>QVRM01004868.1:115000-645000 GCA_003439945.1 Dermanyssus gallinae
ACCAAGACTGTGGAGTTTAGACGTGGAGAACGCTTTGCCTCTGCTGATGTAAATACATTGTGGCAGCCAACCGCTGGACTTTGTAAACTTCTTCCCGTATGGTGGGCTGCGAGTTCATTATTTGGGAATTGTCTGTCAGTTCGGTCAACCCTAGCTTTTCTTTACAAGGAGGTCGATGACGTCCGTCGACTGTCTGTAGAAAGCTGGCGTATGGCCTTGACAGTGTGGAACCAGCTGACTACGGTGAATATTAATTTGCTGGAACAGTGTTCTGCACTTTATAGAACGCGGGTTTTGTGCCTATCAATTAGAGCGCCAAATTGCTACATATACTTACTGTTAGCCCCTCTCCATTGTGGAAGCAGCTAGAAATCCACCGAAGAAGCCGCGTGCCAAGTCAACCAGACAATTAATGGTTAATTGGAAAGCCAATATCTGATAGGCCAAAAAATGGGAGATCTGGAGATATTTAGGTTACGTCACCTTGGGAGTTATCTCTCGGAATACTCACTTGAGTGAAGTAAATAATGATTATTATTATTAGTTAAGTAGAGGGAGTTGTTCGATTTGTCATTTGTCTCTCGTCGACATGCAGATATAGTAAAGCAGCTCATATAGTTGTTCTAATTTTTTTTTTTTTTCACTGTCTATGTTTATTCGAACCTTAAAAAATACTTTAGGAGACAGACCTCTCGGGCGTTCGCGACGGTAGCCGCACTGTGATTGGTTACTGCCAGGTAATGATAACTAAAATGTATTCAAATTGACGTAGTTATTTATATTTAAACAAATAAATGCTACAAACAGCAAGAGCATCTGTTTTGTGATCAAATAGTACACCCGTTTAGCAATAGGAACATTGTAATCGTCTGTATGTGCACAATTTATTTATAGACAAAATATACATGTATACAGTCCCTGCAGCAAGCTACCAGGACGCTATGGTTACGTTTTGGCTACAGGAAAATCCCTGTGCTTCATGCAAACCTAAACGACACCTCACCGTCACCAACCCGTCAGTTTGGCGGATATCGTTAGCATATATATGCCTTGCATAAAGACCAGTAGGCTCAAATCACACGCCACAAGATCCGTCTGGCATGGTCCCGACACGTGACGCCGCTTAACTAGCAACCGCGTACCGCATACACTGTCTGTCGTTTGTTGCTGGTTAAGGCACGCTAGGCAACGATTTCCGACCTTTGTTCGTCGGCCGTTTGCAGCTGTATGATTTGCTGGTGGCCGTTTTCGTCCTCGAGTAGCACCTGCTGGCCTGGCTCAAGCCGCAGCGTTGTCTGCGAGCCATCGCCCAGCACGACACGATACACATCGGGGCCTAGGTCCGGCTGCGGGTAGACACCCGGTTCGAGCTCAGACGCCAAGCATACTTCCGTTGGCATGCCAGCGATCTCGACCCCGTCGTCAATGCTTCCCTTGATCTCAACAACATTGGCATCGCCAACGTGCAATGTCTCGTCGGTGAGCTCCACTTCGGCCATCTCCTCCACCTCCTCTTCGTCAATGTTGCCCTGCCGAGTTCTGAACACGCCCGACCGCAATCGAGTCGCGTCGTTCCCGCTGGTAGACGCGGCGGTGGTCGTCGTCGACAAAATGCCGGCAGGAGGGTCCTGAAGCTCCTGGCTAGCGACGGTCGCGTTCTGGATCAGGTGCTTGATCTCCTCGGTTTCGCGTCTCTTCTGCAAGATGTTGACCATCTTATGAGGAATTGGTGGCAGCAACTCGTCGGCCTTTTCGCGCGTCTCTTTGTGGAAGCGCAGCAAATGCTGCCATGTTTTCGCACGGCTGACGAACCCTTTGTTGCAGCGCGGACAGAAGAGCTTATAGGCAAACGTGTGCTTGACAATCTCGTGATCGGTACACGAAGCCACCGTGTGAAAGCTCGCGTCGCAGTAGCGACACTTGTGGGGTCGTTCGTCTGTGTGCAAGCGCAGATGATACGATAGATGGTGAGGCTTGAACGCCTTGCTGCATATCGAGCAGCGATAGAACTCCTTACCGGGATCGTTATGGAAGATGATTCGGTGCGACATGAGCGTCGCTTCGAGATCGAACTGTTTGCCGCACATCTCGCACTCGAACATCGACTGCGTCTGCATTCGACGCTCGCGTCGATGCAGTATGCCCTCCTCGATGTTACGCTTCTCAATGTGCTGCCTCTGCAGACGATACAGCGACGTCTTGAAGGGATTGTGCTTTAGCATGTGCTTCAGTAGCTCCTTGTAGCTTTCGGTGCCCTGGTCGCAGATGTCACAGATGTAGAGCAGCGCATTCTTATCGTGGTTACGATTGATGTGGTCGAGCATGAACGGCTCGTTTTCGAACATCTTGTTGCAGTGCACGCAGACGGCGCCGTCATCGCGCGTATGGTGCTCGACGTGCGTGTCGATCGCCTCGCGATTGTCTCGGCTAAATGTCCTGTTACAGTACTGACAGATCCACCAGCGGTCGTCGACGCCATGCCGCGCAGCGATGTGCGCCTGAATTCCGGCCAACGTATCGTTGCCAACGCCGCACGCAGGACAGCGAAACGGCTTCTCGTTTTCGATGTGCTCCTTCTGGCGGTGTATTTGCATGCCTTTGGAGCTGTACGAGCGAAATTCGCACAGCGTGCACTGAATCTCCTCCATGCCCAGCCGTTCCAGCTCCTGCGGCGACAGCGAATCGCGATGCTTTTTCACGACGTGCCAGTCTCGATGCTTCTCCGACTGATACTTTTGTCCGCACACGCCACACGAGTGCTCCTTGATGATGCCGTGAACTTCGCGCATGTGGCGATCTCGATGCAGGCCCATCGAGAAGCTTTTGCCGCACACCTGACACTTTTTCGGAAACCTCGGATTGCACTTCTTTTCGTGGTTCAGCATCGCCTCCGGTGAGACGAAACGTTTTGAGCACTTGCCGCACTCGGTCGCCTCGATCACCTGCACGCTGTGATTGCTGGTGATATGAACTTTGAGAGCCTGCACGTTGATGAAGCGCACACGACGGTTGATCTTCAGACAGATTGGACAAAAGAGTTTTTCTTGAGATTCGTCTACGGTGTCCTCCTGTGAGTTGCTCTCCTCGCCTACGGCGGCGTCTTTCCTGCGACGCTTCAGTCGAGATTTCGGCTCGGTCTGAACGGTGTCCGCGCTAACCTCGAGATCATCTGTTACGTTCAACTCTTTTTCGTTTACCGTTGTCGCTGACGACTCGGTGTTTTTGACGGCCTCGTCGTCGTGTTCACCTTGTTCGCCTTGTTCATCTTCATTCACGACTTGTTCTTCCAGCTGAGTTTCGAGCACAAAATGCTCGAACTCGTCGTAAAGACTTTTGAACGAGCTCTCTCCCTCGAGCAGTTCGGCGCTTTGTTCGTCGATTTCGAGTAACGTAGTTTTTACGCAGTTGGCTTTGGTTGACGTCTGCGAACGAATAACTGTGGGTGCTTCACTGACCGGTGTTCGCCTAGAGAGCAGCCTACTCGCCAACTGAACGCATCCGTCATAAAAGGACTCAGGTACAGTGTTCCAACAACTGAAGGTCAATCGATGCAATTCGCCCACCTGAAAGAAGAACGCTGTTGACATGTTTGGCCTGCACAATATTTAAAGTAGAATGCTAAGTTATTGTCAATCGGATTCGCTCGCAGGTCGCAGGGGAAGGGGAGGTGACATGCTAATAAAACGTCGTAAATGACGGCAAAGGGTTGCTTCTTAATCAAATTCGACCAGCATGTGAAAAAAAAGAAATACACGGGTCGGCTTGATCTTGCCCGGTGTTAACTCCAAGTGAAAGGGATCAAACCAGCAACTTCTATGCCAAAGTGGCGAGCCATCTTCGTCATTCCAGCGGGTTCGAGCCCCACCGTTGCACATTTGTATTTATGGGGGTCCGTCTATGAAGCAATGCGCAAATAAAAAAGTCCCATGGACGTTAAATCTTGGCTGAGAGTCAGTCCAGAAAGGATTTTTTTAGAAGCGGTGTTATTTGGTTACAGCCTATGATGAATACCAAAGTTGACCGGTTTTGAATAGACATAAAGATTAACGATATTAAGCACACGTTCGATGGCCAAGCAAGTCCACATGCGTGTACATAATGCGACCGAGATAGGTATTAAATTAAATGTACTAAACGATAGCAAGCCTGTCACGCGTCCAAAAAAGGATGATGCTAAGTGGTAGTAAGTAATGGAGCTAATTCACGCTCAGATCATGACCAGTCGCGGACTTGATCTCGGCGCGACACATGCTATTTAAAGCAAATTTTGCTATTTAAACATTGTCCGATTTCGTTTAACGTTTAAAGTTTATATATATATATATATATATATATATATATATATATATATATATATATATAGTAGTAGTAAAACATAAGTAAAATATTTGTAAACAAATACTAGATAATCATACTATGATTATATATACATATATACTAAATATTAAAATAGCAAAATTTAGCTACATATATGAAAAAGACACCATCATGTTTCTAATGTATGCACAAAGAACACGTCAAGTCTATCTAATAAGTAAATAACACGCATAAGCCTTGACTAAGAAGAAAGATGGATATTAATGCAAGATCAAACCAACCTTTTGGACAATGGTAGCGGAATGTTGACCAAACGAGATCGTCATCTCGACTTGTTCCTCGTTTGGCTGTCTGCTATTCAGTTGCAGCTGTAACAGCTGGTCGTACATGACAACGCTACCCCTGCAAACCAGGCCGGCATTAGGCAAACGACACATACACGTAATTAAAAAAAAATTAGATAAGGGATCGATGGAATCGACGACGTCGAATAGGACTTGGAAATGGAAACTACGAAAATACCAAATCACAACATTGACATACGCAAAGATGACGCTCTATATTCTAGTATATTTTTATTGGCACATTTTCACGCACATGCAGTAACTACAAATATAATAATAATAATAATAATAATAATAATACATTTCACAATTGTAACATTTAAACAATGTTAATAAATATAATAATAATAATAATAATAATAAAAAAAAAAAAAATAATAATAATACATTTCACAATTGTAACATTTAAACAATGTTAATAAATATAATAATAATAATAATAATAATAATAAAAAAAAAAATAATAATAATAATAATAATAATAATAATAATAATAATAATAATAATAATAATAATAATAATAATAATAATAAGTAAAAGTAAATAGAACTGAATGATTTAGGCGGTCAAAAAATCGCACACGAAACCAAAAGTGCGAACAAAAGGAAATATATATATGTATATATAATGTGTCCTTCAAGCACACCTTGTAATGTTGCCTCTCGGGCAAGTCGTCGTTGTGGTTGTTTCCTTCTGCGCAGGCAAATCCGTGCCCGCCGTTGACTCAAGTGATCGTTCGTTACAAGTGAATTGATTTGACCCAGTTGTGCTCTCACTGACGTCGTGAGAGCATGGCTTCGAGAGTTGTTGAGGTGACAGTTCTTGAACCTCTTCTACCGCCACTCGTTGCGGAAATTGCTGTTCCTGTTGAGGTTGTGGTTCTTGTCTCGGCGGTTGCTGAGCATGTCTCTGCAGTGTTGGTCGTGATGTTTTACGACCAATATATAACACCTAATTGACAGCAATCGAAAACGAGAACGGCAAATCGGTGTTACTGGATGACATTTTCTACAATAAAAACAACAACAACGACCGCCACTAAGCTACACGCGTTTAGTGACACAATAATTACGTGGAAAAGAAATGTCATATGTGCGTTTATACTCTATGCATTTGTATAAAACTATATATGGGCACCATTCCTATACCGCTTATAAGACAGTCGCCGGTGAGGGTCAGTTCATATACATATATACAACCTTCCAAAATATAGATGTTCTACGGACTTGACACTGTATTTATAACATGCGTATCCTGTACGTGCGTCTACTCCCCATATCGGTTCTGACTTCAAAACAGCTGAGATTACCTATCGATGCGTGCCCTAAATAACAGTGAAAAGGTATATATATATATAGTTTTTATGATTATGCAGTGAAATTGTATATATATATATATATATATATATATATATGTGCAGTAAAATGGTATATATATATATAATGTTTCTATACTAGCCTTGGTGACGGGATCGACCCGAACGGCATCCGCCTTGGGAATGTTCTCAAGATCGGCGCCCGCATCGCTGGCAACGACCAGGGTGATGACTTGGCCTCGCGCCAAGCCTCGGGGAAATTCTAGCAGGGCCCGAAGAGGCAGCAGTGTTGGATTGATGTTGACAATCATCTCGAATCATGTGGTCTCGCGACACCAGCAGCAGCAGTAGCGGCAGCTCGCGGCGCCAGGAGTTTTCTGTCCATCTGAGGTTGCCCACCACCGATGGGTCTAGACGGGCCAGCGACCACAGAACACTGTCGTCATGCTTACGAGTCGAGCACCTCCATCACCTGTGAAGAACAGCAACAGCAACAGCAACAACAACCATAACACAAGAACAGAGATGTACGCGCGTTGTTGTTATTTGTATATACCCAACAACAACAACAACAAAGATAGCAACAAGAACAACAACAATGGCAATAAGAACAACAACAATGGCAATAAGAACAGCAACAATGGCAACAAGAACAACAACAATGGCAACAAGAACAACAACAATGGCAACAAGAACAACAACAATGGCAGTAGCAACATGAACAACAATAGCACTAGCAACATCAACAACAATAGCACTAGCAACATCAACAACAATAGCAACAACTCGAACGACAAAAATAACAAAAAACTCTAACACATCACGTTATCGCGACTACAATGTGTCACTAGGATCACATCAATCAGCAAGAGATGTGGAGAAACGCAGCGCGGAGAACGTACGCGCCCATATATGTTTTTTTTTTTCGCATACATTTGCTCATTGCCAATCATTGTCAGTTTGCCAGCACGCGCCGTGTTAGTATCATAGATAGTCAATTAGTCTCTAATTGCTACAAGTATAGCGGCATTGCGTGGGAAAATGTTCACATTCTCGGAAGATAGATTCTGCAGCCGCCGCCGCTGTTAGTGCTGTTGGCTAACCTAGTGTTCTATGTTCAACAATCCAATGTCCAATGTGACCAATAAGCTGCTAGTCACTAACACCAGAATTGACAACAGCAATAAAGTCCAGAACAAATGACGACAACCACAACAACAACAATAACAAGAACGAAACACATTAGAAAAAACAACAACGACAACCATAAACTTTAGAACGAACAACAACAGCAGCAATAAACTTTAGAACCAACAACCACAACAACAACAACAACATTAACATCAACAATGCACACCAGATCCAACAACAACGACAGCAGCAACAACATCAACAACAACAACAACAAAACTCTTAGAAACGACCTGCCGCCAAGCCACTGCTCATTGGTTACCCCTGTATTTCTAGCTATTCTGTAACTCATTGCCAGACTCGTCTGATGTCAATTCATTGAACTGAATTACGCCACTACTAAAATATTGCATGCAGCTTCCCGCGCCCGTTCCGTGCCTGCTTCTCACCTGAGTCACAATCATCAAGAAGCAACTATGAAGAATGGCCTCGATGCCGAATCACCGATGCAGGTGGGAGATGGTGATCAACAATATTCAATCAATCGTTCGATATCGGTTCTGCAGAAAACTCACTTCACACACCTTCACTGGCTCGCACCTGGTTGGCGGTTTGACTTGGCTGTTGTTGTTGTTACTGATGTCGTTGTATTTGTTGTTGTTGTTGTTAATGTTGCTTGTTATTGTTCACTGGTTTGTGTGTGTTTATTTATTTACATTCGAACGTCAATCGAACGCGACTCTCCGCCTAACTAGTCATCAGTCAGTCAATCAGTCTAGTAGTGGCTTATGGAAATGTATGTAGTAGTTACTTGTCTTGTGTCGGTCGACGATGAACTGGGTGGACTTCGCTTATCTCTCAACGCAACACAAGTTGGCCTAAACGGACGGAACACGGAACGCGGCACGGAATGACTCCGAGTGGGCGGCGGAACAATATTTCCGCTCGGCGGGGGGCGGGCGGGTGGGAGCGCGCGCTTTTCAAATATCGCACACGACGCCTCGCAGCCATAGGGGCGCGGGTTCGAGCCCGGTGTCGTGGTGGGTGCATGCGTCTGCGCCTCGCGACCGGAGGAGACACATAGGTGCGCGGGTTCGAACCCCACCGTTGCACATTTGTATTTATGGGGGTCCGTCTATGAAGCATTGCGAAAAGCAGTCCCATGGACGTTAAATCTTGGCTGAAAGTCAGCCCCGAAAGGATTTTAGCCATAGGTGCGCGGGTTCGAGCCCTACCGTTGCACATTTGTACTTATGGGGGTCGTCCGTCTATGAAGCAATGTGAAAAACAGTTCCGTGGACGTTCAATCTTGGCTGAGGGTCAGCCCAAAAACTTTTAGATTAGTACAGTAGTATCGGGCCAGAAGTCCAACTCGATCAGGCATTATTATTATTATTATTATTGACTTAAAAAGCATCTTTTTTGGGCTGGCTTTCAGCCAGCATTTAAAGTCCACGGGTTTGCTTTCGCATTGATTCGTAAAACGGATAACCCCATAAGCGCAAATGTGCAACGCTGGGGATCGAACCGGTGCAGCACCCGTGTGTTTCCTTCGGTCGCGATGGTGTCGCACTTTCGAATGCACCACGCCACCCAGCACCCGCACATTGTTATTGACCTAGCGCGGTGGAAAGTCGGAGCAGTTAGTTGAACAAACAATATGCACATAGGCATGTACGTCATTACGCATGTATATTCGGAACGGAAAAACAACTTTGCTTTGCGGGACAAATCGCGGGCCTCTGCGGGTGCACTATGCTGCACAATTATCACGTCAGAAGTCACGTAAGGCGTGCTTAGAATGTTTGCGTTTTTTTTAGCTTAAAGGTGAACTAAAAATGAGCTTCAGCCTTGGCAGCGTGTGGGGCCAGTTTTCAGAAACTTTGTTTTGCGGGACAAATCGCGGCACTTTACGGGTGCACTATGTTGCACAGTTGTCACGTCAGAGGTCACGTGAGGCGTGTGTATAATTGTTGCGGTCTTTTTGAGCTTAAGGTTGTACCACTAATGAGCTACAGCCTTGGCAGCTTGCGGGACCATCTTTCAGAAGCAAGCTTTGCGCAGCTAGAAAAATGTCTCACAGCATAACTACGAAGCGTGTTCTTTGCTTGCCGCGGACGGCAAGAAACCACTGTGTGTACCTGCTGGTGCGTTTCGGACCAGCAGTGGAAACAATCCGCGTCAGGCTTAGGTCACATATTGCAGAACCAATTCAGCAATTTTTGTTGGACTTGCAGGGAACGCCACCGAGGCCTCGGCAGAGGCAGCGCAGTTAAATGTGCACCTTGTCAGGGAGCTTTAGAATGGAATGGCATGCACTAGTCGGCACGTGTACACAAGGTACACTGTGCATGGTTATCAAGCTGGCGATCAATGTCGTTGCCGGTTCTGCTCGCAGACGTGCGCTAAACGCATCTCGGCGATCTCTGCACTTTTTTACTCAGTGGGACCGCCGCTGTGTGTGTGTTTTATATTAGATAATAATAATAATAATAATAATAATGCAAACTCGAAATAAACAATAATCAATCATCGTTGATTCGAATGTGTAAGTGACATCCCATTAGCAAAACGCTGACAATTGCTATGCTAACATTGCCTGCATTTGTTGGTTTTGGAAGTGTGTACGGGCACGTATTGCACGAGTGTACGTGTTTCCACATTGTGTTACGCCATATTGAAGGAAACTTCTGTCAATAGCAAATAGAGCTGTAACAGCGTGAACACTTAAGTCGAATAATGATAATAATAATAATAATTGTTTCTAAACTAGATACAGTCATAATTGTAGTAAAGTTACGTAGTATGTTTGTCAAGTCAGGATCTATCTGCACAAGCATAGAATACATACGGACACGTATGTTCTCCACCGTAAACATTTACTTTTCTTATTGTAAATATACATGCATTTGTATGTGTATAAAATAAATTCATGTAAACGATTGCTTATGTCTCTGTATATGAAAGATCCGGCGTGACATTCATGCTTTCAAACCGGTTGCCTTAAGCTACCCTGGTTGCCCTGTTACCGACCATCCAAGACACCGTTTTTGTTATTTTTCATCGGGTTATGCGATGCTCGTTTATTTAGCTCGTTGCTATTTCTAGTACGTTTTCATTTTCGTTTAGTAGTCTGTATAAATCAAATTATTTTTTCTGGATTTCCTCAGCAGGTCACGCATTCGTAGCTTCGCCCCTTTAGCTGATTACCCGTTTAAAGGGTATCTACGTTGTACTTCAATAAAAGACCTATCTGTGTTATGAAGAAGTTTAGCACTTCTTCCACTCTATACTAGACCTTGATGGCTTTGAGGAGCTGTGAACCTTTGAACAAACTCATGAGAACAATAAAACCTATCTATCTATCTATTCTTGTTCGATTCTACTGTCTTCTTCTTGTAATAATGAGACTAATTATTTCTGACAAATTATGCATATAGGCTTCGGTCGTCGTAATCGGTTGTTGTAATCTTGCAACAAAAGTTCAGTCACTTTCTTGTCGACGTGCCCTACTTTGTCGGGCCTTCGCCACCTTCGAAACAATGCGTATACTCCGCCACGGCAAGGTTGTGTTCCTCCTTGGTCCACGCATATTTTCACTTTTGCATGCATTTCTTTTGCATACAAGCAACGATTTGCTCGACCGTTGTCATCCCCTGAGGCCCGTCACGCAGCATTACCATAGGCAATTTTTGTGCTGCATTGAGTCGAGTTTTACAGCCACCTTGCTCTCGTGCAGAATCAAATTTTTATTTATACGTAGGCATGATTAAATATCAAACATTTGTACAGATACAACAAGCAAGTCTGGTCAAACTCGTCGCTGCAGCAACCGAAGGTATCGCTTCGATTCAAGCAAGTGCTATTTAGCTGCTCATCCCATGGCGCCGATTATAGAAGCGGCATTGCCTCTACACACCGCGAAAGACAGGAGCTGTCTCAGATATTCTCTCTCGCGCTGGTCCCCCGCCGTTGCTTCCATTCTTTGGCCAGATCGCAAATGAATTTTGATGCCCCACTGCTAATGTGCCTTAATGTTTCTATAGCTATCGGTACGAAGTGAAAGCTGTCTTCAAAGATTTTTCCGTTCGGCATGCTCTGCTACCCATCGTGTGCTAACAGAGCTATGGCGGAGATACGAGGGAGCTATGGCTGAGGGGGAAGTAATGCTCTGGCCACGCCATCAGGTCTCTTGTCGTTGTCCCGTCCAAGGCCCCGTGATTCCGGTTTTGCTGACAACCTCTTTCTGTCCAAGGCCCCGTGGTTCCAGTTTTGCAGACAACCTTTTTTTTCTAATGGCTATTTTAATAATTCCATATTAAACTATGGCTGAGGGGGAAGTAATGCTCTGGCCACGCCATCAGGTCTCTTGTCGTTGTCCCGTCCAAGGCCCCGTGATTCCGGTTTTGCTGACAACCTCTTTCTGTCCAAGGCCCCGTGGTTCCAGTTTTGCAGACAACCTTTTTTTTCTAATGGCTATTTTAATAATTCCATATTAAGCTATGGCTGAGGGGGAAGTAATGCTCTGGCCACGCCATCAGGTCTCTTGTCGTTGTCCCGTCCAAGGCCCCGTGATTCCAGTTTTGCTGACAACCTCTTTCTGTCCAAGGCCCCGTGGTTCCAGTTTTGCAGACAACCTTTTTTTTCTAATGGCTATTTTAATAATTCCATATTAAGCTATGGCTGAGGGGGAAGTAATGCTCTGGCCACGCCATCAGGTCTCTTGTCGTTGTCCCGTCCAAGGCCCCGTGATTCCAGTTTTGCTGACAACCTCTTTCTGTCCAAGGCCCCGTGGTTCCAGTTTTGCAGACAACCTTTTTTTTCTAATGGCTATTTTAATAATTCCATATTAAGCTATGGCTGAGGGGGAAGTAATGCTCTGGCCACGCCATCAGGTCTCTTGTCGTTGTCCCGTCCAAGGCCCCGTGATTCCAGTTTTGCTGACAACCTCTTTCCGTCCAAGGCCCCGTGGTTCCAGGTTTGCAGACAACCTTTTTTTCTAATGGCTATTTTAATAATTCCATTTAGCTCTATGTACCGTGAATATCCGTAAAATACTTCGCCGTTCAGCTAGATGTTCAGCACTTTGTTCATGATCTTTCTGGCAAAAGTATCATATGTTCCGAGTTCATCTGGGCAGAAGCCCGTCGGTGCACTACGAAGTATGTAGTTTCAGTGCGATGCTTCCAGGCTGTATCTCCACAGGCACATTGCCACTTGTGGATTTTCTTGAGAAAATGTGTTACGCCTTCTCTAAAATTCTTTTGGTCGTTTAGTACGTGAGGGATCTTTTGAATACCTAACGGAACCCCTAGTAGATCCATATCGTGGTTATTGCATGTGTTCTGTCTTCTTACGATCCACCAAAAGCAGTTACTTCGCAATTCTCTGTTTTAGGAAATAAATAGAATGTTAGATAAGCCTTCTTGTTGTTGAAATTCTTTAATTTGACGTATGTCCGATGCTACAATATCTGCCGGTCCTCCGAGTGTTCCGTCGTCTAGGTTCCAAACGTTGAATGGGCCTTGCGTATGAACAACCAGGCCTGCTACACCAAGGTTAACAAGCGCGGGTCCTAACGGGTCTCCCTGTTAAACTCAATTTTCTGAAACAATATGCGTCATCGGGTCCCAGGATAACACTGAGGGCTAGTTGTAGCTTTGCCAGATCAGTGACAGTAGGTTTGTAGAATGCTGTTCTACTTTCGGCAGAAGTAAAAGCGGACTGTATCCAATGCATTGCAAAAGTCTAGCTTAACCACTACGCGGGCAGTTCATCTACTTTAAAGTAAGCCCGAGCGGCATGAACCCCCGCTTTCGCTCCGCCCTTAACTGCTTCACCGGCCTGGTGCGGTTTTTTCGCTACTAGTATTGCTTTCTTGTTTGTGGCCAAGCCTATCTTTGCTGCCAGTCTCTTTAAGGTCAGTCTGCATGTAACTGGGTGTAAAGAACCTGTTTTTTTCGTAGAGCAGTAAAGTTTGCTCCGTAGAAGATAGAGAGGCAGAACGGTTGTAGTGTACCATGCGTTTTCCATAGAAACTCTAACCTCTTCCGACAGTTTTGTTGAAGATGAAATCGTTTGGTCTAGCATATATTTTAGGTGTCGTGTCATCCAGTTTCCTGTTCTGAAAGCCAGCCCGAAATATCCCACTGCATCTAATACCGGGTGGTCTGACACAGGTCTGTGTTCATCCATTGTAGGCTCATTCGTTGCTTCTATATTCTTACTGCTAATATTTTCAAGCGGAGGATGCTTGCGATTAAGTTCCTCTTCTGTGTTGTGATCGACGGGGGCAATAACGACAGAATGCACCAAAGCACGTATCGTGGCTCGTATGTCGCCCTTAGCCAACTTGTGCTCTGCGAGGCCTATACGGTGAGCGTTGTTGCTTTGATTTTTTGCTTTGTTTTTTATTATAGTGGGTAGTGTAAAGCAACCAATAAGTTAATTTCTTAATCGACTTTCTTGATGCGCCTTGCGATAACACTTGTCCAGGCTCTGTAGTAATGACAGCACACAAATTTCCGTTGTGGAATCATATCATGACTGAAGCACACTTCGCACAACAGACGTACTTTATCAATTGAGTGACAGGAGTGACAGTCAGCACTCCAGACACTAAGCTGAACCTCCTCTGCAATACAATACATAGGTCCCTTATCGTTAAACAGGCAAGTCTATACGTGAATCCGTACACATGCGTCTCATTGTGTCTAGGATCTTACACTGCAGCCCAGTATCGACTACCTTTAAAGGAAGACTGCCGGTTTAGTTGCTCGAACTGGGCGAGCGAATCAAACATTCATTCCCCCTTTTTTTATTTCACAGATGCCGAGGGCAGTACGTGGAAAGCAAATAACGCCGTTTCTTTTCGTATATATATATATATATATATATATATATATATATATATATATGTATATATATGATCGTACAGCTATGGCTATTCGGCGATACTCGGGTTGAAGGCATTTCGTGAGCTTCTCGAACTCTCGGCGACGTAGGAATCGCTGTCTGTGGCGTGTTGCATGGAATAAGACGGTGGTGATAACGACAATGATAGAGAGCGAGTTGTCGTTATCGCTGTCCTTGGTGCTGCAGTTGTCTCGTTCGTACAGCTGTAGCCCCGGTACCGCCCGTTGGGCCGTGCGTAGCTCTCGTCCAACGAAGCTGCAGCGGCAACGGGTTGCGAACCCACGCTCGTCGACCTCGACATCTCGCGTAGCGGCAACGCCTCGTTGGTGGCCGCCCCAACGGACGCCGACCCTCGCGTCCTCGGCAGCGCATCGATTGAAGGCAGCGAAGCCGTCGAGGCGTGCGTCGTCGAATCGGTTGAATGCGTTGTGGCCGCCATTGTCGTACTCAGCGATCCGTCCGTTTCCGCACCAGACGTGCCCGTCAGCTTCGGGGGAGCAGGTCGCAGGAGGTTCTGCAACGGGGTAACGGCTCCATTAGTAGATGATAGATGCTCTATGTATGACTGTGTTGAGATCTGTAGATTCAGCAGTAACAGCCACGCTGCGCTAGCATCGCAGCCGCAGTGCCCAGAACGATTACTGAATTCAATTCAAATGCACCTTTATTTTGTCAAAGGGGGGCGTATTTACAATATATACAGTTCACAAACCGTTAACTATACTGATACAACAGTCAATCTACTTGTGCGCCGACATTTGCGCCGTTAGCATTTTGAGTTATCAAAGCTTTAGCCATCCGCCATGAAAACATGTTATTTACACGATCTGTTTTGGCAGTTTGTTTTGACGAGATGGTGTTACCATCGCTTTAAAGATTGTTTTAACAAATGCCAATATAGAATCGTATGTTTGATGGTTTTATAATACGATTGTACATGCGATAATCCGCTCTGGACTGCAATTCCCAAATAGGACTTATCAGAATAGATTTTCGAGCATTGTTATACTTAAATGAGACGACGAAAGAATTTCCTCTGTACAATTTTAATTGCTTCAGTGTTTTGTAAGGCCGCCTTCTCTCAAATCAATAAAAAAAATCCCATAACAATACCTAAACTTAGGAACAACTAAACTTTTATAAAACCTCATTTAAAAATTGTGATTATTAATCATACAGCAGCAAAATATTGTATAAATAATAAGACTTATTATTAATCAATATATAAAGTTTCAGCAACAGCACGTGACTGTGCTCAACAAATATGCCCAACATACATAATATATACCCAGCTTATATAATATATGTTTGCCAAGGACAACGACTTCTACGCCTGGTACTCTTTGCTCTCCTTCGCTCCGGTCGCGCTGCGACTCCTTTGAGCTGAAAATAACGTTCGGCTCCTGTCTGCCCTTGTGGAAGGAAGAATTTACGCAAGTTTTCAACGGGAACAAAGAATCAGGGACCCGGCGCACGAGGGATCAGTACCTAGAGTGATGGCCTACCGACGATGACCTTTCCAGACGGGTGAGGGTCTAGCTGTCCGAAGACGATATCCCCGGTGCAGGTAGGTTAGTGAGCTCAAGAATATTCTAGCGCCAGCAAGCGAAATTACGGAAGCGCTTCGCTCCAAACACCCTCATGCTCCACGGGCGGTCACACTGCCTTCTTCAAACTCTCGCAACGAGACACTACGACTTAAAAACCTTCAGCCGAAGTTCAGCTGCTGCTGGCCTGGATTTTATGAGGCCCCATCTATTGCAGGACCTGTTATCTGGTGCACAGGGCAGCACGGCTGGGCGACCAGCTGACGCCATTGCCAAAGTAATTGACGTGTTCAGATGGGTATCCCCTTAATGCCTAATACCTAGATGACGGCGTTCTGGGCGGAGATTTCCTCGCAGTACTAGACGATGTTCGAAACGTCATTGACTTTGGTGTGATTAGTGGCCTGACCCTGAACGCGTGCAAATGTGAAGCATATGTTACCGCCCACAGAGGAATTAAGCCTTTAGATTTAACGGACCTCCTTGGTTGTTTAGAGAATGTGACTCTCATTGCTATTACATTGCATCGCACCTGCCGATTGGCTCATCCTTATTACACGTGCGCATTAACCAAATATTGTATTAACATTGTATCCGCCCTACTTTCATTACTACCAATAATTGGTGAAAACATAAATTCCGAAGTCTTATGACTAGAGTAGAACGCTAAAATTCTGGGTAACTGACAACGAGAATAGACAACCCGTTGACTCTCACCCAGGCGTTTGGCGCCTGGTTGAACGAGGTTATCCTCACTGTTTGATTCAAAAATTTTGTAATAGTCAGACACCACGTCCGTATTGTCACAGCAATGTGGACATATCGCAAATAATATTTATACTAATAATATATGTAACAACTCATGTCCTATAGCTATAAAATCAACGCCATTGGAGACATCGTGTATGACATACTCTCTGACAATGAGTTACAAACTTGTAGTTTTGTAGTGGTAGGATCGCGCCGGCAGGTACTTGTGGTACAGGAACGACCAAGTTTCCGTCCGGGGTGCAATATTAAGTTTGGTGTCAAGTGAGGGGGGCGTTATCAAAACACACTTCTTTGAAAAGAGTGAAATGATAAGAGCAGAAGTCTAGTAAGGCGTTCTGGTGAGGTTGTGAAGTCGTGGACAATTTGAACATGTTCTGTAAGAAACACTTTTGGCAACCAAACAGTCCGGATGAAAATCCTCTGGGCTTCTTTGTGTGGGGCGTAGTTGAGCGAGCCTCAGCAAGTCTCCACACTCTAACACTTCACCACTGCGTACTTCCATTTTGTCAGCATTTGTCAGCATTCTAGGTTACATATATGTATATATATATATATATATATATATATATAGTAGGCATTTTTGTTGATTAATGATTGACAATCATCGAGTACTATGCCACACACTTAGTAGACAAGATGACTGCGTCACCGTTGTTGGCGCTACGGAGAGAACACCTATCATTCATCTCCATCTTCCACTTTGCCTCTAGAGACAATTAGAAACTTGTTGAGCTACCAACCAATGTTCGTTAGGTTATCGCGGTCGAAACGTGATTATGGACTTGGTATTGACCCAAGTCATCGCTCTGTAACGACAAAGTTCCCATCGCCGTGCACTGCACTAACCGTACAACTGTGGTCTAAATATTTAACCCTGCCCCACCGGAAAAAACTAGAAGCAACAAGGCTGTTTTAACGGCTTCGAGACATACTACAGTCTACATCTCAGGCGCGCCCACGAGAGCGCGCCACCATGACGGACAAGAAAAAGTCCAAGAAGCCTCCAACAAAACGTTCTTCATCGAGGGAAAAGACTTACTCTGAGTCTTCCTTCGATCGACTCGTCGGTAAGTCCCTTGAATAAAGGTGCTTTTGACTTGACTTGACTAAGTTTGCACTCAGCGCATGAGGTTGATTGCTTATATACGTAAATCATATATATATATATATATATATATATATATAAATAGGGAACTGTAGAGCTCGTTAAAGCAAATATTTTTTTCCAATGGAACATGGTCTCTGAGAAGTCTTGTTTCGCAGTGAGAGCGAAATTACTACTATGACACTAGTGTTTTTGCCCGACATAGGAGCATAAAATGTGCTGTTGCGAGACAACCAGTCCCCCTAGACAGAAACTAAACACAATTCTAAAAACAAATTCTGCTTCTTCCGAAGGGCATATAAGGCCGGTCAGAAGATGCGACACGGTCGTTTAAAAGAGAATTCGTCAAAAATGAAGTTCTTTATTAGCTTTTACGCCAAATACTTCAGAATCATAACCCTACGACCACCCACGTGTTCAAAGCTAACATATTCAGCGCATGAAGCTAACATATTCAGCCCATTTCATGACGATCATTTTGGTACTAAACTTATGGCAATGCGAGCTGTGGTTGCGGAGTAATTACGATTTTTCGGAGGGCATGTCCAGATTAAGTGCATGTAAAATGACTGTGGCGACGTTCACTACGTCCGACGTGTCGCGCGACAGCCGCAGCGCGTCATTTTTCATGCACTTAATCTGGACATGCCCTCCGAAAAATCGTAATTACTCCGCAACCACAGCTCGCATTGCCATACGTTTGGTACCAAAATGATCGAATGAATCATGAAATGCGCATTTGCTGAATATGTTAGCTTTGAACACGTGGGTGGTCGTAGGGTTATGATTCGGAAGTATTTGGCGTAAAAGCTAAAAATAACTTCATTTTTGACGAATTCTCTTTTAAACGACCGTGTCGCATCTTCTGACCGGCCTTATATGCCCTTCGGAAGAAGCAGAATTTTCTCAAGAACGACAGTGTGTTTAGTTTCTGTCTAGGGGGACTGGTTGTCTCGCAACAGCTCATTTTATGCTCCTATGTCGGGCAAATACACTAGTGTCACAAATTGTAGTAATTTCGCTCTCACTCCGAAACAAGACTTCTCAGAGACCATGTTCCATTGGAAAAAATATTTGCTTTAACGAGCTCTACAATTTGTATATTCTATTATAAAAAAAAAATTGCAACACCCTGTATACTATATATAGGCTGTAAAAACCATGATGCAAGGGCATTCAACGAAACACAATTGGAGCCACGAGCGTGCCATCGTTGGTGTGTGAGGAATCGCAACCAAGCTGACGACCCTGAAGCGAATGTCCATGTGTGGCTAGAAATGGAAATAGCGTGATGAACAGATGACTTTCTTTGAAGGCTATTTTTAGCCATTACAGCTGCACAAAGCTAGTTAGCAAATTAATTGTAGATAAGTAAGATTTGTAACCCGGTCCGAAGGCTAAGGCGGACAATCCTAGTGACCGTGAGTGATGCGTAATGGCTCTAGATATCAGGATGTTTCTTGACCTGTTCGAGCGAAGGCGGTGCTAAAACGCCGCAGAGCGGACGTAGTTGACCCGGAGAAGCTATGGCTGGTTGAATGATGCGGTTGTCCGGTCAAGGTGAGCCCCGTGTACAAGGGAAAATACGGCAATTTACATACATCCAAACAATCTTGTTACCGGACAACATTTGACTTTATATGGACGGGTTCAATGTAATACGCACCATCCAACTGCAAGTATTTTGCGGCTGGAGTCGTTCCCGCAAAGTTGTCCGGTGTCAGTATTTCTAAGAAGTATATATATATATATATATATATATATATATACACTTTTCGGCCAACATCATGATCCCATCCTCTTAACCTTCACGAAATCTACTCTCCAACGGCCCTTTAATATTGCGGACCCCTTTTGAAACCCCGAGGCCTCGAAATTAATACTAATAAAAGCTTTAGTATCTCCCTATTTAATAAAAATGAGGGTTTATTAATACCGTACCAGAATTTAACGTTGGAGAGTGGCAATTGCCAGTGGTAAAGGTATGAGCGATTGATGGAGATATCTGGGAGTTGACTTTGACAGCAATGGCAGAGTTAACTCCACCAAGAATATACTCCTTATTTAACTCAACAGACTCACGATAGCTTTCCTCAAACCCCACCAAAGACTCATATTTTTGAAAGATTTTCTCATTTCCCCCCCCCCCCTCCTATATAAACTGGTCTCCGGTCCCAGACCATCTCACGCACTCCTTAGCGACCTAGACAAAGAGACCAGAAATGCTGTTAAGTCCAAATGGCTTAAGCTCGAACACTCGGTGCCAAACGCCTACCTGTACACGCACACAGCACACGGCGGTCTGAACATGAGAGATTATTAGCATCAACGCGACGCGTTCACGGGAGCCGAAGACTGAATGTGTCCGGCTCAACAAGCTGGAACGCATGCCATAGGAGTTGGATTTCATGCAAGATGTCGACGCTTCAGCGTACGCCTTACGTTTTAGGACAATTTTGTCGAAGTATCCGTGTGAGTGACAAAACAACGGACCAGCTGCGGCATCAACTCGACGAGTGCGTGCGATAGGAAGGCGAGACGTTGGACGCCTGGCAAGATAAATGGCGAAATGTGACGGCCCTCAGCTGAAGCTAGGTTAGGAAGCCAAAGGACGTGATTGTTTGCGGAGTCGCCCTTAGGTGTGGGCATGTGTTGCCATAAGATGCCAGATCGTGGGCACGTAAAAGCTGTCGCACTGGTACTCGACACCGACGATTTGGCATTCGTTTTGAGTGTGCGATGGGCGCCACAAGAGTCGTTGATCCGGTGCTAACTGGCCATCGATGGAGTAGTCCTGCGGCCCTGCACCGTCCTGCGGTCGCGTGCGCAGGTTACATGCGGGACACGATTGCGACGCCGGATTCGGCAGTGGTGGTTGCGGCAGACGGTGCTACCCAGCGAAGATTCGGCGTATTCAAGGTGGCCTACCTGCGGGCGTAGCAGGAGAAAGCTGTCAAGTCACGCAGTCAGACGGAGAGCACCGCTATTCTTAAACCCTCGTGGGAGGCTTACGCCATGTGGGAGCAATACGTCATTGGCCATCGGATGGTCCGGTATCCAAGGAGAGGATTGGCCACTTGTGAATCGCCTGCGATGGTATTGGAGGGAAATCAAGGAAATAACATGGCACGGCAGTACAAGGAGGTGCTGCCGGCAACAGCTGAGCGAACAGGCAGAAGCTGTCGTTACAACGAGCCCCAAAGATAAGAAACTTCTACTTGTAGTGAACTTAGTTTTCCCCAGGAATAAAATCGACTCAGTCGAAATAGTGAAAACGAAGACACACTTGTTCGCTCAACGGTATCACCTATTTTTATCTACGACGGACACAACGAGGGTAGCGACAAGGCATATCTGAGAATGCAAACTTTCAAGCTGACGAAGAGACTCGAGAGAACTCCAATGTCAGTGGCTTTATGAGTGTGATGCCAAAAATTCAAACTAGTACGAGTTAGCGAAAGTTCGCAACGCAAAATGAAGTGCGCTTTGGCGGTATCAGTCTTTACAGCTATTCGAAGCTATATATATATATATAGGGTCTAGACGGTTAAACGAAAACACTTTTTTGTAGACCTAAAATATATATATATATATATATATATATATATATACACTGTATATGTACACCATATAAACATCACTTCTATGATGGTGGCGATAAATGGCAAAACTAGCGCCAATACTTTACATTAAATGAAGTGGGTAAATCCCGTGAGAGTGAAATCTTGTCTTGAAGTGTGCTCCGTAAGTACGCCCAAGATCGAAAGTATAGTGTATTATATTTACTCAGTTTTACATATGTATAGAAACGCGGGAAGAAGATAAAACAGTTTGAAGAAACCTTTCTGAACTGTATAGTATACCCAATTTAAGTGACATAAACATAAATCAAAGATAAATACGCGGTAACGCCACGGCGGTGACGTTACCGCATTCACCGCGTTCACACTGGGGGACAATTGTTTACACCCCATTGTGAGTTAAATTAATATATGCTTACTTTTATATATATATATATATATATATATATATATATATATACGTGTTTGTAAAAAAATGCATTTAATTTCTGTCCTATTAAAAAGATGCCAGATGGCAATAACTGTTGAATATGGTATTGATTGTTTGTTCATCAAACCTGTAATGCAACCCCATTCGTTCGTCTTAAAAATAAAACTAATTTTAGAGCGCCCCCACAGCTCGAAAATCGATCTAACATTGGAAGAAACAAAAGCGTTGTCTTTATGCAACTGCAATTGTTTCTTTATCATGTAGGTATGCTTTTCTTGCCACGTCTAAAATGAATCGTAGGCTATATCACTCTTAAAATATTTGCTCGTATGGCTTTTTTTATGTGTTATTTGGTATGCGCGGCAAATGATGCGTAACAACCACCCTGCCATAGAACAAAGTACGTTCGCCGAGGCGAAAATAATTACTGGCGTGTCAACGAAAACGTCAATCAGCATGGCGGGACTCGATAATATCTGGGACTGCGTGGTTGCCGACAACCTGCCCGAGGACACAAAGCACTTCTACGATCTTTGGGCGAACAACTACGAGGAGGACATGCGGGCGATGCAGTTCCGTGCGCCCGAACTACTCGCCGATTACATCGTAACGACATTACAAGTTGCCAAAAGTGCCCGAATACTCGATGCGGGCTGCGGCACAGGCTTTCTCGGCGAGGAGCTAAAAAAACGCGGTAAGCTCGCTACTCTCTCTCCCTTTTTTTAAAAATATTTTCCGTAAGGCTAATAATGCCCGTGTACGGTTATTTCATGTCATGGCTAATTTTTAATTTACTCCGGCATTTACCTTGTCTAAATTGGAAACCATGCAAACCAATTTAAGAGTGGCCCGTCTGGGTCTCGAACTCAGTCCTTTCGAAAGCAAAGCAAACGCTTTGCTACTAAGCCATCTTGCTCGGTATCTATATATGTATATATATATATATATATATATATATATAGTTGTTTTCCTCATTGTATACTCCCCTACCGTTGTTCTTGTAAGTATCAAAACACTCCTACGAGCGGGCACCTTGCCGCTGTGCTATTATTATTATTACATCACCTTTCGGTATTGTTGATTACATTACATTACACGTATTCGTTTAGTCTCGGAAACGGCATTCGTTTCCGTTAATCTTGGACATATACAGAATATGCTGTATATGCATCTCCGGAAATCTCTGTCAGCGACCTAACGCCTATATAACTGGGCGCTGACCGAAAAGTTTCATGATGATGATATTTAGTGCAGACAAAGCCGCAAAATTTGCACCAAAACTCATCGGAAGGGTTATGAAATTCAGTGCGGTGGCACAGCTTGTGGTGGAACCCATGGACGGAGTAGCGGGCGAGAACGTGTCGTTGCTCGAAGGGCGGTTCCATCCATGTATCCATGTCCAACATTGCCGGTGGTTAAATATGTATGTTAAAAAATCTTAAATAAATATGTATGTTATATCAAAAACCTCCTTTTCTCGGCCCTGCCTCGGACGCTTTAGCATTATTTGAATGGCTTGGTGTAGTGCGTTGGCTCCACGACTTCAATCGTGCGGCTCTGCTATGTCGAGCTAATGTTTCTGCCAAATAGTGTAATATGTGTAAAAGTGTATTTACCGGCTTAAGTGAGGCTTTCTCGGACTTCTGTGGCAACAGTGAGAGCGTGCGTGGTTGAGTGTTGATTGAGGCACGATGCGTGCTTAGACGTGCTTCAGTTGCCGTTCCGAGCAATCAGACTCTAATGGATTTCTGCGTGGCGTTTGAATTGACAGCGATAGCCAGCGTCCGTCGTTAATTATTTAACAAAAATTGCACTTAGGTGCTAAGGTTCCGTAGTCTAGGTGGCACCTCCGCTTACTACGCACTTGGCTGGCAAACCACGCTTAAACCCCATAAATGAATATAATAATAATAATAATAATAATAATAATAATAATAATAATAATAATAATAATAATAATAATAATTAACCAAATATTTTTTGGGGAATTGGAAGCGATCGATTGAAAAATGCCGGTGGGGGCACTCTAACGTCAATGAGAGTGAAGCACCAGCTTGGCCAATATCCATGTCAGCATATCGCCGGATGCACGCATTGTTGCACGAGTCATAGAGAGGGTCGGTCGTGCAATTTGCATTGTGGGGAGGGGGAGCACGCGGCATCGAGGTCCGTCGAAAACGTGCGAGGCAAAGAGATTTTCGTGTATTGCGTGAGACTCTCCCGGATATAGCGCGGACGAAGAGCACAAAGCAGAAGATAAATTACAGTATAAGCCTGGGTAAGCCTGATGATACAGGATTTATTACAGTGCCTACCAAAGAAGACAGCAAGCACCGAAGGTGGCTGTGACTTAACTAACCAAAAGGCAACGGTATTTTCTACCAGAGGGGACGAGCTACAATCTCAACAAGCTCTGTGACTATATTGTGGGCCATGTAAAGGGGGAAATGGACGAACCCCGCTTTACAGAAGAGCTCGTCATTGCAGTTGATGTCGAAGAGGATAAGGGCACCTTGCTGTCACTGAACAACTTAGAGGATGCATTTGCGTGCACATTGCGTACCGAGGAGATACATAGCTGCACGGGTTCGATCCCCGTACACCTCCCCGCCCTTTCAAATTTGTATTTATGGGGTCCATCTTAAGAAGCAATGCAACCGCGAGTCCGTGGACATTAAATGTTGGCTGAGAGTTGGTCCCCAAAAAGTCTAGAATAAGTGGAGCGCGCTCTTCTGTAAAGTGGAAAATATCCGGTGTGCACCCGTACCTCGCAGAAGCTATCGTAGCTGAACTTAAATCATCAGGATAACTCAGACGTAATCTTAACATTTACTAGCAAAATTGGCTAGACAAGATCGTTCCTTGTATCATAAAAGCGATCTAAACAGCGGTAACCATTGTGATTGAAAGTTGCTTCCCTCTGTGCCCTCTAGGGTTATTGGATGAAAGATGGATAGTGAGTCGAGCAAAACCGCTGAAACCGTTCTCCTTGAAACAACCTTGCGACCCTTTGTGGAGACCTCCTTTCGCAATGCACGTTGCACGCTCTCACATAGTTACGAGTAAGAGGCGAGCAAAAACGCAGAGCCTCCGGAAAACGCATAACCAGCTTGCACAGCGGCAACCGATGCATCACATTTAAGATTAAGACAAGTGTACCATCGTCAATACAAAAACAGAGTCGCCACTTAGATTATTTCAATAGAATTATAAAGGCATAATTTTTTTTCTTTTTCTCCTTTCTATTTTCTCAATCATTCTCAGTCAGTTTTTCAAGATTCTTTCAATAGAATTATAAGGCAAATAGCTGAGCAGTATGACGTGTAGATCCTTACTGAGACACGGGCCCACGATCATCCCTAGTTATATTGATGGCTTGGAAGGTCTAGTCTTGCATACAGGACTCGTTCGGTGCCCCTAGGAAGCTTTCTAACGACTCAGTCCTTTTGTCTTCCATGGCCTCATCTACGATCTCACTGTGATCGAGTGCCACTTTTGTTCTTATTCAAGCCTAAATATCTCTGGCAACAAAATAAGCCAATTTTATTCACAAGTTATGCTACCTTCTTTCAGATCATGATAAATGCCCGAGCGTCCATATCACATCTTCGCTCTCGACAGTGCCACAGAACCCAGGTTGCATTGATTGCCTTCCGGATCCTGTAGAGACACTCCTAAAGACACACGCGTATCTAAGTACGTGCGTGAGGTAAAACGTCATCTTCGGCTCTTGACTCATGTTGCCATCTCGCAAGGGTATCTCTCTTGAGTTTGCGCAATTTGATTTACGCGTCATACTGTATTTCCTCAACTACCGTTCGCTTTTGCGACTGCTTGTTGTTTACACTGCTAGTGTCCTGCAATCCTAACAGCGAATGTGCTTCTTGTAAACTACATCATGTTCCTTGTTCATATTCGTCGCCGCTTCCCTGACTGATGCGTCCTAAAGGCGTCTTAAGTACTGATGCTAGCTAATGTTGCTTTGCAGGCTTCCCCGGCACGTGTCTTGCACGAGCGGCGCCTGATGTCATGTGTATGTCGAGGTCTTGCCTTGAAGTGCCCCATGTCCTTCTGGAGATGATAATCAGGGACTCGGTTTATGTTTTCACATAAAACCTTTAATTCGAAAATTCTCCCCTTTGGGGGTAATGCCTGAAACACCTCACGGAGCGCCCGGTAGTCTTCAAGCTGATTCTTCGGAGCTTGCCCCGTAAACCTTACACGGACCTTTACAATGGTTCGGCTCGACTAGTGCAACATATATAATTGTCTCGTTAGCTTTAAAAAGTCTTTCTTCGGGAGCAACAGTTTTTAGTTCTGCTTGGCTAAGCTTTTAGATTACTGTTTAATTGAACATTATTCGAAACGATGGAAGCGATGCTGCCCGTCGCATCCCTACCATCCTACGATCAATGTTGCAGTGGCTATTAAAGCTCTTTCGCCTATCCTATGCACCCAATTAAAGTATATTGCTTAGGCATTTGTCGCATGCATGTCGGAGAGGCTGCTTTCGTACTCGGCGATAGGCAGCAGCTGTATTTCTTTAGAGCTGTCTACATGTTTACAGCTACTTTTTCTTCACGGGTTCTTTTTTCTAGATACACGATGCGCTTTTTCATACCACTTTCTATATGTAAACCTATGCGAAGATTTTCTGTTGGCCAATAATACCCTTTAGATCGTGTACAACTAGCATCTATGGTAGTTATATTAAGATACCGATCTGACTCATAAAAGGTGGTATGTTCGCCCCATCTTCCCTAAACAAGTAAGCGTAGGGCCGTACTCGTCAAATACAAATATTGGGAAAAAAGCTTCATGCGGCTTTGACTTTGCTCTTGACTCGGAAGTCAATATGTGGGTGCCCCTCTGACGAACGATCGTCAATCGTGATGAGTCCCAGTATATGCAGAATAGGCTGTCATCCTACACATCTAAGTATTTGACCCAGGGAAACCTGCTGCAAACGAGTGGCGGCGTGGTCTAGGGGAGTAGTGCGCTAGTCATGGTTGTCATCTACCGGGGTGTCGCCGGTTCGATCCCTGTTGTTGATCGAATTTTCTTTGACCGATGCTCATTGGGAAAAGATTATAAACCATACCGCTGAGAGTCAGCGGCCGTGCTGCCACAAGGACTGTTAGGGAAACCCTAGATATCTTAACATGTCCGGCCCTCGGTGCATTGAAGATATACCTCAGGTTAAGTTCCAAGCCCGTAGGGGACGGAGGATAGTCTAGAATCTGTACCGTGCACTCTTCGTGAGTGCGTCGTGCGCAAGGTGTTGTCCACTCACGGTCGCGCGATCCTGTGTATCTGTTATCTGGTGCAGGCTTCACGCAGATGGACGGCATTGACTGTAGCCATTGCATGCTCGAGATCGCACTGCACAAGGGCGTGTACAAGCGAACGGAGGTTGTGCACATCCTGCCCAGCATGACCGAGGCGCCGATCCGCGTCGACTACCACTACGACTGTATCGCGCTCTGCGACTCGTTCCAGCCGGGCCACATCACGCCGGGCTGTCTGTCGAAGCTGGCCGCTCTCCTGACCGAGAAGGGCGTCATCGCGTTCTGCCGCCGAAAGCTGCCGGCGGAGAGCCTCAAGAAGAGCGTGTTCGCGCCGACCGACTTTGCCGCGGCCGTGGCCGCCTCGAGCGTTCGGCTCAAAGAGACGAAAATCGTCGACGGCTATCGACGAATCCCGCCAACGAAAGCCGAGCTGGGCTGTTTCGTCAAGAAAACGAAGGGAACTGCTTCTCGACGGTAGTAGCCGCCCGACCTTGTATGTCTCTGGTTGTGTGTGTCGGGGGTGTGTGCATGCGTCATGGTGTGTGACCCAGTGACACCAAGTGATCGCTCAGTGACAATGGCCGTGTATGTGAATGGGCGCAATTGCGTTATATATATGTATATGTGTATATATATATATATATATATATATATATATATATATATATATATATATATATATATATATATACAAGCAGGCTATTCAATGTAGGGCCACGTTAACGTGTCAGTAGTACCACACATGATAGAGGAGATACTAATGAGAACAGTCGCAATAGTAGTTATAGTAATAGTAGTGATTGCTGATCTCCAATTGGAGATTGGTTCTGCTGCTAGCAGAGATCACCGCCGATATCAGCGGCTGGATGGATCGAAGAATAGACGTCAAGATTCATACATCACATGCAGTTATCATATTACAGCTCAAAGACAATCAAGCCAATCAAGCTTTGTTATTGTCGTTGTTGTCGTCGTACGAATGTTACTTAGAAAAATATACACACACAGACAAGCGCCCACACGAGAGCACATGTAACCCACTAGCAGCCCAATACCAGAAGGATTGCCCAAGTAAAATATTGTTCTTATGAGGAAGAGGAAAGAGGCGAAATAAGCAGAAGGATAACATTGTTCCAACGCCCGATAGTGTAATGTCATTAGTAGTGTGAATTAAAAAAAGGTGAAATAAAACCGATCTGATGTTGTTCGACTAGTACAATGTGGTTAACAAGCCACCACTTCTTAATTCTAAATAGCAATTGATCTAAAGTAAAGTTTTCGGGCTGACCCTCAGCCAAGATTTAACGTCCACGGAACTGTTTTTCACATTGCTTCATAGACGGACCCCCATAAATACAAATGTGCAACGGTGGGGTTCGAACCCGCGCACCTATATGTCTCCTCCGGTTGCGAGGCGCAGACTTAAGCCACCACGCCACCGGGCTCGACAAATAGCAATTGATCTACAGGTAACTAACTATTCCTCTTCAGGACTGGGTAATGATGTCACTTACAATTTGAAATAAAATTATGTGTACTTACGTTTCTAGACTTGGCACTTGAAATTTAAAATAAAATGAACGGTGAATAATTGATATGCAGATGTTTTTGCACACAATTTCAGCGGTGCATATTGTGACGCAAGATACAAGCTCTTTCGTCAGAAGGTAAAGCCGTGCTTGACTTCCAAATTTCTTTTCTCATATAGATGGAAAAAATAAACGAGTTTGTTGGCAATGAATTTATAATGCATACGTCAACAAATAATTGTCTTGGCAGACCTGAATCAGTGTCTGATTGACGTTTTTTTACTAAACTACCTGGATGAATAAATGAGAGAATGAGATGAGAATGTTATATTGAGGCAAAATACTGTTGGGCCAGACAACGTAGTGTGATCATGACTTACTTGGTACATCTTGCTTTGCTTACGAGGCCTTCATTTAGTTAAGATAATTGCATGCCCTTATTTTGCAGGACATTCCCTCTTTTCAGCATTCTGTACATGTTTTTCAACTAACAAAAAATAGAGAGTGAGGAGTCTCTATGATTTAGGACGTTTTTTCCGACCCGATTTGCCTATGTGTATGACATATTTGACACTCATGTTGAAAAAACATGCCGTCAGATATTACCCTACTCTTCCTACGCCTTTCTTTCTGTTTAAATATATCGCGCGTATCAGACGCGATGAACTGTTTGTTTCCTACATGCGGTTGGTAGCAACCGAGGAAGCCTGAGAAGAGAAGCGACAATACAAAGATTTCCGTATGCGTGACGAAGCTCAAAAATGTTTTTGGTGGTGTCAAAGCAGCGACTTGGTATGAAAAAAATTACATTAGCCATGTAGGGAGCGTAAACACCTCACAAACAACATCGATCGAAGCCATATAAATCACTTACCGCCAAAAACTTGTTAAATTTCCCGCCGTGGGCGCCAAGTGAACGGGCCATCAGCTTGCGCACGTTGGGCTCTCCAACGATACGACAAAGCAGCAACAGCGGTCCCTGTCAACACATACCGACAATAGCATAAATGGTAATATTAATAGTTAGAGAAAGTTTCACCAATAATTCGCCTACAGCTTAGTTATGCATATATATATATATATATATATATATATATATTTAGGCGAACACTGCTGAGTGTGCAAGCGTATTGTAAATTATTATTAAATCATCACTTTATATATATATATATAACTATTGTCGGCGGTGATTTCAATCCTAGAATCGATTGTGGGGCCAACGATGATAAAGGCGAGGTGCTGCTTCAGGTGATGGAAAATATTGGTCTAAAATGTGCTAACGCGCGTGAAGACACCTTTGGTCTGGTCCTGCATGTGACAATTGCCACGTATACACCAGGTACATAGTGCATGGTTATCACTACCTGGTATGTTCAAACGCAACCTTTCACGAGGAGTACGAGTTGTGCACCTGCCGGTTCTGCCTGCAGAGGTGTGCCAAGTACCATGCAGTGGAATGCACAGCGGAAGCGTGCATCTCTCTCTCGGAAGCGTGAAGAAGACAGAGCTTCATGAAGAAACATTTTGAAATTTATATTATACTCAATAAGAGTGAAATAAACATAATTTTAATATATATATATATATATATATATATATATGTTTGTCCAAACGGGTTTCTGTAAAAATCGACGTCAGCAATTGCATATGCATTCCGCAAGGTGTGCATATGCAACACACATTTCAGCACTTTTTTTTAACACATTTTCCAATATTTGCCATGTGAACATAAAAAAACTCAAATAAACGAAAAAATATGGGTAGTCGATTGTTTGCGAAAAAAAAACATTCTTTGGTTTGTTGGGAGTATTGAACAATGGTTCAAAGTTCCACACAAGTAGCGTAAAAATGAGCGATTAGAGCATTTGTAGAGAAACTGTCAACAGGTTTTACTTCTGCACTGAACCAAAGATAGGCGCGCCTTTAAAGTCACATGTATAGCACTCTTCTAGCTTGCTAAAAATACGTTGATCTCCATGCTCAAAAAAGTTGATTCTTGCTCGTCACAATTTTCTAGTGTATCATGCCTCTTCAAATCAGCTGGCCGTTCCTGGCGTGACAGTATGGCCACTCCTGGCGTGGGTGCTAGCGTTCGCAAGCGGATTGGGCTCGGTTAATCGCTTCAATTATCACCTTGTGCAAGTTACGTTGTTGTAGACGAATTCCTCATTCCTCAATGTGAGGATGACGTATCTCAAAAAGACTGTGTCCTTGGCCTTTTCAGGAAGTACGGTACTGATCAAATGATTCATGCAATACGCTCACGATGTTTCTGCGTGTAAAGCACACCCTTGACATACAGCGTCAACTGTATGTCAAGTTTGTGCCTTAGCCTACGAGGTAGATTAATTTATCAGAATTCATCGTGAAAGTTCCTTTCGAGCTGTCTGTGGTCAATTAGCTTCCTTAAAATGTCGTCGACAGAATCGGTCGGTCAAACCATTGCATTAAGGTACGATCCTACATTAGTGGAATTCGGCAGTCGACGGGACGTTCTGGGTACATGTGTAAACATGTATATATGGAAAAAAAAAAATATATATATATATATACAAAAGACGAATTGCTTCGATTCGGCGGTAGTAGACGTAGAAGTAACGGCCCTGCAGCGGCAGCAAGCCGTGTCGACGAGAGAGAACCTACCTGTAGAAGGGAAATGCTGAAAAAGACGGTGGCCATTGCCAAGCCGGTGTCGCTATGCAGGAAGAGCATTGACGCCCACAGGCCGACGACAATGAACGACATCAGTGGAAGCGATCTGAGTGCGCTGCGCATCTGCTCCGCGAACAAGTCGAACTGTACTGGACTGAGGCTCGTGTAGCGCATTAGCACGGCCATTATGGCAAGTGCGTTCAATGCCAACACCATCTTCATAGCAAAAAAGAGAAAGAGAAGCAGACAGAAAAACAAAAATAATTTTAATACACCTTTGCCACTAAGCCATCTTGCTCGGTATATATATATACATATATTAACCTGTCGTACGGGTGCCTTGTCACCAATTCAGTTTTAAGTACATTTTATAAAAGAATATGCATATATATATATATATATAGTAGGGAGTTTCATGAACATTATAGTACTCAGTGCAGTTGTCGGTTCTGCTCGCAGCAATGCGCTAAGTACCACGCGATTGATTGTTTGGCACTGCAACGAAGATCTTTAATATATATGTATATATATATATATATATATATATATATATATATATATATATATATATATATATATATATATATATATATATATATATATATATATATATCCAATAACGGCGAGACTACCATGATAAAGCCGATGCCGACAGATCAGATGATATTGGTTGTCATCTGGCTGTTCGAAATGCTTTACATGAACATCACGCGCCGAGTTCTTTCATTGCCGATTGGAGGAACTCGGCGCTACGCCATGTAAAACCCTATAATACATTCTAAAATTTAACGTATACTTTTAGCTTCCAGATAGGCTACTCGGTTCGTTGCGCACTGGGTATATTATTGCCGGCCGTATAAAAGGCGCAGTTTCTCCGTCCAAAAATTGCGGAGTGTCCCCTTGCCCAGCATATACACGCCCTCCTTTCGGATTCGCGCTCTTTTTCTCATGTTATTGTACACATTCGAATTATCAGCTCTTAATTAGTAAGTATCTTAATCTCTTACTCTCGCTTAACCTCTTACAATGTGCGCCAGGCTGTTAAAAAATAACGCGACATGTTTTCATGCATTATGATGAAAGCTAGCCAGTGGATGTTCACACTGTTACAGTTTCTGTTTGTTGTTGTTGTTGCTGCTGCTGTTGTTGTTGCTGTTGTGGGTGTCGTCTACGTCGCCGCTGTTATTGTAGTTGCTGGAGTGACTCCCAGTGACTCTTGTTTCTGTAGCTGTTACTACTGCTGTTAGCCTGTGTGTTTGTTACTCAAATTGCTGGCTAAGCTGGCCGCTCCCGCACTGACCATTGAGGGGGCTAATGAGTCAGTAACGGTTGCATCCCATACCAGCATGCGACCCATCTCGAAGGACGTTAGTGTCAGACCGTCCGGTCGCTTCCCATCATTCCTGCAGAGGCCAGGAGACTCGAGAATGCAAGGAAAGCCGGCCGACCTCAAAGCTCGGCTAAATGTCTCGTTAAGTGCGGCGTGTCGGGCTCGACGACCTGAGCTTAAGGCACAAGAGAGGCCATGGTGTGCCTGTGGCCCCACTTGATCGCCGCATTTACATTGGTGGGGGATTACGAGAGCTGTCCCCAGGCGTAGCCCCGCACTAATCCGAACAGTCTCGTCGTCTAATAGAGTGCCTAACTGAGCACTGGGGAGAGCCTGTAGCCAGGCCCCGGCGCTTTTTGAGGAGACCGCGCGTAGCCTGGCTTTGTGAGTCGTAGTGGGGGCTTGCTCAAGGAGATGCGCAAACGTCTTCTCCTGCAGTGGAGTCGACCAGCCTTTCTGGGAAAGGGTGTCAGTGGGTATGGCACCGCACAGAGAGACTAATCTCTTTAGTAAGCCTGCCAAAGTGTGATCGTATACACGTTGACCTGTATCGTCCAGTACCCGTTTGGCCTTTTCCACTGCCTGGGACATAGATGAGACGATGGCAGGCCCAGCCAATGCTATTGCGTCTGGCATTCCCAGTCCACCTAAGGATATGGGAAGCAGAGCCTGCAAGCCTGCATCGGGTGAGAGGCGCACGTTCAGGAGCAGTTCCAGTGTCTTCAAGGTCCACTCGTTAAAAGCTCGAAGGTTCTCGGTCCAGTCAAAACAATTAGCCTCTCTAAGTAAGTGAGTTATCCGGGCCGCCGAAAAGCACATTATTATTATTATTAATATTATTACTATTACTATTAATATAAGTCGAATATTAATAGTTATTACTATTACTATTATTAATATTATTATTATTATTATTCATTGTTGTTTATGTCGTTACCAGGCCGGGTGCGACGGATGTCCAAAAGACGACACCAGACATGAGAGGCAGGCAAAGCTGGTAGGAGCCGACACAGTTCGACTGGCCCACGAGATAGACCGCGATGGTAAGAATGATTGGCCCCACATAGCCGTACAGTATGAAGGGCGACAGATGCTTCATTGTTGGGCTAATAGGCAATGCAAACATCCAGTAAAGCACTTCAAGTGAGTCGAACATCAAAAACGACAGAGCGCATGCCAGCGACCCATATAGGAGAAGGCCAATAAACGAGCTGCAGGGCGTCATCTGGAACACAGACGATGTAGCACATAAGCGTTTAGATGAGGTGCGAGACGTAATGAGTCATGCGGTATTTAACGTCTTCCCTTCTCCTCGCTTCTAGTCGGTTAATATTATCCAGCGCGACCAGATTAGAGCTAAACGTAAACGCTATATATATATATATATATATATATATATATATATATATATATATATATATATATATATATATATATACAGGGTGTTCCTATTTGTGTGTCCAAAACGCTAGGGTATGGTCAAACTCGGTGAGAAAATCATTTTTGCCAATGGGTGGAAGTCGGGAAAACGTTTTGTTTAGAAGTGAGGATGAAATTTATAAAAGCAGTTATTCTGTCTTTTTTCTCCTACATAGTTGTGCAAAATCTACGTTTGCGGGAGAACCAGTCAGCGCACAAAGGAACCGATCGTACCGGCGTGTTTGGCGGAAAATTCTGCAAAATAAAGTATACATTACTAGCTTACGTAGCAAAAAACGAATAGCCAGATTAAGGAAAGTCATAAAAAGTCGAAATGTTACGTTAACGCTTTTTTGTGCAACATCGTAATTTTTCCATTACGACCAAAAATGCACGTCCAAAAGACTACTCTTAGGCAATAGCAGATTTAATGCCCACTACATTCGTACCAAAGTGATGGTGCTGCGTTACGTAGTTGCCAAGTGACTAAGCTTTTTTGACAGTCATAGTTGTTATGTTTCACGTTGAAGTTTTCACGTCCAGAACCGTAGCATTTTGCCAAGACGTTTCCGCCCCCTCTTTCCATTACAAAAAATTATTCTCTTGCTGAGTTCTACCAAACCTCAAAATATGTACCTAACTTTCTCATACACCCTATGCAAGTATGCATGCCTTCGCTTTCGATATGACTGTCGAAAAGGCTTAGTTACTTGGCAACTACGTAACGCAGCACCATCACTTTGGTACGAATGTAGGGGGCATTAAATCTGCTATTGCCTGAGAGTAGTCTTTTGGACGTGCATTTTTGGTCGTAATGGAAAAAATTACGATGTTGCACAAAAAAGCGTTAACGTAACATTTTGACTTTTTATGACTTTTCTAAATCTGGCTATTCGCTTTTTGCTACGCAAGCTAGTAATGTATACTTTATTGTGCAGAACATTCCGCCAAACACGCCGGTATGATCGGTTCCTTTGTGCGCTGACTGGTTCTCCCGCAAACGTAGATTTTGCACAACTATGTAGGAGAAAAAAGACAGAATAACTGCTTTTATAAATTTCATCCTCACTCCTAAACAAAACGTTTTCCCGGCTTCCACCCATTGGCAAAAATGATTTTCTCACCGAGTTTGACCATACCCTAGCGTTTTGGACACACAAATAGGAACACCCTGTATATATATATATATATGTATATATATATATATATATATATATATATATATATATATATATATATATATATATATATATATATATATAGCCGGGTTAACTTGGTTGCTCGCCAAACACGTTCCTTATGCTTAGCAACTCAAAGTGTAAGTCTACAAACGCCGCTTTTCGATCGGATATGCCTGCTCAAGTTGCTGTAGCTCCTACTTTTTGGAACAAAGGTGATTGTTATCAATATGTACATGTATCACAATTAATACAAACAATTTATTATTATTATTATTATTATTAAAAGACAATTCACTAACTACCGAGAGGATCTCTTGCTCAGTGGGATCTGTAGTCGTGTATTTACAGGTTGGTATTTTGTCTTATAATCTTAGTTTTTTTTTAGCCATAAAACGTACACTTTAAATACGTTTTTTTTTAATAATAACCATCATATGAATGATAACACTGTTTAGATAGGCTGATGAGCGGATATTGTTGCTTGTACTCACCACTGGCGCTGACTGGACACTTAGTGTAGAGGCGATGATCAGCAGCTGAGCAGTTATTAAGCTTACGATCAGATAGTAGCACAGCGCGTTTCGCACTGAGGTTCCCCTAGAAGTATACGCGCATACGATGTATATATATCTCACTTTTTTCTCAAAAATGCTCGTCTCTAGCTCTAGGCTACTAGTACATATGGCTTTCGAAATGTACGCGCGAGTAAGGCTTTCTAGAGCAAGCCTCCTTCCTCCACGTTGTTTTCGCTGCTATCGCTGAGCCCTTTTTTCGGACTAATATGGAGACGCTTCTGCTAAACTTATGCTTGCGGAAAACGGCATAGCGTCCATATGCCAATGTCCATCAAAGTTGTTGGACACCTCCGATTCCTCCATCAAGGCACACCTCCGATTCTCCTTAAAAATGCTTTGTTCCGCTCTCCTGGCGCTTTATAGTTGGTTCTGGCTCTAAACTTCTCGACTAAGTTTCCTAAAGTCCTAGTCATCGACGTGCACTTGTACAGGTCCACGACTAGCCGGGCTATTTCAGATACCTATTGGTTGTCAATGCCGTTCATTTCCTTTACCGTCGGACCGGGCCATATATGGCATCAAAAAGGACAGCCGTATACATACGCCGCCAGCTAGACAGAAATCTCTACGTCTATACATAATGAAAATACGAATGTGGTACTTACTTAACATGGCTGAATAGATAGAGCTGCAGCAGAAGGGAAACGACGCTTATGACCGAGGCTGAAATTGGAATGCAACACATATTTCAGATAACTCAAAGCCAGTGTAATAATTTGCACTAATGTAGCGCAGTATCTCGTGCAGATAAACGATTAGCACTTAATTCCAGTGAGCAATCTCGTTATGAGTTAACCAAATAACAGTACTAGGACCACACGTATGTGCGTTCAGCACGAGGCAAAGCTACACCCTACTGTCACAACAACCACACGGTTCAAATAGCAAGATTAGTAAGAAAAACCATTTGATTGTTTCTCCTGGTTTAGCGTAGCAAACAATATATATATATATATATATATATATATATATATATATATAATCTTTCATAAAGGTCAAAAAGCTGCCGAAGCCGCTCGGGACATTTGCGACGTGTACTGAAAAGTGTCTTAGGCGGGTCCACAGCACGGAAATGGTCTGCAAAGTTCAAAGAAAGCGGCTTTGGCTGGCACGATATGCTTCTCAGAAGAAGACCTTCTGAATTCGACAACGAACGCCTCAAGGCGCCTTTGAAGGAACACGATCGCTAAGGAACTCTTGAAATGGCCAAAAAAACTCTTGAAAATTGCTTTTACTAAAAAAAAACCTGGAGCTTGCCTCACGAGTTCAGCGTAGAAAACAAAACCTACGTTGTCTGTCTAAATGCAAAAACGCCCTTAAATTGAGCTTCAACTTATCGCCCGCCAGATAGCAACACACGGAAACAAAAAACGTGATCTGTACCGAATCGGTACGGGAGGTGAGAAATGGTTGCCTATACGTCAATATGACATACATTATGGAGTGGATGACTAGGAGGATCTCCACCCAAAGATGTCTATAATCTGCGTTTGGTGGGACTGGAAGGTATGGTGCACAAGGTATTGCTCAAAAAGAACGCCACGGTCAACAAGAGCTCTTCTACATTGCCCAACTACACCCCGTAAATAAAGCTATTCGACTGAAAATACCTTCAAATGCTTCACGACAACGCGAGGCCCCATAGTGCAGAAGTCGTCCAAACTTTTTTGCTGTCGCACTAACGCGACGTAATGGAAGGGCTCACGGTCTTTGTCAGAGAACTTCCAATGGAAGGGTCGGCCAGACTTACCCAAGTTTGATGGTACCCCTATTACTCCAACTGGTTCTAAGACTGCACAGGATTATCAGGTTTTTCAGAAGCACATAAGTACGGGTACGTATCATTATTATTCCATACTTTATCATACATATAGTAACTCGATTCGTTACCTAGCTGTAGTGACGTCACTGTATTTTCTACCGTTGCAAGAACGCCTATTTACGCCTAAACGACTTACTACACGGTAGGCTACCAGGGGACCAGCTAAGCTGGAATGCTCGTCGGAGGGAAAATTGCCGTTTTGTAAAAGCCCAGGGGAATCCTAAAAACTTCGAATGCAGAACTTACATCGGTTTCATCGAACTGCCTCACTCAGGAAGCATCTATTATGAACACCATGAGGAAAGATAGTGGCCCTACTTTTGTGCTTCCTACGGGAACCATGAGTTGTCGATCGGCGGGTGTATCATTGTCGGAACAGGGTATGGGCCGGAAGATAACAGAATTGTTCAGGAATTGCTTGCACGCTAAACAGACAGCTAGATACTGCCACCGACTCTATGCAACCCTTGTCTGATCGTACGATGAACGACGTGACACAGACCCCTTGCAGAACAACAAAAACTATTCGACGTATGGGATAATTGACATAAGACTCATAATGGCCATGCCCATTAAACGGCAGGCTATTGGTGAATGCTGGTAAGATGTCGTCTAGGATGTGGATCATTTCGGGGCTGACTCTCAGCCAAGATTTAACGTCCATGGGACTGCTTTTTGCATTGCTGCATAGACGAACCCCCATAAATACAAATGTGCAACGGTGGGGCTCGAACCCGCGCACCTATATGTCTCCCCCGGTCGCGAGGCGCAGACGCATGCCGTCAGGCTTGTTGCACTCCTGTACTTTTTTTTGAAACGCTGCTATGCAGTGGCGTCTTCTTCCGACAAAAAGCGGCTTGTATCTCCTCTCGGTGTTTACTAAGTGGTATGTAGGGAATTTTTCCTATGCGGCCCTTTGTCGAACTTACGGCCCGGAAACTCCCTCGATTATTTTGCGGCGGCCTAGGCAGAGACGTCGATGCGAGACGTTGTCGCCGAGTGCGGCAGGGCTGACTTCATGCGAGACAAAACGTTCGCCGAGTGCGGCAGGGCTGACTTCATGCGAGACAAAACGTTCGCCGAGTCGACAGTCTTGACTCTAATAGTAACGACGGAAAGTTTGGGCGACGGGGATATCAAAACACGTTGACAACTTCAAAGCCTCAGTCTCATCTTCAGCACTGTTGAGCCGGCCAGGAATGGCCTCGTGTGCGGATTCAGTTTTAGGATTGGGATGCGGTCGGAATACCTATTTATCAGCTGGTTTCATTTGAAGCACTAGTGTCAGTGATCCTGCATCCGTGTCGTCGCCATTATCCTGGCTGCTAAACGGACATGCGCTCTACTTGACCGAGACGTCGAGACAACTAGCGATTAATCAGCTGGTAATCATGATCGGCGGACGAGCAAGGCGACACAGATGCATGCGAGCTGCTGACAGGGCAATCACTAGAAAACGTGCACAATTGTTTTGTTGACGACTAACGAACAGACCGAAGAATTATATATATATATATATATATATATATATATATCGGCAGAAGCAATAGCTTGTTCTGCACAATGTCCTTAGTTGTTACAATTGGTAAATATATATACACATATATATGTATATATGTATATATATATATATATGTGTATATATATTTACCAATTGTAACAACTAAGGACAAACACATATATTTATATATATTTATAAATATATATATATATATATATAAGCCGCAGGACATCTATAAGTTGTATTAATCCTCACAATTGTTTGTTTAGTGCAAAAAACAGTTTTCACTTAAGTGTTGAGTGGGATAAAACATAAATATATATATATATATATATATATATATGTGTATATATATTTACCAATTGTAACAACTAAGGACAAACACATATATTTATATATATACTTTTCACATTTATATATATATATATATAATGCATTTATTCAATGTAATCAATCATTCAAGGTGGGAACATGACATTTGAGTCCATGCGAACGTGTGCACCGTTACGGGGGGTCCAGTGTAGGGACCAGCCATTTCTGGAGAGTGCCCCGAACCGAGGCCGCATTGCCCCGTTGCACATCCAGCGACAGGCGCTGTCTGAGAAAATCACCCGCTCGTTTGTCTCCGCTGGCTAGAATCAGGCGTTTTCCGACCTTTTGTAGCAAACTTCGAGTGGATGGACCGGGCCCGCCAAGGGTCTCGAAGGCAAAGGGATAAAACTTGTACGGGTACCCGATGTTCTGGTACTTTCTAACCTTGTTTGCCTCGGCGAGAGCCGAAGCATGACTAGCCCGGGCCGCGCCAGCACTGACCATTGAAGGGGCTAATGAGTCAGTAACTGTCGCGTCCCAAACCAGCATGCATCCGCTCTCGAACGGAGTTAAGGTCAGCCCGTCAGGTCTCTTGCCGCCCTCCCTGTCTAGCCCGACGGGTTGAAGGACGCACGGCAGACCACTGGATCGTAAAGCTCAACTGAAGGTTTCATTCAGGGCTTGGTGTCTTGCTCGCCTACCTGCGCTGACGATACAGGACAGCCCGTGGCGTCCGTCTGGCCCAACGACGTCTCCGCAGACGCAGGTATGAGTGTATACAATGTCTGTTCCCAAACGAAGTCCGACGGCAATCCTTACCGACTCATCATCTAACAGGGTCCCGATCCGGGCACAGGGAATGGCGTGTAGCCATGCGCCCGCCCCCTTGGAGGAGACGGCGCGCAGCCTGGCCTTGTCGGCGTCCGTCGTGCATCCCGCAATGAGGTCTACGACCCTTTGCTCATATAGAGCTGTTGACCATTCTTTCTGGTGTCCAGCTTTGGCGGGCTCGTGGACGCACAGGGCAACTGCTCTACGGTGGCTTGTTTCCAATCGGGCTTCTAAGTCTGTGAGGGCAGCCGAATCGAGGAGGGTTCTAGCCTGTTGCATAGACCTGTGTAGAGAAGCTGCCAGAGCTATCTCAGATAAGACAGTCGCATCAGGTAACCCTAGGCCACCCCAAAGAACGGGGAGTAGAGCTTGTCGGCGTGCACCCGTGAATAGACTGAGGTTCAGCAACGCCTCCACTGTAGCTAGCATGCTGTCGTTAAGTCATTCAATAAGTCCGGAAGCCAGTGAACAATCTGCACCTCGAAACAAGTGGTTGAGACGTAGGGCCGAAAAGGAGGATCTCAGAAGAAAGAGGCCTCGATGAGAACCCACCAAGTGAATGCGTGACATCGCATCTTCTAGCTTGGCCAGCCACCTCTCGAGGGCAGCCGGAACTCCTTACGGGAAAAGAGGTACGCCCAGCAACTCTAAATCCGTGCCGACAGTCTTGCACCCTGGGAGAGCTTCCAGCTTTTCAGAGTCCGCAGCACCTCCTACAGCATGGACCTCACACTTCGCAGAGTTTAGAGCCAGGCCGCTCCGTTCAGCGAACTCGATGATTCTGTGGATGTCCCTCAGAACTGCATCGGGGGCGCCACCCAGTACACCGTCGTCCAAGTACCATACGTTAAGCGGGCACTCGAGAGAGTCAACTAAGTCTTTGACTGCCAGGCAGAACAGCGGCGGGCCCAGCGGGTCGCCCTGCTGTACCCCAGTCTGCGACATTATGACATCGTGCGGCAGAAGAAGGCAGGATGGCTCCTTATAGGCAAGTTCCACCTGGTGGAACATGCTCGGGGCCCAAGCTTTCACCGCGCTCAACAAATGGTCCCTTCGAATACTGTTGAACGCGTTCCTGAAGTCAAGCTTGACCAGCTTTATATATATATATATATATCAGCCGCAGGACATCTATAAGTTGTATTAATCCTCACAATTGTTTGTTTAGTGCAAAAAACAGTTTTCACTTAAGTGTTGAGTGGGATAAAACATAAATATATATATATATATATATATATATATATATATATATATATATATATATATATGTGTGTGTAGTAACCTGAAGCAGTAAGAATGTTGAGCGCTGTAACGTTCTGGAACGGGAAGATTCCCACGGCGTAGAGGCCGGGGCCGTTGAAGTGGCACTGCGCCCAGTCATCGCCCTTCGAGAACAGCGTTGCTCCGACGTCGGTAAATGTCCTACGGAAATTGCCACCTCGTCTGTGAGTGAAAGCTCGCACTTAAATAAACATGCAATTCTTTCTCTAGGCGCCCCCGTCATAAGAGCTGATGTGCGTTTTGGCTGAAGTAATTGATATGATTCGTAATAACTACCGATCTTCGTCTCCATAAGTTGACCGTGTACAATATTGCCAAAGCTAGTCTTATCGATCTCCAGTTTACATACTTACTGAGTCGTCATAACAGTAACCTGAAAACATGCGCGACCCAATCAATTATTCGAATTGAAGTGCTAAAACGTGCTACGCTAAATTCAGATACAGTTCAGACTTCAGGAGGCCACATTTCTGGCTTTATCTTTATACTAGAAACATCTCTCGATACTAGAAAAAAAAGTGCCAGCAATGAGCACGACCACGGGCGATCTGACTCGAAATACACAACCTCAACAGAACAACAGGTAGAACCCGGACAGGGGCGCAAAAAAAAACCTCATGACGAAGTTAAGTCATTTCGAGGATGCAAATCCGTCCGGCCCGACTTAGCCTTGATCTCGTACGGCTCAAACAGGGATGCATCGACGTTTCAACGACGCTCTGTGTGCGAGATAGGCCTGCAATTTCTCTTCCGTCGCGCCCTGCCCATCGCGCCTACCTGGTGACGTTGTCGAAGATGACACAGCGGATGTCCTTGCCCTGTTGGCGAGTCAGCTTAAGGAAGTGCACGAACACGTTTCGGGCCGGTCGGTTATGATCCGGCGTTTCGAGCGACTTCAACTCGACGAGGTCGGTGCCCAGCACGATGTCCAGCGTCTCAAGCAGAGGTTCGACTAGCGATCTGTCGATCACTGCATGTGCAAACCGTTCACACTCTGAAACACCAAGAAAAGATTGTTATGCCGTTCGTTAGTGCCGGATTGGTGGAACTTTAACTTCTGACTAAAAACGCACTACCAACGCGTGCCAGACTCGCAAGGGGTCGCCCCGGGTACGACAAATTTTGTCGTCATGGGTGCAACGCTGTCGAGACGCTGGCCCACATCGCTCAAGTGTGCGATCACACCCATCGCCCTATAATCAAGCGCCACGATGACATATGTGAGCGAGTCACCCGCCTACTCCGTGCTAAAGGAATGCAGGTGGAACGAGAGCGCACCTTCCGAAGACCCGCCGCACCGGCTCGGAGACCAGACCTCGTCATAACAACACCTACGAGGGTCTGGGTCTTGGACGCCGAGGTCTGCGGCCCCTCAAGAGACCTTGCATTGGCCAGACGGGATAAGATCAGGAAATACGATATACCCGGGGTCAGGGATCAACTTCCCAGCTCGCTTCCCCACCGATTCGGGTCCATCACCGTGTCGATGACCGGTGTATGGGAGCCCGAGTCGGTGAAGGATCTCCTGACTCTCGGGTTATCGAAGAAAAACCTGATCGACCTAACCGTCCTGGCCATGCAGGGTACCCTACGGGTCTTCCGGGCGCACCGGGACCACAAGAGCTGGGTCCGTCGCGGAGGAGGAGCAGGCGAACTCACCGGGAGGCGATTTTAAACTATTTTTTTAGGCGGGCACTGCCTCAGTGTGCAAATGTGCAATTATTGAATAAATTCAATGTTGTATTCCAATGTTGCTGGATGTGCAACGGGACAACGCGGCTTCGGTCCGGGGAACCCTCCAGAGATGGTTGGTTCCTACATTGGACCCTTCGTAGATGTGCACACGTTCGCAGGGACCCAATTGTCATGTTCCCGCCGTCGGTGATAAATTACAATGAATAAATGTCATAATGGTAAAAACAAAAAAATTCTGACCAAATATTTAGTGTGTTTTTCGATTTATGATTGGCAGACTGGCAGTTGTAGCTGGTATCATTGAGAGCAATACCTTGTATGCAGTTGCTCCGCACGTGTATAAATTGCAATACGTGTTATCGACTGGTTGTTGTTGTACGATGCGTAGCCTGATTACGATTTGTCTTAGTGGCAGCTACTCTACCAGTATTTGTATATTCTCGCTTGATGTTGTCTCACCCTCTGGTAAAAATGTATCCCATGATTATTGCCAGGCCTGTTTTATGTTTTTGTATACTTCTAGTAGCCACGATTAGTCAGTATTAGGAGCAATGAGCATACTTTGAGGCTGCTGTCAACATGCAAGAGCATTTCCCGATGCTAGCCATATAGTAATGTCCTCAAGCAAAACAAGCTCATCTATGGTTTGTCTAGGTAGGAGTTTCTGTACTATTCTTATTTAATCTTGTCAAATTGTATTTTAAATACTTAACTTAAATTTGCTATTTCCCTCACATCGCGTATGCAACTAGCTAGAGTGACTAATGTGTTAGACGTTTCCACTCAACTCTATATACATATAACCATATTTCTATGCTTTTTGAAAATGACAGTATCACAGTGCATTTAGATGTACGCCGCCTTGCGTTACACTTTTACACACACATACAGAGTGCCTATGGAAGAGCCGCACACTGAGTTAACTAAAGGCTGCACCTGGGGTGGGATTATAGAGCCTGTCAATTTAAGCATTTTTCATGACATATGTTGTCTACGAGTGACAGTGAAATTGTTAAATCGGTGTAACTGACGCGCACCTAGGTTTTTTTTTTAACAAAATCAAATGTGCAATCGCGAGGCCTTTAGTTGCTCCGTTCAAAAAAATCGAACATCCCGGCGTATTCGGAAGAAGCTCTCGTTTCATCTGACAAGCAAACGAAGAAGAAATAAGTTCCCGAACATCAGAATCCTATGATGTCTCGTTTTTGAGCTTTCACTTGAAAGCTCTATATATATATATATATATATATATATATATATATATATATATATATATTATATATATATATACATATATATATATATATATATATTTATATATATATATATATATATATATATATATATATATATATTTATTTATTTATTTATATCCTTTTATTCTTGCGCAGCAATATAATATAATGGAACTGTGGATTCTGCTGCGTACTTACGGCTATCCTTCGCAGCCATCTGGAGCGACACAGTGGAGCAGCTCGTTGGGTCTGTGAAGTTCTTCTGCTCGTTGCAGCCCAGTATCGGTGTGCTAAACACAACATTGGCGGCGGTGACGTTGACCGCCGTCTTCATCAGCTTGTGTCTAGAGGAGTATAGCATTTTTGGCATTCGTTGTCCCAGGACCGAGGTCAGGTCTCTTACGAGGTGTAACACCTCGCTGAAGTCCGAACTGGTCATTGTGCGGCTGATGAGCGCCGGCAGAAGCTTTTTGAACAGGTCGAACAGTGCGGCCTCACTCGCGTCTCCGTCTCCTGTGCAACAACAATCATCAACATGCAACGAAAAAGAAGCAAGCGCTCGATCGCTTTAATCAATAAAACAACAATACACGGAGATCGGCTGGTGGTAAAGCAGAAGACAAACAATCTTGAGGGTGGCATTGTGAAATTGAATACGATAGAATAATGGTAAGAATAAATAATAATAGTAATAATAATAATAATAAAAAATAATAATAATAATAATAATAATAATAATAATCCGGAGACACCAGCGAGGTGCTCTTCGGGAGTGACGAAAGATAGCCGTTTTGATTCCTTAGTTTAGTGACCTTCGAACTAACTGCTACCGAGCGTTTGAATTGCTTTTGTCTTTTCGGGCTAGCTTCCCGTAATTCGGTGATTCTAGACGTTTCTGACTATCGCTGCAAAGGAGAACAGCAACACCCTTTATGCATTTTTGGCTAGTGTACTACGGACGCAGCCGTATACAACAATGGCGTACAAGTAATGTACGTTTCTCGCAAGAGCGCCTGTTTTTAACTCACTGAATAGAAAATACGCACACGCGGGAAATGCAACACATGTCCGGTCTATTATAAAACCGCTTACCTGGTTAAAGGATTAGCAATACTAGCAGCTCAGAGCCGTGCCGACAAACCTTTATAAGCGGCGATATTGCGTGATTGATCTACGAAGAGTTCTCGGCGTGTAAGGAGGTGGTGGAGTCCTTTCAATTTCACAATACTCAGACCATCTCGAAGCATCATCGAAAAGTCTTGCATATCGTTCTGCAATGAGACGTTGATTGTAAGCATCCATAATCTACACCCCATGTACTCACTATAAGATATATTCTCTTTCAGTCACAGGACTACAAAGGGGTCATTCATTTTTACACGTTTAGACTGTATCTGAACTAAACAGATATTTGTTGTTAGGCACCTATTTATACATTTCCAGTGCAGGTTACTTATAGTCAAATATATAAATACAATTTGCCTCGAGCCGTACAGGTTAAACACACTCGTAATAATAACAAAATCAATCCCGGCTGCAATGCTGTCGTGGAAGCTCTACATGGCTCCCTGCCACAATTAAGCACACGAAATTCGAACTCTTCCCCCGTCAGACATCTTGCTGGCAATTTAAACTTACAATAATGTCGTCCAGTGACCACAAGGCCACCGCAAAGGGCCCGTTGTGTGATCTGAACTCGCAGGTTACTTCACTGCCAATACTCAGGGTCCTAGCGTCTTCTGTACTTTCCTCCCTGGAAGTGAATGTGAATAGCGAGGTATTAATAAAACGCAGTTATACAAAATCGGTAAATACATTAACACGAAAACAATAAAGAAATCGTTTCTCAGCTGTCGACGTAATGTCATTGAAGCGTTGCACACTCAGTCCAGCACGTTCCTCTTTTTTTTTTCTTTAGGAATGAAGAAATGCTCTCTATATATATACGCCCCATGTTTAAAGGTTGTCCCTGTCATTTGAATGTAAAAAATCTTGAAGATCTGTGTATCTTAATTTAAAAAAAAAAATTAATAGTGCCGTTGTATTAGATCAGTCTCAAAACGGTTTTGCAAAGTACACTTCTGTTACGCTTACTCAAAGAAGCGCCTCCAGGAACATCGTTATAAATTTCGATTATCGCAAATCTTTTTTTTCGATATTCTGTTGGTCCTCCATTTCAGAATATCGCAAACAAAATCGAGATTCTGGAATAGAGGACCTACAGATTTGCAACACACTTTGTGCTAATAACAAAATTAAATGTACTGATGTAGTGCGGACGTTGCAAAAAGCGCTGAGCGATCTGGCTATTGATCAGGCGGCCACATATGACCTGCCTAAGGACGAAAAAACATCAGCCAGTATATCTATCAGCATCATCATTATTAATTAGCACATCATCATTTGGTTATATCATCATGTCGATTCCTGTCAAGGTGTCTCACTCCATTGATTTCGTTGTGCTGTTGTAGGGAAGTCGAACACATCGAGGAAGATGGCCGCCATCCGCAGCGGAGTCGATGTCGGCCGCTTCGGTTTTGCTTGAATTCCAACTAAAGTGTGCGGTGAGAAGCCAATCCTTGGTACTGGGACTAGGCAGGAACGGCGGGACTATCAGGTCCACGACCGAAGACACAAAGGACCGGCTCTGGTTGCCACGCAAGAACTCCAGCTCTGAGCCGAGGAACTCCCGGAAGGTTGCAACGACTCCATTGAACTTATCTGAAGGTTTCCAAAGATTAGACGTTCGTAGCGGGCCTTATTTGCAAATAGTACATGCAGAGAGACTTGAAATTTCGCAAAATACATAGTTTACCTATTAGCGCACATTCCGACTGTTGCAAACATCTGGATACATTAAGTATCTATGGAATTGTCGTGAGTCTATCAGCAAGATGACGTTCCCGCTCATACCAGCCGTGTTGTACAGATGTGGCTATCTGCGTATATGAGCATTTTTATAGGCAAGAATGTGTGGCCACCGAACAGCCCCCATTTGAATCCGTTGGGCCACTGTGGTGTGCGATTGAGCGAGAGTCTAGATTGAAAAAGATATATGAAGGAGATGTTTTTTTAATATAGACCATCCTACGATTCTTGCGGGTCGCCTTGGAGGCATGTCTCCAATGCACCGAGGGTCAAACATGTCGGGATATCTAGGCTTTCCCCATTAGTCTTGTGGCATCATGACCGTTGACTGACCGGTCTCAGCGGTTTGGTTTACAGGGGGCTAACAACTCTCGACATGCTAGCACATGCCGCTAAAAAGAAATTGTTTAATTATTTTTGTTAGACAACAAAGACATTTTGCCACGGGCTTGTATAAGCTTTAGACCCACAATTGAAAAACGAATCCGCGTGAGCGGGGGTTACATATATTGAATGAAACCGTTTACAACAAGTTCCCCTACCGAGCTAAGCAAAAAAAAGGTCTCATCTAATTATCTGCTTTCATTTCGATGCGGGCTCAAATTAGGGCAGTAAAGTACACGCCAAATCAAACGGAACACCCTATATATATATATATATATATATATATATATATATATGTATATATATATATATATATATATATATGTATGTATATATATATATATATATATATATATATATATATATATATATATATATATATATATATGTTCGGATAATACGCACGATTACGTGTCAACGTAAGACGGACGCGGCTCAGTGAAACCGCGGTCGAGTCACGGTAAATAGGCAGCACAGCCCAACTACGGCCAAAGCTCTTGGGCAGCTCCGTGACATTGGCGATGAGGATGTGAGTGATTTGCCGCAACGACTCAAGTGTGGACGCAAACCTCGATGCGGTCCCATTGACATGACTTGCCATGCTCGGAACGACACGGTCATGCAGGACAGCTACGGCGCCCGAAACAACTGCAAAGGCGAGCGCAATCGCGTTACTATTTAGCCGTATTTTTCATTGCATCGTTTTTCGACGTTGATATGCACCAAGTGTTCAACTTAATCTTGAATTTGTTTTTATCTTAGCTTCTTTTGGACAGATCAATTGCGTTACTATTTAGCAGTACTTTTCATTGCATCGTTTTTCGACGTTGATATGCACCAAGTATTCAACTCATATTTGATTTTGTTCTTATATTAGCTTCTTTTTGGACAGACCAATTGCGTTACTATTTAGCAGTATTTTTCATTGCATCGTTTTTCGACGTTGATATGCACCAAGTATTCAACTAATATCTGATTTTGTTTTTATCTTAGCTTCTTTTTGGACAAACCAGTTGCGTTACTATTTAGATTTTTTTTTAATTGCATCGTTTTTCGGCGTTGATATGCACCAAGTATTCAACTAATATCTGATTTTGTTTTTATCTTAGCTTCTTTTTGGACAAACCAATTGCGTTACTGTTTAGCAGTATTTTTCATTGCATCGTTTTTCGACGTTGATATGCACCAAGTGTTCAACTTAATATTGAGTTTGTTCTTATCTTAGCTTCTTTTTGGACAAACCAACCAGTCATCATCACAGAACTGAAATTGTCACTCGTCCATACCGTCGCTGTCGTTGCGATAGAGGTTCGACAGTGTTTGCAGCCGTTCGAGCAGGTTCGGCTGGTTGGCAGGCTTTGGTAGGTCTCCACTTGTTATGACAGATCGTGCGGCAAAGTTCAACAGCGAAACGGCATCATGCTGCGAATTCTGTGGGCGAATTACAGCTTAATTAATCAGCTTGTTTAAGTGCGACAGCTTCGGATATATAGTGTATCTGTTTTGCTGCCCGGTCGATTAAACAACATGTAGCGTTCTACTGCTCTAGCGACGAGCATGCTACAAGTACATATAACCCAATATATTAAAAAAAAAAAAAAAAAAAAATATATATATATATATATATATATATATATATATATATTCTATTTAATTATCTTTACATATGAATTTTAAAAAGTATATTTGTCAATAAAACGACTGACAAGTGTATCGTAGAGTATTTCTTTTTGTATTGCATATGCACTATTGTGGCCAAATTCGGTAAATATTACAGTACACATAACCCAGTCCATTAAAAAAAAAAAAAAAATATATATATATATATATATATATATATAGATATATATATATATATATATATATATATATATATATTCTATTTAATTATCTTTACATATAAATTTAAAAAAGTATATTTGTCAATAAAACTACTGACAAGTGTATCGTAGAGTATTTCTTTTTGTATTGCATATGCACTATTGTGGCCAAATTCGGTAAATATTTATAAGTATTGTACTGAAAGCGGTCATGCGAGATCTCGGAGTAATGCTGACGCCCGCCCCAACTGGATTTCAGTGTTCAGCATATAGCTCAGATCTGCTAGCCTCAATGGCAGCACTCTATTTCTTTCCTTAAATCTGCAAAATCCCTTAATAATTGTTTTTTATTTTTATTTAGCTGTTCAAAAGTCCAGTCACACCGAAATACGTGCATTGCTGCAACGTCTTGTTGCCCCATCTGAGTAACACGGAGAAGCAATTGAGCGTGCTCCGTTAACGCTTGTACGATGTGTTGTGGCCCGACGGTGTGATACTGAACGACCAACCTTTCACCTTGAACCCATTGTAAATTTACGCCCATAAATCATACAATTACACGCGGTTTAGCGCTCTATGCATAGCCCCGCCAATACACCTCCGCCCTGAAGGTGTGCATCATACACACTAATGGCACGTCGGGGTATCTCGAATTTGGGTTGCAATAATGTTGTCCAGAAATATTCTACACAATCTAGACTTCGTAAACTCAGCTCGCTCTATACTTTAATTTATTGTAGCACTTATAAACGTATAAGGACGGAGTAGAGCAGTTCACCGTCAAACGCGCTCAGCATTGCACTGCTAACGCAAATTAATTTCTGCTTAATACGGCGCAATTAGTGAGAAATGGGGCAAATGGACTCTTTCAAACAATAGTAGTGATGACCGGTACTATCTTTAACCCCTTGTTAACCCCCTGTTAGGTCTGAACGAGCTCAATCCAAAAGGAATTATTCTTCCAAAATAAACTTTGTTTAAACAAAAATATGAAGTAGTGAAAGTTTTGCTCGGTTATGTGACCTCCAATGGTCCTAAAATCTTCTACACATTACATATGTAATTTTGTCGAGCTTTATTGATAACTACTTATTCAGTGTTTATATGTATTCAAGTCCAAATCGGCAAATCTCCTGGCGTATCGCTTGACAATCCACCCGCATCTGAGTTGCCGGCCATCTTTTCACTGTGTAACGCCGACATTTGTCTAACATATTGTTATTTAACAAGCATTTTCCATACAGAAAAAAAACGACTTCTCGAAGTCACGAGAAACCATAGATTGATAAAGCCATATCAACACTGAAAAAAGTGCGGCACAAAATCCCACACGAATTTCAGCATTTTATTGGCGTATGTGAAACGAGCCTGCCGACCTGCGGCCTTAACAACGCCAGCCTCTACTTCTATTAATTGGCTCTAGGGAAGATAATTAAATTATCACAGCATGGAGTTGGCTGCTCAGTAGCTACTCAAGAAGGCATGTCGCTTTTTTAAGACAACAAGCTGCACGCATCAAAACCTCACGGTAGGTTTATCTGGTTAATTTCCAAAGGAGAACCACGCATGTGCTCTGCTCATGTAGACAGTGTCCTGTTAAAGGCACTGTTGTGAGGCCCTTACTATTCCCGGAATGTCTTGGCTAAAAAGGTGTAAGTCGGCGTTTCCCAATGCCATTGTTCAATACTCTGAAAGGCTGCCCGACTGAGCCGCGTTCTTATCACGTTGATAATTCAGGCACGATTCTGCGCCAAAAAAATTGAGGACACCGAATTGCAAACTTGGTTGGACGTATACGACACGCAACTGCAAATGCTTGCTGCTGAACTAAATGGGTACGCCAAGCAACCGCTTGCAGACGCTTGAAGGCCATGAGGACGATCCTAAAGCGCTCAAAGTGGGTTCCACATAAACGGAATGAAAGACAGCAACCGACACAAAGAAGATTCTGCTCGCCAGGCCCGAAAATTCGTCGAGCCCGGTGGCGTGGTGTATTCGGCCTGCGTCTTGCGACCGGAGAAGACACATAGGTGCGCGGGTTCAAGCCCCACCGTTGCAAATTTGTACTTCTGGGGTCCGTCTATGAAGCATTGCAAAAAACAGTCCCGTGGACGTTAAATCTTGGCTAAGGTTCAGCCGTGGATCTTCCTCGACAAACTCAAGCGCTAAAAGTCATGATTCGATACTGGCGCAGAAGCGTCATTAACTGTGAGGCCGAATCGAAACTATACTGTGTTCTGTGGGAACTTAAAAGGTGTTGTCTACTACAAGCTGCTAAAGCCTAGTGAAACCGTAGATGCTGCGTAGTTGCTACAGTCAACAAATAATCGATATGAATTAGGCATCGTGCGAAAAAAAAACAGAATACAAAACATGGAACAACAAATTGATTTTGCTCCACGACAACGCGTCATCACACATAGCAGAGTCGGTAAAACTTATAAAGCATGTTCAATAGGAAACCTTTTTCCGTTCCGCAAATTTGCCAGACTCGGCTTCATATGATTACCACTATTTCGCATCGCTAGGTCACAGTCTGGCTAAGCAGAAATTTTCTTCGTACAAAAACGTGATTAGTTTGCTTCTAAAGGTACGACTTCCACCGGCGAGGAGTCCTCAAGTTGCCCGAAAGGCGGGCACAATGTATAGCTAGGGAAGGCCGTTACTTTTAATAAATTATATTTACTCGTTATATCATGCGACATTTGTTTTTACCATTACATTCTGTTTTAATACGTAGACTTAGTATAAATATACAGGGTATATCAAAATGGTATGTACTTATTTTGAGATTTGGTAGAGCTCGGCAAGCGAATATTTTTTTCCAATGGAGGGAAAAGGCAAAGCGTCTTGCTTGATATGTCGTCATGTTTTACGTTGAAGCTTTCACGCTCAGAACGATACAATTTTGTCATTACGTCCAAGTTGAAGTTCACGTCATTCGAAGCGTAAAAGTGGCATAAGACAAACAGCCTAATCGGAAGCAAATGAAGATGGGAAATGGAAGAGAATTCTTCTACTTACATTAAGAAAATTTATTTTCGTGCCGAGTTCTATCAATCCTCATAATCAGTACTCACCATTTCGATAGACCCTATACATATATATATATATATATATATATATATCGAATAAAGTTCTATCGGATTGATCTTATAAACATTCAGACGGAATTCCGTAGTTTAATAACTAAAATATATTTTTGACGGATGCAATATATATATATATATATATATATATACGTGCATGAGAAGCATGCATACGTATAATTGCTTACGTATATTTGTTTATAATCGATGAAAACGCCGAAGAAGGGACCGATTCCGGAGCAGTGACATCGCAGAAGATCGCCATTATTGACTTGTCCCGCTGGAATAGTCGTTTGGCATCCACTGAAAATTCTCCCATTTCTAGTTGAACCGACCAACACACACCATGTGTTGAACATTCGTGACGATAACAGGGAGGCAACGACAAGGCAAAACAACAAGAACAACAATAAACGTGGTTATCCATTAAATCCATAGCACCATAGCTACGAATAGCAGAGAGGTCACATTGGCAGCGGAGTATCGAAAGCTAGAGCGGCGCTCTAGCTTTCGACAACCGTAATTGCATTACACGTCTCATCGTAAATCGACTCAACAAAGGTCTGTGAAGGAACAAGATTCGAGGAGTCACACCCCTGTACGCACAGCATGTGAAGGTCGTCAAATCGAACGCAAAGTACGCCGTGATCGGTTACTGGGTGTCCAGTCAGCTCGAGGTCGACGCCGATCACCTGCTGGGTCAAACCGATACCCGGAAAGCGTTTACTGTAGCCGGCGACGTCAACGATTGCCTGGGAAAACCGATCACCACCGTTTTGTCAACGTGAAACAGTGTTAGTAGAACGCACACAGAGAATTAGTATGCTATAGCTATATGTGGATAAGTCTGAACACTGAATGAAATGTAGGAGGTCTGTCTGTATTTGGCTTCTAGTGGTTAGGATTAGGAGAGGGGCTTAGGGGCCTTAGTAGATGTACAGAGATATACTGGTTATCGTATGCCCTGTTCCACCCGCCCGGAAGAGCTTACACCCGGCCAGACAACGCTTCGTCTGATGGTGGGTCACTGCATTCGCTTTCATCTCTCTAAACAAACACATATAGAAGGGTTCGCCCCTCTGGTGGTATTATCAAATCAGTCTCCGGATGAGTAGGGCGATAGAACTAAATCGAAAGCTAGTTTCTCGTAGCCCACCGCAGTGAGCTTTCGAGGTGACTATTTTCAGAGTACAGAGAAACGCACACTTCGTAAGAGTTCCGGCAAAGAGAAAGAAAGATAGCAACAGAAACGAGTAGCAAAGACAACAAACAACGAAATCACGGCAGTGATCCTACCGTAGCGATCTTGCCACCGCCACATCGCTCCTCAACCCAGCTAAGCATGGTCGTATTGTTCGGCATTTTCCACTCGGACCAGTCGTATTCCGTGTGCAACCACACAGTGTTTTCCGATCCGTCGTCTACAAAATTACACACGTGAGCCACAATTGACCGTTATAAACATTGTGCTCTGCTCCCGAATAGTCGCCGTCTTGTACGTTATGCGACACGCATAGCTCGTCTACATTCGCGTTACGACCCTCTGATGTGTGTAGCAATCATCTTGATTTGATTTAGATCAACAAACTAACTCTATCAACGTATTTAATTGATGACTATAGACATAAACTATTGATGATTTAAATGAATGGCATAAGCATTATGAGTTAAATAAGTGAGAATAATAATAATAATAAGGTATGACACTCGTACCCTTTGTCGCGACAATGTGCACGCTCGACTTGTTCAGAACGGAAATGGATGATCCCGCCGGGTTAAGCTCGAAGACGTTGAAGTGCTGCGGTGGATATTTTCCGCCCGTTTGCCATCGACGAAGTGCTATAGCCGTAACGGCCCTGGCAAATATCTGTCCTTTCGAAAAGTCCTGCTTGGCAAAGGCTTGCTGAAGCGCCGAGGGGTAGACGCATTTCAACGCCGCCGATGCGTTATTGTCTAATTGAATATTAGACAATATTTAATTAGACAATAACGCATCGGCGTTACGCAACGGGTCAACAGAGCACGCTAAGTTACTCAATAGTTACAAACTACGGTAATAGTGTAACGGCATAACGTACGTTTAGGACAACTAAAATCAATCATTTAATACAATGTAAGCAAATTATTGTATTTCCTCTTCTTTACTCTTTTAGTATTTAGACACGCTATAAGAACAACAGGCGAAGTAGCAACAGTAACAATAATATCAATACAGCTAAAACGGTATCGCACATGCTAAATATCGACATAGAGCAATATTTAAGCACCCCTACCTGAGACGATAAGTTGATCAAGTTTTGTCAAAATGCTGCTCTGGTGATTCCACACCTCATCAAATGTCGTCTTCGGATAGATTAGATTTTCTGGGCTGAGCAAATTCCGAATAGACGTCTGCTCGTTCTATAAGGAAAAAATAGAAGTGGAATTCGGGTTATAAGCATACCAGTATAATGTAATGAAGTTGGCACTCGCAACTACATGATCTCAGTATTATGTAACATTACGTGGCAACAATAACAAGACATACGTTGTAATTAATGCGGCGAGCTTGCAGCCTATCGCAAGGTTTTCGCCTATGACACGGAGAAGGTTTTGGAAACGTGCTTGATTCTATCAATTTTAAGAGCGAACGTGTAGGCTATTCATACAAACAACGCCCCGTTCTTGGCGTGCAACTCAGCGCTTAAGGTTTGGATTTTAGTCAGTTGAGCACTCTTATTTGCTGTATTGCGAACATAAGGTGTTCCCGTGAGAGCATTTTCAAGGATTACGCTCGGGTACCTAACTGTAGGATGCTACTAAGTGCATTTCAAGGTGCAAGCCTAGATTCTGTGCGATTCAGGCACTTTAAAATAATCAGTGGCTTTGTGGCGTGTCAAACGCATTTTCTTAAAGAGCGTATTCAACGTCAACGCGTTTTGGCATTAAAGAAAATAGCCAGACAATCATCTCCGGTTGGCTCTCGGCGCATTTCTTTGTTCTTGAGCAATATTAGCATTTTGCTGATGGCTGAGCACGTCAAATGTCGGGCTTGGAAATCGCGCCGGTTTTCGAACGGCGCCTCCTTGTCTTCTGGCGCCTATTACAGGTCGTCAATTGATGATGTGCTTATCTGGATTGGCAGGAGAGCATACTTTTAGGTATCTCTATTCTCCTCAAAGAGCACGGGCTGCGGCCGCCGGGATCTTTGTAGAAAGAGCTTAGTCAGTCGGACTATTTCTACTGGTAGAGGCGGTTGTGCATGACTCATTGTATTATGCACAATCTCTTACCCTTCACCCCAAGAGGTTTCTCCGACCACCTTGCACAATGAACTTCAGCGGTTTTCTTGTCTAATCTCTATTACGCTATCTATCGGAGGAGTACAGATGACTCTTTATGCACCTCTGCGCTCCTGTCATAGACTAGAACCTTCCGGACACTGGACGGTTCTGTTGCGCTTGCAAGCAATAGCGGCTCATTCGCGGATTGGCAATCTGGCTATTTGACCAGTAAGTAGCACGGCGGGCGACTGGCTATCTAACCATGTGGGCAGAAGCTGGATTCTCGGCAGGTTTTCTCCGTTGGTGGGGAGATTTCAACTGGCGAGTATTCAATGAGATGAGGTGTTTTTGTTTTGTCTCGTAGCGGATGTAATTAAGCCTGTGGAAGATAACGTTGCCGTTGCGTAGAGAAAAAGGACTGAGAGGAAGTCAAAAGGGAATAGCGTACGTGTAGAGATAGTTGGATAGAGTTTTTTTTTACTCCTCATACATTTTCGATGTACAAGTTGTTCGATGATTTGCATCAACGCATCTAGGAGCGCTTATGAGTTGTAGATCTGTTCGGGTCGCCCATTCTAGAGGTATTTTCACTTTCTTCGCGGGTACTTATACGGAAGTCTAGTTTTTCGAAGAAAATTTTGGAGAGTAGTAGGACCTCTATGCTATTTTCGACTGCAAATGTGTCGTGCTCTAGAGACCCCGGGAAGGATTATTTGCAATGCTTTTATGTTGCTGGTTATTTTGTTTGCTATCGTTGTAGAGGTTTGCATTCTCAAGCTGTCTACGCGATTTTCCTGCGAATGGAAATAGAGATGCAGCGGATCCCCCATCGAAATATCATCATTGAACACAAGTGAATGCATATTTATATATAGAACATCCAGATGTCTGCACCACGCGGACAAGGCTCAGATGACCCGCTAAAGCTTTCTCCCTTCTATGAAAATATTAATAATAATAGTAATAGTAATAATAATAATAATAATAATAACAGCAACATTAGGCGCACCATCTTCTAACACACACACCGTCATCGAGTTAGGTGAACAGCCAGTAGAAATTACACGCGGAATCCGATACGTACGAACAATTCGCTGTACGGCACACTCACAACAGTGCACAGACGTTCATCGGGGCATCTGCAGGACACTTCACACGTCATGGAAGCCGTGGTCGTCCTGTTTTTGCAGCGAACGGAAGCAGGGTCGAAGTGTTCCCTGTCTCTCCTCAGCACCCTTTAGAGCACCCGCACAGGACCTCATTAGCAGTCTACATTTTTCAGTCAAAGCACTGTTTTTATGGCGGCATAAGTTGACGTCTAAGCAGCAAGACAAATAACTAGATTAAACTTGAGTCACTTAGTAATAGTAGTTGCAAATGCTGGTCGTGCACGTGAAGAAAAACAACAGAACCAGCGACTACACCCAGGTGAGAAATTACCCAGCAAAAGAACATTATGGATATGTGTCTAAGAATAATTGCATTTAAATATATATATATATATATATATATATATATATATATATATATATATATCCTTGCAAGGGCAATTAGCGACGATACGAAGATGGCGGCAAGTATGGCGTAAAAGTAAGCTCTTGACATTGAACAACCTACTTGTCGATGAAGTAAGCGCACCAGATCGCCTGGTCGGCCGGGTCTTCGATATTGCTGAACGTGACATTTATCGGGATAGACTGTCCATATCCTGTTGCTGGCAAAACAGACACAGGAGGTTACAACAGAGAAGAAGGGTTCACAGCCTGTGGAATCAGTTTGGCTCTGCAAGGCTAAGTGCCAGATCCAGAAGCTCCATCCTGCTAGAAGACAGGGTTACCGCAGATTACCCATGTCATACAGTCCCAGATTGCTACTACTAACCTGGCCAGCACCCAGACAAGTTCGGGCGTGGCACGCAGGCCACCACGATCGAGGCAGCATAAGACTAAAAAAAACCCCCTAAAATCCCCTAAAATCTCTAAATCTAAAATCTCTTTGCATACTGAATGTACCTAGCTATCCAAGCAAGTAATCGGGTATGCCTTACAGTAGGATGCCGCGATGTTCATAGCAGCACGAGAGCGCCCTATCGTAACGTCGCTGTATAGAAATGTATCTACATATGTACGCAGTCGCCCACATAATGACAAGACCACCCCGACAAACAAATGAGGTGCGCCATTCCTTCTTATTCCGTTTCGTTTGACTGGGTGGACTCGCAATTAACTCGCTTTGTCGTGAACATGCTGTGCTACATCCCGGGTCCTGTCTGTATCTGGCTACAACTTGTGCCCTGGAACACCGTCACCCTCATGATCACATTTGTATCTCTCATATGGCGTATGCTTAAACCATTGGTACAAGGAATACTGCTGTCAGCTGCTTTCTGTCAATGTGACGTGCTCCGCATATTCGCCAGGACGAGAAATGAGCCAAAAGCGGCTCATTAGGCAATCTATTTATTTCTGTGTACGAACACCAATATTTGCGGTGTGAGAACGTATAAGAACGCGTGAGAAGCTTTTGGGGTTGCGGCGAAAGAGTGCAGTGTACGGCAGCTTGCAGAAAGACATGCCCGGTCGCATGTTTCCAGCATTTGGATCATCTTACGTGTCATGGCGTCTAAAGAAACATCGCATTCCGCAAGCAGACGAGCGTTCCTCTTGAAATACGTCCAACAAAGCAATAGTTAAGTCGAACAATAACGAATTGAAGCATTATATATATTCTTCTAAATTATAATTAATAATAATAATAATAATAATAATAATAATAATAATAATAATAATAATAATATTAATAATAATAATAATAATAATAATAATAATAATAATAATAATAATAACGAATTTACAATACACTTACAGAATCGGCACGGAAAATTATAGTAAAATACAATCAGACATAGTGTTTGTGAAATGGAGTGACCACCTGACGCTAAATGGTCTAGTCGTCACAAAGAGCGGCGGCGGTGCATGACTAGTAAATTTCAACTAAACTCAACCTAAATGAGTATTTGCTGTAAAGGCTTACCTATGTAGACGACCGGCGAAATTGGCTTGTACATGATGAGATCCGCAGACGGCAACCTGAACAACCTGTTTTGGAAGACCGACGCGTCTATTTGCAGAAACGTAAACGGTTCTCCTGTATAAGTTAAAAGTATTGTACATGCAAACACAAATTAGGCCAAATTAGCTGCAGAGTGTACACACACAGACACATATATCTATACTGTTTCGTCAAGCTCAATCCTGCGAGTCAATAAGTAACCAGAACGGTCATAACTAGATTCTATACCGACAAGATAAGTGTGTGAAAAAAATTTGTTTGTGACATTAAGGTTGCCCAGCAACGCCATGGGACTTTTTCTGACTGGCCCAGATGTTGGAGCTAATTGACTTTTCCCGGTGTCTGTGTGCGTGTGTAACCTCCCGAAATTACACCTTGGGTTTTTCTTCAGAGAAGGGATTTTCCTTCAGGTTTTGCTTACATAGGACTATTAAGCTTAAGTGGAACTTCCTATATATATATATATATATATATATAAAGAGAGAGAGAGAGAGAGAGAGAGAGAGCGGGTGCATGCTGGTTTAGAACGCGACAGTTACTGACTCATTAGCCCCTTCAAAGGTCAATGCTGGCGCGGCCCGGGCTAGTCATGCTTCGGCTCTCGCCGAGGCAGGCAAGGTTAGAAATTACCAGAACACCGGGTGCCCGTACAGGTTTTACCCCCTTGCCTTCGAGACCCTTTGAGGCCCAGTCCGTCCACTCGCAATTTGCTACAAAAGGCCAGCGGAGACAAACGAGCGGGTGATTTCCACACAGACAGCGCCTGTCGCTGGATGTGCAACGGGGCAATGCGGCCTCGGTTCGGGGCACTCTCCAGAAATAGCCGGTCCCTACACTGGACCCCGCGTAACGGTGCACACGTTCGCAGGGACCCAAATGTCATGTTCCGACTACGAATGATTGATCACATTGTATATATATATATATATATATATATATGCTACGCTTTTATGTTTGAAGTATAATTTACAACAGTAATTAGCCTAAGATTCTTACCTTCAGAAATGTCGCCGAATGTCACGGTGCCGTTCTGATCCGGGCCGGGTTTACAGTCGTGACCAAGTCTGTTTCCGCAAACTCTGATTGAATATAGAGACGCGCTATCTGCCAAATTCAGCTTCTTGTTCATCATCACTAAGCTCGCCTCTCTCGCAAATTCAAAAGGTTTCCAAAAATGCTCCAAGGTAGCGGGCGAGTCGACGGCATGTTGCAGAAGCACACTTGGAAGCCGCATTACATTTGGCTCTTTAGCCTCTTCTGTAACTGTAATTCAGGCCACCGTCAAAAGTAGAACGTAGTTGCAAGATTGCAGTTTTGCTGCGGCCATATCGGACCGAGTCTAGAGCCTAGCGGGTGTAGCGGGATTTACTAACAAATCGAAATATACGTATTGCGTAGCATGATAACAATTAATACTTAATACTCCTACTCGCGGCTGGAAGTACAGCAGTTTTATCCATAGTGTCTGACTGGTTTCAACCTTCCCGAATGCAAACAACATTGTATATTGAGGCTAGTCACATCGATGACCTTCATTAAAACGCGAAGCGGAGTTATGAACGACACTTATGCTATCATCTTATAGCAGGTGATGTATTCGAGCGGGGAAAGGCAGCTATATGGCTCAAGATATAGCTTGGTGTGAGTGCTACCGTAATTCGTTTCGGTGATTTGTTACGGGGCAGCCGTTTTTACAAGTGCGAGCACTACCACGTTGATGTTAGCCATTAAATGGAACAACTACATTCCTATTTGAAGTCGTAGTGTTATTATTGTAAAAGCATCACTGCTTGTTTGGCGTTCGGCCGGATTCTTACGTGCTGGCCAAAATTCAATAAACTATTTAAAATGATAAACCGAGTCGGGTGACAAGACTCTTCCGCCAATGGCTTGCCCTGTACTGCCTTAATGCTAGTGGTAGGTCGGTTGTCGTCCGCTCAAAACTTGGCGGGTTTGATCAAGTCGAACCCGCCGAAGTTTTGAGCAAAATTCAGTAATGGAAGTCCGCGCCGTCGTAACGTGCGCGGTCCAACACGATAATTGTTGAAAACCTACTTTACTAAATGTTTCTTTTTGTCTAGAAGCGCGCGATCACAGTTCCCGTAATGACGTTCTCAACGCCGCCGGCAGGTACCATGTGGGTCCTATTCGAACAGCCTTTTTGATTTGACCCTTGAAAGTCTCGCCCCGTTAACAAAAACTTCTGTATTGGAAGGCGCTGGATTATATATATATAAATATATATATATATATATATATATATATATATATATATATATATTTTTTTTTTTTTTTTAATCCTCTTTTTGGTGTTTCCCTACAATTGTAGGAGTCAAACGTGTACACGCCTAGGCTTACTTTAACTTCCCAATTCATAGAGCCGATGATAGCGGCGGCGTTTTCCCTACATTGCGAACGAGAGTTGCTGACGCAATTATTATTATTATACAGGTTCCCTTGGAATTGGTTGTCTAGTTTATATACTTTTGCCGTGTTTTTATTGTTCATGTTCTTTAGCAGTAGTATACCTCGTTTTGGAGAAAATGATCTTAAACACAATTCCGTTTCTAGAACCGAGCGTTTGCCACCCAAACACTCACTGTCACACCCCAGCACATATCGATTTGTATGTACATGTAAATGAATATAATATATATATATATATATATATATATATATATACGAACGAGCTTCGGTGAGTTGATCGAGCTTAGTTCTAAACGCGGCAAAGTTTCTGTAGAACACTGCTTTCGAGCGGTCTAGTTGGACTGAAGCAAGCTCGGTGAGTTGAGCCACTGTACTGGCGTACTCCTGCAACAAGAATGTATACCAAGTTAGTTCAATACTGGCAATAGTTACATTTATTTTAAAAAAACGACCTAACATTAACTCCGGTAGCAGAACGGACGGACAATACACGAGCATTATTATTATTATTATTATTATTATTATTATTATTTTTTTTATTTATTATTATTATTGTTATATATTTATTCAATATTTCGGTGTTTCCCTACAATTGTGGGATCTAAACGTGTACCCGCCATAGTAGCCGTACATAGTTATTATTACCATTATTATTAATATTATTATTATTAAGCGCTAAATGCTTTAGACGGTTAGCTGTTACTGTTCGAGTCACACACCCTTTAGCAGGGGGGCTTTATTGAGATCACAGAAGAAGGTTATCGCAAGTCGGCCTTCAGGCGGCGGGTTGTACATGGTTAAGCTTACGGACTAAGCGCCATGCAAACATTTTGTTAACAATCGCTTTCCTGGCAATCATTTTAGCCTGGAGATTGATTCTCGAGCGAGTGTTTGTAGTATTCATGTTAAAAAAAAGTACGGAGTATTCTTGCTGTACGCTGTGTGCGAGGACAAAACCTCGTTACTGTCTACGCTTCTGGATTTTCCTAAGCTTGGTTTTCGATTGCCTGCCGAACGATGAGCAAATAAGGATTATAATAGGTTTGCACAGAGCGATTTTTGCTGGAACACATATTTGGGTTCAGTGTGTTTAATTAAATTACACTTTTAAGAAGATTGTTTTTAGAACTATCTTTCAGGTCGGACTCTTCCCGAGTTGTGTGTGTGTGTAGCTGCACGGAACTTCATCTTGGGTAAGTACACGTTTCAAACGCGAGTAACGTTTCAACGTAAGCAGAAAGAACACTTACGATGGACTCTGTGTAGTTCAGGAGGGCGACTGCAATGAAGCCGCTATTAGTGCAGTTGCAGACAATTTCGCCTTTGTAGCTCAAGGTTTGGCAGTCCACAAACCATAGTTTCCTACAAGCATCCACAAGTAGACCAAATCTATAAACATATGTTTTGTTTTTGATACGTTCTAACAGTCACCAGATTGATTGACACCCACAATAGACTACGATATGTCTGTGGCGACAACAGCGTGTCCATGTGTTTACATTAGCAAATGGGTATGTGCGTTATCGTTTGTGCTCGTTAGAAACGATGCACACACTGCTCAAACAGGCACTCGTTGTGTCGCTCATCATTCATATGGTATGATTGTATTTCAAGCTTTAGAACCCTTTATATATACATTTATATATATATATATATAAATATATATATATATATATATATATATATATATATATATATATATATATATATATTTATATATATACAGGGCCCCGGTTGTTGGGTGGAAAGAAAGAGTGCCAGATGCTCTATTCGCATATTTTGGTGAGCTAAAAATTATGATCGCAAATCATAGAGACTGATCGTATTTATGTGTGTGTGTGTGTATTGTCGTTAAAATGACCAAATCTAACGTACACAAGACAGCTATTATTCAAGAGTTGGAACGACGGGATCGTCGGCGGATATTATAGTGAAGATGTTTAAAGTTACTCAGAAAGGTTGTAAAAGGTACTGTTGATAGACTTCATCCCCGAAAAAATTGTTTTCTCTGAGTGGCATATATACTTTTCAATGGCCAAGTCATGTTACATACTAAGCACTACTACCAGCAAGACATAGGTATAATATACTATGCCCGGTACTGACCGATCATTGGTGAGCAGAACGCAGGCAGGCAGCAACATTGTACTGGCGCCGTCATCGGTGATGTTAAATCGCACCGTAAGGCTCCCGCCTAGGCTTGCGTAGACCAGCGTCGAAACAATTGTGCCCGGCAGCGCGTTTTCGTTGTCGAGACAGCGCGGCTCGAGAAACGCGTGTATGCTTCGGTGTGCTGGCGATATCACAGGACAATCGCATTTATATATATATAATCTCGCTTACAAACGAATTCAACACCACAATTTTTCGCAAGCCTACGTTGAATGTCTAAATATCTCGCAATTGCACACTTTGCAAAGCTATGCCTGATCAGCCACATCGATATAACAAATCTTTGTTATTTCACTGACGCTGCTAAACAAAATATTTTGGCTCCCTTATGTAATTGGAAAACTATGCTTAGTTTAACAAATCCTACAATACCCCCTCAAGTGTAACAGAAACTCTTATAGACACCTGATCTATATCTCATTATAGTTTTTGTTGTAGAAAGGTAGTGTGTAGGAAGGGCGAAGTGCATCTTCTCCGATGAGAGCGCAATGTTGGTCTTTGTCAATAGATGAAAGGCGTCCACGAATTACAAGATGAGCTACCCACTAGACTCCGCGAAAATCTTCTCTAGAATTGCATTTATCTGTTCTGTCTCTAAGAGCTCCAACCCAGAAATCCGAACTCGACCACGTCTAACTACAACTAAGTAGAAATTTTGCTTGAAAGTGAGAGCTAAGCAATTGCTCTCACGGATGCAATATATGAAAGACTACTTTTTACGTAGTGCCCATTTTTGCGAAACAGTTTGCGATCTATGTGAAACTGGTCCTCTGGTTGTGTCTCGTTCTGCTATGATGTGTTTTGACTACGTAAATTCTAAGCTGTAACGATAGCGCATTAAAGTTACTAAAGCAGAGTACACTGGGTGTTTTGAGAGCACCAGACTACACCAGAATGAGCCACCTAGGCGCTGGATATTACTAGGTTTGTTAGTGTCTTTTTTGAGCAGCTTTTCCTGACTATAGAAAACGCAGCGTCTTTAATAGCATCCGTTTCGTATGAAAGAGATCCACAACAAGAAATTTTAGACACTTGGCTAAACTTGGTAAGGACCTCTTATTGCCAGTCATTTTCTTAAACCTCATAAATGCTTAGAGAATTTTAGAAGCTTTGTCGATTAGAAGCTTTATCGACGCCTGCAACGATTAAAAGCCCATGTTAGGAGATTCGAGGTTTCTCAACCGTTTTTTGGATGGCCCTCTTTACTTCAAAACACGTTGTTGTTTAAGTTTCCGCCGCTTAGCTCTCTCTCTTTCTGGTCAGGCAATTTTGGTTTGCAATACGAAATTGAATATTTTTCTTCCTGTCTTCACCACTTTCTAAATTCCCTCTTTATTCTTACCGCCTACACTTCTCTTTGGGAAGTCATCCGAAAATAAAATCTTTTTTTTGTTCGGCACAATCTCTTTGCCGTAGCTATGTGGTCTTTCAAATTTTTTTTTGTTTAGACTCCTTTGCGGTCAGCGGGTCTGTATTGAAGCATTTTCCTCTAGTGTACTCTTGCTCGTCCTAGCGTTTCTCCTCTTAATAAGTTTTGTAAACACTTTGCCTCCGCGTCTGATCGCTAATTATATATCACATCGTCACTGGATCCAGTCTCACTGCACAGAGGTCACTTCCCGTAGCTTTGATCACTACATGATCTAAACTGTCACCAGTCTTAATAGTATAGGCACAATCCTATAGGCAGGCGGTCGGGCGAGCAAGCCCTGTTAGCTGAACATATATACGTACAGTGTCATGCACATTTAAGTTCGTTTCGAGGGACTGCCGATCTTGTTTCTGAAGATCCTGATTGCTGAACTGGCACAACTTATTACCACCACATTATGATTTTCCAGACGGCAAGTAACCGCAATGTGCAGGACTCAATTAACGTGTACCGCTAACCGTGTACAACCGTCCTACGAAATTAAATTAAGATGCGCCAGAAACATACTACAGATTCCGAGACGAATATCACTATACAGGGTCATTGATATCGTTATGTACTTATTGTGAAGTTTGGTAGAACTCCGCAAGAAAATAATTTTTTCTAATGGAAAGAGGACGCAAAAACGTCGTGTTTAGGAGAGAGAGTGAGGTTTATAAAAGTAGTTATTCTGCCTTTTTCTCGTGCATAGTTGTGCGAGATCTGCGTTTGCGGGAGAACCAGTCAACGCATGATGGAACCGATTATACCGGCGTGTTTGGAAGAAAATTCTGCACAATGGAAGGCACTTCACTAACTTGCGTAGCAAAAAGCGAATAACCAGATTAAAGAAAGTCGTAAAAAGTCAATATGTTACGTTAACGCTTTTTCATGAAAAATCGTAAAATTTTTCCATTGCGATTAAGAATGTACGTCTAAACGACCACCCTCACGCAATAGCAAATTTAATGTCCACCATTTTCGTACCAAGGTGATGATGCTGCGGTACGTAGTTGTCAAGTAACTAAGCTTTTTTGACAGTCATAGTTGTCATGTTTTACGTGAAAGTTTTCACGTTCAGAACCGTAAAAATTTGCCAAGACGTTTCCGCCCCCTCCTTCCACTAGGAAAAATGATTCTTTTGCCAAGTTCAACCAAACTTCAAAATAGGTACTTAACTTTCTCATACACCCTATGCAAGTATGCACGTCTTTGCTTTCGATATGGCTATCGAAAAAGCTTAGTTACTTGACAACTATGTAACTCAGAGCCATCCTTTGGTACGAAAATGGTAGGCATTAAATTTGCTATTGCATGAGACTGGTCTTTTGGATATGCATTTTTTGTCGTAATAGAAAAAATTAAGTAAGACATAACAACATATCGACTTTTTATGACATTCCTCAACCTAGCTATTCGCTTTTTGCTATGTAAGTTAGTAAAGTGTTTCCATTGTGCAGAATTTTCCGAACACGCCGGTATAATCGGTTCCTTCATGCGTTCACTGGTTCTCCCGCAAACGCAGATTTCGCACAACTATGTTGGAGAAGAAAAGACAGAATAACTACTTTTATGTATTTCACTCTCTCTCCTAAACAAGACGTTTCCGCGTCCCCCTTTCATTGGAAAAAATTATTTTCTTGCCGAGTTCTAGCAAACCTCGCAATAAGTACATAACGATATGAATGAACGTGTATATATATATATATATAAGAACTGAAAACAGAAAATAGTATCTACTACTGCAAATAGATGTGCGCACATATTCTGCTTGAAGTGCTGACACGGGATCGTCCCAGCGTTGAATCAATTTTCCCCTTAGAGCCATCTATCACACGGACAGCCGCGCATCCCTGTCCGGACTGATACTCTTCACCTTCTGGGATGGTTTTACCGAAGCTGGAGATAATCGCGTGGGTCATATTGAAGACGCGCTCTATACTGGGAAGATCTATTTTTCCAGTGGCCACTGATGCCAAAAGGACATCATTGAAGAACTCGGTAGTCTGGTTGGCGGCCTCTTGAATATAAAACAACAAATACGGGAAATTAAGATATGTTTTATTGTTATTTAAAAATACATCTGACATATCTATGACATATGGAAAACAACCATATTAATATAGCTAGCAATCTTAATGAAGTCGCTGCTGACGTACTGATAGCGTGCCCATTGCTGTTGCTCTATAAATCATTGGTTTTTAATTACGTTTGCATGCGTTGTTTCTTTCAGTCTAGAATATATGTATACACGTCTGCCCGTGTATATATATATATATATATATATATATATATATATATATATAACAAATCAATCTGCTACGGCGAAATGTTGGAGGAAAACAACTTTGCTACTAAGCCAATTTGCTATGCACTACACAATCAACGTTTCTGTTTCCTTATGCAAAAATGCACACAAATTACTCTATGGCCAAAAGATCATTCATGAAAGGATGCTTACCAGTCCATGTTGGCCTATGCTCTAGTTTAGAGAGCGCCATCCGGAGACGCTCCAAGTTTAAATGGAAGTCCTGTAATGATCTGCTAAAGATGACCGTAGAGATTTCAAAAATCTGACGCAAGCTCCTTGCATGTTTCTGAAATACAAACCAATTTATGTATGTACTTACGTACTATTCGATGTAAGCTTGCGCAGTTGCTATTCCTGGCTGCCGAAAAATAAGGTAGAATGCTCGGCAGGTAAATTTTCTTCTGACCTTAATGTACTCTATAAGGAATAAGTACAGCATTAAGATATCTCACCTGAATCTCTCACGCTCACGACGTTAAGAACGCTTGTAACTTTAACGAGATTTGATTCAGACTAACGCCATCGGATCAGGGCACTGGTTTATAGGTCTGCAATCATTAATAAAACGGTGGTGGGAAGACGCTAGTGCAAAGGGTTTCTTCCGCAGGCAGCTTTAAATTACGCTAATAATAGCTTTTTCTATTTACCAGCTCCTGCAGATTGAGCGACCACTACTGCGTTGAGTGCAAGGTCGAAACACCAGCTCAAAGAATAAGACGCCTACCGCAATCTTTCGTCAGACAACTAAGTTGAAGTTTATGGGCGACAAGAAGTCGGCCGCCAACATTAGGCAAACGCTCAAAACAAAAGAGCCACCAAGAACCCCAGAATTGCTACAAGCCCTATGGTATACTTGCTGTAATTCAGAGCAGAAACTTCGTAAAGAGTCTGCCTTGCCTCGGCCTCAATACTGGTAGAACACGGAGATTGCCGACGCGCGGACCGAATACTCCAAGACGCGACGCCATCTAAAAAGAACCGCAGCTAGGTCTGAAGTCCCGGAGGTGGTCACAGCGGCACTTTTGGAGTACAAAAGATGCAGGGTACACCTCAAAAGGAAAATCGACAAGAGCAAGCCGAAATGCTGGAGAAACCTTCTTTATGAAGTCGAAAATGACCCCTGGGGAAAACCATACAAAATAGTTAGAGGAAGCTAAAGGGCAGCAAGAGGAACGAGGTGTCGACTAAGGTCAGGGAGGAGTTAATACGGAAACTATTTCTGTTACTCCTTGATTTCGACAGAACTGGCATTGAGGAACTCGAGGTACGCTTAGAAAACATACCAGTTGTCACAATCTAAATTCTGGCAAGCGGCAAAAAAATGCCTTTTCGGCATTTTTTCGGCCCAATACGGGTTCAGAAAACACAGATGCGTCCTCATTCGCTTAACGATTGTAAAGACCAGAGACTTGTTCATTACTGTCTTGCGGGACGTCAAGGACGCGATAAACGCGTCAAAAACGAATAACTTAATCTGGGAAAGCCTTGCCGTTGTGTGGGGAAAAGAGGCTGGGAGGAAAGCCTGGGGAAAGTGCTGCAGTTGTGTGGGGACATGTCCTCGAAGGAGCTCCAAGGAAACATATTTTGGATATTTGTAAAGGGCAGCGGGGCAATCCACACTTGGCTCCCACAAAGAACGTAGATGTTTGACTAAAGCTTTTGATAGCCTCAAAGTGCAATATGATGTGAATTGCAAAATTGCTAGAGAGAAGTATGTGCAGTCAGATAAAAGAAATCAGGGCAGAAAAGATCACAATAGTGTTTTTTCCGGCTTCCTATCTCACCCACCGTGGTGTACTCGAGCACTGGCGGTATGTGAGACGCAGGCTTGACTACTTCAATAGAAGAAAAGCTTATATAAAGCTATTAGATGACCACAAATTCTAGGCAGAAGGAAAACCCGAGTGCTAGAAAGAGCAGATCCCTTAGACAACGTTGTGCGACCCCGTAGGGAGCGAACTTTCTGCTCAGCGACGAACAGGTAACGAGCCACCTAACCGGTCTTCTATATAGCTGCGAGACGGTACGCCTGGCTCCAATGATTGAGTGCCCGTTTACATTGGAAGACTATGAATCTGCACTTTGAGGTAGACTAAGTAAATTATGTGCTCGTATACGAGACGAAAGAGTGCGAGGCCAGAGCAGGTATACTACGAGTATAAAGTCCAGTATGAGCCACTCTGGGCAACGTATGTTTGTGATTTTTAATGAGTTCTGGGAGAGGGGATAAATGCCTGGAACCTGGCACATCGCCGGGCTTTCTCAGCTATCTCTGCTATTTAAGAGCAAACATGCGATAACTGACAAGATCCAAATGTAAAACCGTGGTATAGCGCCTAAAAAAGCGCTGCTGAAGATCCTCTACACGTTGGTTATAAAACGGATCGAGTATGTGGTCGACCAGACCTCTCCGACGTAGCAATGCGGCTTTTCGAAAGGTCGGAGAGCACGTGATGCAGTCCGCGTGCTCCAGTCAAAGACAGAGTGAGCTGTGGCAAAACCCGGAGGCCGTTTGTATGCAATCTTTATCTGTGTGCCTTTGACAAACTACCTCGAACTATCTTCTGGTAAAGTAATTTCGGCACGCAGGGATTAAGCGTAACTTCAAGATTCTCTGATGAGGACATCTTAGTGGTACAGAATGTGTTGCGGATAAAAAAAAATATGGGAATTCGGATAGGGGACCTAGCTGCGCCTCCTTCAGTGCTCTGGTTACCAAAAGGCCATAGTTGTGATGTATGCAGATGACATAGTGGCCGCTCATCACAACCTGGGCGCCATTAGGCGCACCACTGCTTTGGCAGAGGTCTCCTTGTCTTGAGAATGCTCGAAAACGCCATGGAGACCAAGGCTGTGAAATTCAGAAAAGAGGGTCGATTGGCTGCGAATCCTTAAGGTTTGTTGTCAACCCTTTCCGGTATCTGGGGCATCAGATCCGGGACGATCTTCACTGCGCACAATGTCGGGACAGTGCGCTCTGCTCTAGTCTCTCTTTACGTAGATGTAAAAACGTTTGGCGTCTGTCTGTCCCGACGACAGTCGCACCATTCTACCTGTGCCAAGACCGTTCCAAGGCTGATGTATGGTCCTGACACTGTATGGGAACACCTCATTCGGGCAAATTTTGGTTTGCTTAAAAGATGCTTCACAATGTACTTGAAACGAGTGCTTTGCTTGTCAACGCGAGTAAGGAGCCGCATTGTGTACCTCATGTCAGACTGTACACCACCTCCCGGCTGTTGAGATAATTCGATTGAGGTTCAAGACGCCTCGTGCAATGCAATTCAAAAGCTTTTTCTCAGAATGGGGAAATACAGTTAAACAAGTCCGTCGGGAGGTTGGAGACCTGAAACGAGTTTACGGCTGACATCAACTGGTCTGCTCGAATAAGAACTTTCATGAGGACTATACAGAGTGTATCTGTCGAGTGTGATCCTACGCGTGTACGAAATATTTTGCATCTGCCTGCGTAGCCCTTACGAAGAAATCGCTGTACTGCCTCTTCTAAATGGCATGTCGAGAGCAGCTGACAGCAATATAAGCAGCAATGTTAAATGCATACGCAATATAAGTTAAAAACATGATGTTGAGTTCGGCACTAGAGAGTCGAGGGACCCGTGATGCAATCCACATTCTCCAGTCAGCAATCAGGCAAGCTATGGCACAACCCAGAGGTCATTTGTATGCATTCTGATGATAGCAACGAGACGTCTAACAAAGCCCCTCTTCATTCTCTGGTTGACTCATCCCAACAAGCAGACCTAGGTGGCTCTTCTGAGTGTATTAGCAAGTTTCTTTGATGAGGACACCTCCCTGGTAGACGGTGAGTGTGGTGTATTGAAGACTAAACAGAATGTGAAAGCTCCGTAAAGGGGTCCCTCTAAGCTGCATCTCGTTTACCCTTCGCATCGCTGACCTTATTGTTTTTTGCTACGTCTGGTACGTCCGACAGGAGTACCAAAATGCCGTGGTACGGCGCATGCAGATGACATCGTGGTTGCACATCGCGACCACAATACACGAAGCGTGTGGTTTGCCTTTTACATGTTCATTATGCAAGAAACGAGTAGTTTGGTTGTCGACGCAAACAAGAAGCCGCTTTGTGTTTCTCGTGTCAGGCTATCTACCAGCTACTGCCACAATCCGACTAAGACTGAAGATGCCGCGCACAGTACCCTAGGAATGTCTTGTGTCGGAGTCGAACAGGCCGACATCGTGAGAGGTATTAAATGCCTTCATTCTTGATGGGGTTCTGCATGTGACGGTCGCCACGCAGATGGTGATCATAAATAATAAGTTCAAACTCCGCCTTTCACGAGGAGTATCACGAAACGCGCAGCACGGGAGCATAAGTTGTTGCACTAGTTCTCTCGCCGGAACCGTGAAGATAATAGTTGAAGTAATATTAAAGAATGGTTCCAGCTCCTCGCCTCTTCCTGAGGCCATTTAGGTGAGAGGTTTTTAGTGGGTATTATGCCAACAACATCGGCATCGAGCCCCACACTACCCGCTCTGGGTGTGCGTAAACGCATTTTTCCCTCTCACCATAAAAAAAAAGGAACCGTGAAGATAATCAGTCATAAACACAATTAAAATCGAAATATATATATATATATATATATATATATATTACGATAATAACTGGCATAACGCATCATGGCGTAGACTCCAACTATCGCAATGCGTCGGTTCGCAAAGGAAATCACTTTAAGGAAGCATGCGTTATAAATCTTTGTGACTCATAAATCACATTTTTGTTGCTATGAACAGATGTACAGTAATGCTCGGAGTGAACATTCCAGTAGTTTAGTCAGTGACGCCGAAAAGATACGTTGCAGTGCACAGCTAGTGATAGCAGATTTCTGGAAAACGTGGTATTTCTCTTCGTAGTGACTAATATAAAATAAGAAGAAAAATTAGTAGTTTATATATTGTTGGTAAGTTACTACGTCTTCCGGCAGGTCCAAGCGGTAGAAAGTTAGAAATTTCGTTTTTCATAATAGAAGTTGCTGGTGATTGAGGTCAAGGTGGTGTGCGATAGCACTTTTGCTGATAAGACGCTACTGACTCGTTTGTTACGCATCCGTATCTAATCGGCAATTATTAATATTATAATTATTAGCAATACTCTTAATAAACGAAGTTGAACTTACGAAAAGTGTGTCGTATTCGTCAAGAGTTACTCCAACGAAGGTATTAGGCTCGGAACACATACAATGAACTTCACCGTGGGCCATCAGCGTGTGACAATTGTAATCGCTTACGATATTTCTGCAAACAAATACGTTTTATGTGTGGATATGCATTATAATACTAGTTGTATATGGTCAGTTTATTTTTTTCAATTACACGCTCCCTACAGAACATCCGTGTTTCATCTATCGTAGAACCTATCAACCCAGATTTCTATAATAATATTAATCGTTATGGCCACTATTTGAAAGCCTGCATATTTTTTAAATGTCCTATCGGTAGCATGCCAATAATACTTAGTTCAAATCTGTAAAGTGATAAGTATAATCGTTCAAGTAGTTTAAAAATATCATGAATATGAGATATACTTTCTCTCTTTCTGTGGACAATTATTGCCCTTAGAACACTTTTGTTTGCAACTTGTATCTTGCTTGTAAGCGTTGGCCCAATTAGCGGCAAACAATATGTTAGATCGCAGAAAAATAACCATTTATATACAATCAACATCACATCAAGAAAGATACGCTAATATTGTTTGGTTTACCCAATTGAGACACCATTTGTTCAAGCACGGCAATTAAGACATTTATGTGGTTTCGTTACTTTAGTGAAGGGTCAAGAGTTACACCTAAGCATTTATATTCAAATGCTTGTTGCAGGTACTGATCTTGGCCATGGACTAAAAATTAACATTTTGTTTTTTAATATTTAGGCTATGAGTTAATACTCGCGCCAGAAAAATTTGAAATCATTCTCCTAATTGGCGAGATGAGAGTTCGACCGCAGGACCGCAAACAATCAAGTTCGTAAAAGAAGCCCGCTACCTTGGAATTCCACTGGACACGCCATGACCGGATTATGCCAGATAAAGATGCTGCGGACGAAACATCCAAGACCGTAAACGCTATTGCCACGATACTTTCGAATATACATTGACTGCGGGGTCGTATATGAAAACTACTGATGGTGGTAGCGGAGTCAATCGCGCTCTTCGAGAATGCCGTGTGGGCCAGAGCGACCCTTAAGTCAAGAAACGTAACGCTGATCCTTGATCGCAGAACGCAGCGGATCGCAGCCCTTAGGGTAATACAAAAATACGAAACGATGAGCACAAACGCAGCTCTGCTGCTTGCCGGAAAAATTCTCCTGGACCTCAACAAGGCGTCCGAGAGCCAGCGCCTGTGGGGCATTGGCACACCCACAGAGAGCGACTAAGAAAGAGAGAGAGAAACGCCACTATAAAAGGCTGGCAAGTCGAGTGGGACACCATTTCTTTTGGTGCCCCCCGAAAAGAGCCTAAGCAAACTACTTCCAAACGTACGGGCATGGACAGCAAGGCCGGGAGGGGACCTAACCTTCTACCTTCGCAGATACGGGCGATAGCCTTTTCTGCAAAATTACCTGAATAGTTATAATTGTTTGAATTAATGTAATAATGGAAATTTCAAGCTCAATGAAAAGTTATTGAAGTTAAATACATTTGCCGTCCGGAGAAGACGGTCCCATAGCAAAAACCTAATGCAGGTAACATGCTTTTCTGCAACAAAGCCGTGGAAGGCACTCCACAACGCACACTTCTCAGGTACTAGGTATAGGAAGAGACCAGAACTATGGCGATTAGACATACTAGCGAGTGATGGCCCACAGCGGGAACCACCCAACCCGAGATTCAGGACCTCCGGCGACATGGTGTAAAAGAATTCGTGGAATACATTCTGTACTCAACCCAGACGCGGGGAGTGGAAGCAGAAGTAGCACAGGAGGTGCAAAAAACAACATGCACAGAACATGCAAAATCATTTCGAAGCCGACGCGGCTAAAGAAAGCTCAACGTTGAATAAACGAGTTCGCGAGGACTGGGACAAAATACGCCTGACTTGTGGGGGAACCCATGAGCGGTTTTTCAACATCAACAAAAGTACCAGTAATAATCTCATTGGACATCTAGCTTTTGTTAGTATATGCTTGCAGATGAGTATGAGCTAAGTTGGTACTACATTTATTACGGAATCCAAATTGCATTGGACTAGTGACGTGTATATAAAGGTAAAGATTTAGGCAAACCTGATCATTGATAATTGATTTCAGTAATTTCGCCAACAATAAAACGCAACCTATGGTCGATAGTTAGATGCTTCACGTTTATTTCCCTCTTTAAATATTGGTGTAAATGACTGCATATTTTAATTTTGCCGGGTATACCTTTTGTGTAAGAGATTAATATTGGTTAATAGATTTGCCGAAAATATGTGTTTGGCAGCCCCTTATGTTTGCTTAGCTTTACTATAATTGCATCGGGGGTAATTTTACTAAATTTATTGCTTAAGCGGGAACACGCTGGTCGTGCGAGTCGATTTGATTTATTTTCTGTTTGTATTTGATTTTATTTGCATCATATTTATTGTAAACTGCTTTAGAACCCATTGTTGCAAAATTTGTGTTCAATATATATATATTATTAACACCCGGGCTAAGTAAGTGTGTCATATATATTTGAGTTTCTTTCTGTTTATTTCTACCACATAGTGTAGGAGTTTTGTGAATTATATATTTGGCCTTATTAGTTAGTCTGTCCTTTGCTACTCTCATTTGTATGAGTTCCAAATCAAAGCACTGGTCAGTAAATCGAGTGTTATTGGCTTCGTTTGTCGGAGCTGAATAGGGACAATTTTCTCATACAGATTGTTTAGTTTATAGCCTAAAGTATACAAGTTTATTTGTACGGAGTCACTGGTTAGTATTTCAGACGACGGCATTGTTGCTGGTACCTGCTGAAATTTTTGGTGGAATTTTGTCTTAAAGTTTCTGCGCGGTTTATTTCTCGTCTGCACTCTCGCACGTAGAGTACCATATAAATGCCGCAAACATTGGTCGATGATCGGGCGTGAGACATCAACTGCGCCATATAATTTGTTTAATGTAGGTTCGTCATTGCAGAGGAGAATGCTGTCCAGACAACAACCGTAATCAACAGGGCGGGTTATGGTTTTTAGATTGGACGGAGACCGTGCGACCCAATGTAGAGGAGAATTTCCGATGTTCTGTAACTTGGTTTCAGATCGTCGATATTGTAATACTCTAGGATAATTGTTAAGATGTAATGGGTAAGTCAGAAATATTGCGTTTAAGGCTAGTTTGAAATGATCCAGGTTGCCATCGCTATTATAAAATGTATTTACGACAAGGCTGTACCTCTGGATTGCTGCTTGGCAAGCTATCGCTTGAATAGTTTCGGATGCATTTGTATATTTAGTCATTTTTATATATAGGATACATTTATGTATAAGATAACTCGTCCTACTCAAAAGTATTTTGTTTTTGAGATTGAGCTAAATACTTATATTCAGTTATATTGTACTAACGTTCTGTATCTTTAGTGCACCAGCTTTCCGAAATTGCAACAAAGCCAACAAGATGCAACGTAACGAGTCAACATTATGTTTCAAATCACGTACTCTAGTATTGGCGCTCATATCCCCCCAGATTAAAGTGACAAACAGGCAAATCGATCAGGCAAAGAATTCATAATCAAATGGATGAAAATATAGTCAACTTTGTCTTATCGACAGACGAGGCAGCTCATTTACGCTGCCTAGTGCTTCCTTCACTGTGGCTAAGTGTGCTTTAGTTTTAAAAAAAAATAACTTCTAAATAATTCAAAAAAATAACGTATGCAATAATAATAATAATGATCAGAATACAGCTGATTGCTATATAGCGTGACCAGCAATACTGTTACCATTAAGCGGGGACTAACTTGTAGTGTTCTTTGCCTAACCCTGAAAGCAAAGCATGCAAGTGCAACTTGTAAGCGTACCCTCTTGTTACGTTGATAGAAAGGCAGATGGGCAGTTTTTTTGACACTTCGCCGGCATCATCAATGACAAAGGCTGCTCCTTGTTCCTCTGCTAAATAATTGTCCTGTTTGCCTTTGTTACGTTTGGACGTTCCGTACTCGTATAGGAGAACTGAGACCAAGCTCATGTTCTTGGGCATTGTCAGACAGCGTGGCTCGAGGATGACGTGCGGTCGGGGCTCTGTTGATTGTAGGGAAAAACAATGAGTTTCGAATTCCATATATATATATATAACAGATGAAATAATTGCGAGATCATCCTAACCCTATTCAAAGCAGCTGACCACATTATCAGCGCATAACAAGTAAAAGACTAGGAATTGCTGTCGGAAAACGCATTCAGCCATCATCAACGTGATAAGCATAGCTGAAGCACAGAGAAATGCCTTGAGAGCAAAACAAAAGTGTTAAACGCGCTTTCGTGAGACGACATAAGCAAAACACTTGTATACTGTTGGTTATAGTAAGTATATTTAGTAAGCATTTACAATTTATCTGAACGTTGTATCTAAAATACTTAGTATCTGCTGACGGGGCGTGGATCACGCAGTCACAGTCAAGGTTCTTCTGGGGTTCGTACTGGGACTAACCCTAAAAATAATATAAGCCACGATAGAGTACGCCTGCAAGGGCATCCAGTAACACCCACGCTCACGGTTAAGTACCTGGGCATAATGATAGTTAGGGTTCTTACAGCAACACCCCATAAGCGGAACCCATAAGCGGTGGAATAATCGGATTGCCGAAAAGCGAAGGGCCTGCCACCGCATACGGCGAGTATGCACGCGCCGCAGAGCAAGGTACCGACGAGAACTCTTCTACCTATGGGAAAAGTATAAAGAAGCACGAAGAGCCTTACATAAAGCCATTAAGGTTAGTAAAAAAGACCACTGGATCTCTCTGGGTGAGGAGGTCGAGGGAAACCCTTGGGGCAAAGGATACATGATTGTGCGAAAAAAAATGCGCCACGCACAGCCGCCTTTACCTGTAGAAGTGGCGCGACCGATTGTAAATGCGCTCTTTCCACAAAGACCATTGCCGGAGTCGGTAGTCTTTGAAGAAACCTCAGATCTTTCCTTCGAGCCAATCTCAATTCAAGAGATCAGAATAGTGGCTGAACGCATACGACCAGGGAAAGCGCCGGGCCCAGATGCTGTCCCCCCTCAAGCAGTACGCGTACTCCTAAAGAACCATCCAAAGGTATTCAAACGCATGATGGACACAATTCTCACCAGCGGAGAATACCCAAAGCCTTGGAAAACGGCACGCCTTACCCTTATCCCGAAACCCGGGAAGCCACAAGGAGACCCCTCAGCATACCGCCCTATAAGCATGCTCTCCTGCCTATCCAAGGCAGCTGAGCATATTATTAACGGGCGACTAGTTACAGAATTAGAAGACAAGAAGGCGCTGTCAGAAAACCAGCATGGTTTCCGCGCCGGGCACTCCACACACTCGGCTATCAGCAAAGTTCTAAACATAGCTGAAACACAAAGAAATTCACCTATCGCAAACCGGGCGCACTGCCTTGCCGTCCTTATTGATGTCAAAAACGCATTTAATACGCTCTCGTGGGACGCCATAAACCAAGCACTTGGAAATAAAGGCGTGTCTCCCTACCTACGACGTATCCTAGCGTCGTATCTAAAGGACCGAGCATCTACATACGATGGAGTGGACTACGCCGTCACTGCCGGGGTTCCCCAAGGATCTGTACTGGGACCAACCCTGTGGAACATAACCTATGATGGAGTACTAAGACTGCCGCATCCCCCGGGAGTTTTTTCTATTGCCTACGCAGACGATCTGGCACTGATCGTTACCGCCAGTGACGAGGATTTGCTCGAAGGTACAGCCAACGGAGCCTTGGCGGATATCCGACAACACCTCCGCACGCTTGGCCTCGAACTGGCTTCACAAAAAACGGAAGCAATCCTTCTAAACGGACTGAAGCGTCCTCCACGCAACCTAAATTTACACCTGGAAGGCCATCCAATAACACCCACGCCCGTGGTCAAGTACCTGGGCGTGATCCTGGATAGAGCTCTCACAGGAACACCTCATGTGCGCTATGCAGCTAAAAAAGCAGCCAAAGCCTCAGCAGAGTTACGGAAAATCCTCCCACGGACCAGAGGGGCAAGCGACTCTCGGCGCCGACTCTTAGCATCAGTAATAGACAGCATCATGCTATACGCCGCACCCTTATGGAAGCGCACTACTACAAGAGCTACAACACGTCGCCTCCTCAACAAGACCCAAAGACCTATGGCGCTTAACCTAACACGAGCAAGTCGCACGGCCTCCACAGCAGCTGTACAAGTACTCTCCAGACAAATTCCCTGGGACTTGAGAGTAAAAGAATTGGCATCAAGAAGCCCTGTAACCAACGTTCTGACGGAGGGCACACTAGTCAGCAGAACCGACACACTAAGCGAATGGAGCCAGCAATGGGAAGCAATCCAGCCGGGCCATCCTGGATATTGGACAAGATCAATACTTCCTGATCTTAAAAAATGGTACAGCCTCAAACACGGCTCGCTTACCTACCCACTCGCGCAACTGTTAACAGGCCATGGTGCCTGTTTTCAGCAGTACCTACACCGCATCGGTAAAACTGACTCCCCTGTATGCCGCATGTGCAACTCGGGGGAGCCGGATGATGTTAGGCACTGCTATGAGCGGTGCTCCTTCTTCGACACTGAGCGAGAGCTATTGTCCCGGAACCTAGGACTGCAGAACCCCCTGACATGCCAGGCCCTTGTAGAGGCGCTCCTCAAAGATCACAAATCCTGGATTCTAGTAAGAAGATTCGCACAAGGTATCTCTGAGGCGAAAATAACCGCCGCACAAAGCCGAGCAGCCTAAATGGCAAGAAGAGTGGCCAGGCGAAGTAATCTCGAGAAGACAGTACTGCGGCCACCCCCCGTCAAGGGGCAAAGAGGACGACTGGATTTTAGTGGGTGCGAGTCCCACACTACCGAGGCTTTAACAACGTCGCCCGGTGTGCATAACGCATTTTACCAGTTACCTCTATAAAAAAAAAAAAAAAAAAAAAAAAAAAAAAAAAAAAAAAACACATCATAAGCGCTGTGCAGAAAAAAAGCTGCAAGTCGCACGGTGCAAGTATATAACTATACCTTAGTCTTCTATAAACATATATATATATATATATATATATATATATATATATATACATATATATATACATATATATATATATACATATACATATATATATATATATATATGTATATGTATATATATAACGGTAAATGGATGATGCATGTATGCGATCATGCGTGTCACGTACTGCCTTTAAGTCTCAATCGACGGCCCAACGGCGCAGACGTCCTGGAGGAATGGCGAACGGCTGCACACGCGTAACGCGAATCGACTTCATATCCCTGTGCAGGAAACTTGGGTGCTTTGTATTTGGCCGATTGTTCGATCATTGTGAGAATGGGCAGCAGACGGTCAATCGACGGGTTAAAACGGTCGATTGAGGTCAGCAGGACATCTTTAACGAACGAGCCAGCTTCGGTGCTCAATACTTAAGAAGAGACACAAAAGTGATCATATTAGAGAAATAGAGTCATTAGAAAACTTGATCATCATTAGAATTTATAGTTATCTGCAATCATCTTCGTAATGATGGCTCGGTCACACACGTCAGTGAGCATCTGTTATCCGCTTCGTTCGCATTCAGGCTTAGAAGCATATGCACATAAACTTGGCTGTATACAATCGATTCAAACATGTTTATTTGTTCATCTGTGGAATCTAACAAGACATCTGTGGTGACAGTTTTTTGGTGGTTGTTTAATTTAATAGGCTGTGAATTTATTGGTTGTGAGAAAAATTGCTTATATTCATTGCCGTCTTCGACAACGTTGTAACTCAGTGGTAAGGGAAAATATTTATGACAGGCTTTGCTTAATTTTGCGGATCTGCAGTAGCAAATGTACGTGTAGTTAGAAAATTATTTCTGGGGTATCGAGCCGGCAAAACTACGATTCTAGCCAACACAAATACTAACGATTTCTGAGAAATATTGAATTCATACTTTCTATTGTTATTAAAGTAAGTTCAACCTATTTTGAACTTTAGGAGAATTTGCAATTTGAGAAGAATACGCATTTCCGTATTGAAATTTTCACTTAGGGAAATGTCAGCGCATCACACGGAAGCAATGGGAAACACGCAGCTCCGCTAGAGATAAAATTAATAATTGTTGCAAATAAATGCAAGTTTATATAAATAAACGTAGCCCATAAACGTAAAGTGCAACTACAGTACACATACAATACGGGTAATAATAATAATAATAATAATAATAATAATAATAATAATAATACATTTATATTAACAAACGTTACCCAGATATTTACGCAGTCCATAATAATATTTATAAGGTTTGAACGTGTGTCGCCTCGATGCAAGCAGGTGCCATTTAACTGGTCATACCATGGCGTCGATTATCGAAGCGGCATTGCCTCTACGCGCCGCGAGGGACAGATTTGCTGTCTCAGATTTTCTCCCTCGCGCACTGGTCCCCCGTTGTTGCTACTTCCATTCTTCTGGCCAGATCTCGAATGAATTCAGCGTGCTCTGCGACCCATCATGTGCTGACAGAGCTATTGCCAAGACGAGAGAGCTACGATGCAGAACGTTGTAGCATCCCAAGCTAAGCACTTGCCGTGAGACCATAATGATATGCTCACACCATCAGGTCACTCGTCGGTGTCCCGTCCGAGGCAACGGCTGACTTCAGTTTTGCTGGCAACCTTGGCTTCCTAAGGGTTCGTTCAGTGATCTAATTGAACTTTTTGTGTCGTGAAATTTTTCCTGAGCTTCTTGGACTTGGAGCTCAATGGGTGTAAACCGTTGGTATCGACATCATATCCCGTCATTTTATACTTTAAGTCAAGTCGGTAGGGTCCCCCACAAAACGTGTCAGGTCAGTAATCGGTCCACGCAGGGATCTAACGAATTCAAATTTTGCTTCAACAGTAACAGTATCCACCAGCGTCGTTTAAACATTTTCGAACTAGAACAGGCGCCAAATCAGACAAATTATTCAATTTGTACAGTAAGCCAGATCAGTAATTTATCTGTCTGCAATGATAATAATAACTTGCTCGTAGGTGCTCAGAGAGTTTCGATTTGCCTTGTACGCTGTGGGTTTAAGTCAATGTGAAATGCGATGTCTGGTGGTAGAAGTAATTTTAATTTCTTGGATACGTTTACACGTAATTCATATTTGCACATACATTTTACATTAGGAAGCTTACAACGTGTGTATAACACGCTTACGTTTCTGTTCGAGTCGAACATTACCCGCAGTTCGAGTAGTCTGTAGTTTATTCAGAAGCACGATGAATAGACTTCCAAATAAGACAATTTTGTAACTTATTGGTCTTTTTTATAGATAATATATAAAACACCCAGTAAAGAAGGAACTAGCTCAAAACAATGAGTTTTCGTAGATCTAAGATTAGAGCACGGACACCCTGGTCCTCTGTGGTGTGTCCAGTGTCGTTGTTCCAAGTTCATATAAATGAGTCACATTTGTAGGAATTTGTACGCGGTCTTAAAGGAAACTATCAAATACGCGAATGGGTATCTGCGAAATTAATTTAAGCTTAAATCTGAAATTAATCTTTCATAGAGCCGACAGCCGGCATGTCGAGATATCTAGGGTTTCCCCAACAGTCCGTGTGGCAGCATAGCCTCTGAGTCTCAGCGGTAAAGTTTGTCATCAATTCTCAATAGGCATCGCTCAAAAAAAATCGGTCCACAGCAGGGATCGAACTGGTGTCACCTATATTGGTTGTCAAGATCCAGACGTTGTTTAACAATGGACGACGACTTGCTATTACCGGGCGACAAGTTTAACAAAGTGTCGTTTTTGCGCATCAGCTGGCTCGTCCAAACGCCAGGAGCATCCAAGGTTTCAAACGCGAGAGGGTAGAATTCGTGGGGATACCCGACTGATGAGTTTTTCTTAGCTTACTGGCCTTTGCAAGGTGGGCTGCATAGTCAGCTTCGGATAAACGCCGCCCATAGAAGTGGCTAGGGAGTCGGTGCCTAAATCCTTGGCGGACACCACGGCGCTCAGGCGAACTCTAGTGGTGCCGACGGTAATTTCATTAAAGAGACATTGTTGTCACCTCATCAAAGTGCAAAGGGGCACTCCAGTCGCTTTGTGATAGTACTGTGTCAGACCTCGCTCCGCACCGGGCCTCAAGATTTTCCTGAAGATGGGCTAAGCGATTTCTAAACTCCCGCTGTATCTAAAACCACTATTGTCCTGTTTTCTGCGCTTATCATTGATAAGACTACGGCAGACCCGGCCAGGTCCAGTAAACTCGCAACCCCAAGGCCCCCTCTAGAGACAGGTAGTAATCCTTGTTGCCGCACGCTAGGTAGTAGAGATGTGTGCTTGTTCTTCTTCGTGACCTTTAGCCATGGCCACAGTTGCGTTTTAGCTATACTATGACGGCATTACGTGTTTTAACAAAACAATAATTGTTAAGTTAGAATGTATGCCATTTAAGTGGATTTCTACCTATATATACAGTTTATAGTAAACTTTTGTTTTCCGAATATATTTGAGCACGTTTAAATTAAATTAATTCAATATATATAAATATTTAAAACATTCAGTAAAAATATTGCCAGCAAATGGAATCCGCATTTTGTAAAAAAACGGTACATATTTTTAACGAATTCTAGCTAGATATATGTATGTATATATGTATGTTGGGGCCTCAAACTAGCATACACATGCGCGCACATATGTGTACATATATGTTAAGGCTGCGTGCTAGCATACAAATTTCTTTCTGAATTTAAAGTAATGGATTGCCTGTGGCACGATGGTGAATAATTGCAGCAATTTGTTTGCTTGCACTCATGTTTCTGTTAAAATATATTTTAAAATTACAAATACATAACAACAACAAAAAACACAAGCAGGTTATACTACTATTAGCCATTATGTTCATTATAGTATCAAATACGTTTTACTCTACAACACGTGATATGTGCTGCTTACTAGGCCAGTAAAAAATGATTCCTCTGTATTCTATGTTTGGAAAATTCAAGGAAACGTACCTTTGCCATTCGTCAACAATTTCTCTAGAACAATGCAGAGATGTTTAATGTTCCCGAAGAAATCCTCGGTCGAGCGGCTTAGAAGTATTTTCGCATAATCCGAAAATTGGCTGAAGGAAGGTTGGCTCATGTGCTAAAACAGAGGCAAGAACAGAAGAAAGAAATTCACCAGACGTCAAAAACGGAAATCATATTAAAAAAGTATATATATATATATATATATATATATATATATATATATATATATATATATATATATATAATACAAACATAAATCAAAATTTGCAAGTTAGCGAACGATTACTTGTGTATGTGCTATACGATGTACGATATCGCGTCCTTATTTGGTTGAACCCGCAACCCGTGACCTTGTAAGGATCCGCGCGGACCATCTATCCCGCCGACGATATTCTATTTGGGTTCTATTCTACTTTGGTTCAGCCCGCCGCTGCTCGATAGATTTGTGCACATGTTTGTTCACCTACAATAGCTTTCGTGTAGTTGAACAGTCCCACGCCGGTCAGCTGCGTATAGTTGGCACATTTACACGTAACGCTTCGTGCGAACATAGTCGTCTCACAGCCTTGCGCATCAAATAATACTTCAGATCTGCAAAAGATTGCAAACGGTTTACCCGTTAAGGTTTGTGCTGTTCCGCGGACCTCTCTCTATATTAGCTGTAAGCATTTATATGCGGTCGAATAGGGCGAAAGGCGAATGTTAAATTACGAATACGCGTATGCCGTTGGAGGCTTGCGGGACAAACAGTTCATGAGGCATGCAGTTAGTCAAAAGTTTGGTTGACAAACACACTACTGGAGCGTGACACTCACTGGCAAACTGGTGTGCCTAATGATAGTCGGACCCTTCTGCGGCATGCATTGATAAGATTGGCACACAAGGAGATGTCTACTTAGCAGCTGTTATGTAACTTAGTCCTCCTAGCAGCCATCCAAGATATGCCCAAAGATTGGACCACTTGAGGTGTAACACTGTTGCGAAAAAAAAAAACCATCCCAGAGGGAGCCATCTCTTACCACGTACCTGACCTACTACTATATACATAGACTACTAACAAAGATAATATGGGTTACGTTGGAGGAATACATTGAGAAATAGGATACTTTGGCGGAAATTCGCACGGAACGACAATAGAACGAGAACCAAAACGCGTGAATCTACTGCTATGGTATTTCATGTCAGCATACGCTGTCCACCGCCGTTGATGATGAAGATGTTGATAGGATGGAAAACCCTACGAGCCTAAAGTCATGACATAAGGGATCGAATCCCTAGACAAGATACAACGTACATCAACGCTAATGATTTACTCCTCAACAATCAGCAATAATTACGCCCATCCGCACATATATAAATAAATAAATATATATATATATATATATATGCATAGCTATATTATAGAAGAATATATATGCATTTAAAAGGAAAAAGTGAACTTGGTCACCGACGTATCGTTAACGATAAGTTGTCCGCAGCTGGGCAGTCGACTCGATTTCGTTCCGTCGTCTGTGATGCTGAAAGACGCCGTTATGGTTGACGCTGCCGGGCTATCATCAGTGGCTGACAGCAACTGAAGCACTAGTAATGTCGACACAATGGCTGGGTCCGCCATTATTTGTTGATGTGGCTCGATTGTCATGAGCATATAATCTCCTGTTTAATGCATTAGAGAAGACACAGACTTAAGCGTAAATTTATAGCGTATATTTATATATTTCAATATTTCAATATTTATATATTTATATATTTATATATTTATATATTTATATATTTATATATTTATATATTTATATATTTATATATTTATATATTTATATATTTATATATTTATAAATTTATATATTTATATATTTATATATTTATAAATTTATATATTTATATATTTATATATTTATATATTTATAGTGCAAAAAGTTTGTAGCGTTTTCATAAAAGAGTTTTGTTTGGACAAAGACAATAATTACAACAATAAATTCAAACAAAAATAAGAAATGTGTTCTCTGTTGCTGTTTACGATTTCCTCCCACCTCTCAACTAATTTGTTATTTCCGTTCAAGAAAGTTGTTGAGCCAGTTTGAGGTCCTCTTCGTCGTCAAAGGTAGCTCCTTTTATATGATATGACATAAAGCGGAAAAGGTGATAATCCGTTGGCAAAACGGTCCGGAGACATCGATGGGTGCATCGGTGTCGTAAAGCAGTACGGTTTGGCCTTATCGATCGGGTCTTTTTAGTCAAATAGCCCTATTTACGCGGTGCAGTTGGGCAATGTAGAGCTTTTCGTTGAGCGTGGCCTTCTTTTTGAGCATTTAATAATGCACTATACCTTCCCAGTCCCACTAAACGTAGATAATAGTATTTTTTGGATGGAGATCCTGCTTGATTTTTGGCTCCGGAGTATTTCCTGGAGCCACTCACGTATTGACGTATATGCACGACTTCTCATCGTTCGTGACGATTCGGTACAAAAAACGTTGTTTATGTCCGCAGATTACTTGGTGCCGGGCGGGTTAATAAGCCGTCGTGATATCAATATATGATGCCGATTTTTGCCTCCTGGGTAATCCATTTCTAAGTCTCAAAAATAATAAAAAAATGCATTTGTTCAAAAAAATATAGACAGTACAACAAACAACAAAATAAATCGTTAAAAATAAAATAAACATAAAGCGCTACGAACTCATTGCACAACCTAATATATATGTATATACTGTATGTCTAATTATATATCACAGACTAATGATTTTATTTTAAGTTCCACACAAAATAAAACTCTTGTTTCTAATAATAGTTTTAACTCCCGTCTCTCAACTAAATTATAGATGTCCATCTGGTACTTGCTTAAAGTCTTTTAATTCATAATCAGGTCTTACTTTACACCGTCGTCATACCCATCCAGACAAATATAATGAGGACATTTTAGCCCCCCCTCTCTAAGAAGGCCAGATGGAACTTACAAGACAGTGAACTTTTAGCAACATTAGGAGCAGATTTTATATTAAATAATAATAACAAAACACCTAGAGAAATTGACAACCTTTTAGCTACTAAAAAGAACTCACGCACACTTGGGGTGATTAGAAGCCAACGTAATTCTCAGGCGCATAAGGATCTGGTAGAAGACCTCCGTAAAAAGAGGTCTCACCTGGATTCCAATTCTGACGGATCTGAGCTTATTGGGCCTAGTCGACCTCGATAATCTGAATTAGATGCCCCTCTAATCACTCCCAAAAAGATATTTTTATATCCAAAATACAAGCCCTCACAAACACATTTCCCAAACGCAACATAATTTCAACAGACCTTACTCATCTGTCAAATATAATTTGCTCAGGTGAGAACCACACTATCGCCTTAAACGACTCTCTGAATTAACATTTTACACACACTGTCGGACGTCAAGACTACGCAACCACTCAAAAACTTTTTTGCCAAAACCGATCCAAATGCGCTCATGAGGTGCTGAACGACAAACACACCATACACAGCTTGCAGGCCACCGAAGTTATAGAACACTGGCCCAACACGATGACACAACCACCCCCTGAACCACTGCCTTGCCCCGTATACACTCCCAACTCTGGTCTCTTCGAGGTTTTCCTCCCTATGTCCCAAAAGGAAACCCACGTAGCTCTCCACGAATCTTCTAAAGCACTAAGCTTGAACGGGATTTGTCTTTTGTCCCTCCGTAAACTCCCGTTAGAAGTAGTCTGTTGTCTTCTTAACATTTCATTAGTGATATTGCCACAGGCCATGAAACTGCTCGCTTCGCGTTTATCCCTAAAATTAACAATGCCACATCCCCAAGCAATCTGCGACCCCTATCTATTAGCTCATACTTACAACGAACGCTTAACAAAATTATCTCTAGATGCCTCCAAAACTCTATTAAGCTTCTCCCAATCCAGCGAGCATTTCCCCCCTATAATGGTACTTTCGCTAAGGACGACGTCTGCCACACGTGAGCTCACACTTGCCTCAATCGACCTCCGTAAACCGTTCGGCATGGTGAGTCATGACTCCGTCCTCTGGTCACTCCGGACTCGCGGATACCCGGAGGTACTCATTAATTATATCGAACGCCTGTACCTCTCATCTAAAACTCTCATATAATTTGGACAGGAATGTCGCACTTTTCGGCCAACTAGGGATGTGAGGCAGAGAGATCCTCTCTCCCCCTTTTATTTAATCTAGTTCTCGACGACATTATTTCAAAATGAGACAAAACTAATATCGGGTACAAACTTACTGATGACTTCCGCCTTATGGGCTTAGCCTTGCGGATGATCTCATCTTCCTAGCCTCCACGATATCTACTCTCCTTAATATTGCGGACCCCCTTTTGAAGCCCCGAGGCCTTGAAATTTGTACTAATAAAAGCTTTACTATCTCCCACCTATTTAATAGAAAGGAGGGTAAGGTGCCGTACGGTAAGAAAATACCGTACCAGAATTTAACGTTGGAGAGCAGCAATTGCCAGCTAATGGTATGAGCGAGAGATGGAGTTGACTCCACCAAGGATATACTCCTTAATTTACTCAACAGACGCACGATTGCTCCTTTTAAATTCCACCAAAAACTTATGCTTTTAAAAGACGTTCTCATTCCCCGCCTCCTATATAAATTGGTCTCCAAGCCCAGACCATTTCACGCACTCCTTAGCGACCTAGACAAAAATACCAGAAAGGCTGGTAAGTCGAAATGGCTTAAGCTCGAAGACACAGTGCCGAACGCCTACCTCTACACGCACACAGCACACGGCGGTCTGCACATCCCCTGCCTTCAAACATTTATCCCCAGGCTCCGCCTCTCCCGTCTGATAGCACTACATCACTCCACGCACCCTGGGGTCTAATGGATGCTAACCACCGAGCACTTCAAAAAAGACCTTGCACAAACAAGACTTCTTTGCGAGCGCTTGGGAACCTCCATTGAAACCGCTACAGAAGAGACCGACTACTAGTCTTAACAACTACACAACAAGTTCGATGGGGCACATTTCAAAAGCGCACACGAAACGCCTTTTGTACATAACTGGATTAAGGGTATGCCCTACCTATCTGGTAAGGAGTATTTAAACCTACTAAAGCTCAGAATCAACGCACTACCAACGCGTGATCAGATTGACCAGGGGACGCCCGGGCTACAACAAGCGTTGTAGGCACGGGTATCATGCTCCTGAAACGTTGGCTCATGTCGCTCAGATGTGCGATACAACACACAAGCAAACTATAAAGAAACATGACGACGTCTGTGATCGCGTGGCGCGTCTTCTCCGCGAGATGGGCCATAAGGTGGTTCGTGAGCGAGTATTTCGTAGACCGGGCGCACCGGGTCTAAAGCCCGACCTCGTAACAACAACACCTACCGAGGTCTGGATTTTAGATGCCAAGGTTTGCGGTCCGAACAGGGACCTGGCAAAAGTGCGACAGGACGAGATCACCAAATGTGACGTCGAGTTCCTAAGAGCGGTACTCCCCGACACACAGATTCGGATCCATCACTATCTCTATGAGTGGTGTATGGGACTCCGAATCTGCGAGTACTCTGTTGGGGCTCGGCGTCACGAAGAGGAACCTTATGGATATTACCGTCTTAACCTTGCAAGGAACCCGGAGAATATACCGCTTGCACCGAGTTCATAAGAGCGGGGGCTGCCGTCAAGCAAGGACACGGCCAGCTGATTCTTAACCTTACGTGACACCTTTTTATCACCATTTTTATTAAGGCGAGCACTGCCGAGTGTGCAAACGTATTGCAAATGATTAATAAATCTTCACAATATTTTCTATTTTTATTATTATTTAGCCGTGTCCATGCTCGCTCGCATCAACCCGAAACTAGGCGACACTCTTCGAGGCATTGTGAAGGCACTGCGTCCCCTGCTCGCTTTGGCCCCGGTGCTGCAAGGCCTGGTGTCTCCCGCACCAGCTCTCAAATGATGAACCCTGAGCCCACTCAGTCCCCCGGCGCAGCCCCCCATTCCCCTCGTCTGTCCGTTTCAATAGCAGGTAACCCTCCCGTAAGGGTCACTTGCCCCAGATGCGGCCGGGACTTCACTCGCCGCGGTCTCCCTATTCACCAAGCTAGATGTCGTCCCACGTCTACAACTCCCGAGTCGTCTTCGACTGCTTCCTCCACGCCAGCACTCCCGTCACAGCCTAGACAGTCGCTGGTCGACAGGCTCATACTTGCGTCGCAACAATTTAGAGTAATGCGTGTAGTCCCCCGGGCTGTGAGGCCTTTGGTTGCCGAGTCCCTATGCGACGTCCTCGACCTCGTGGCGGTCAACAACGACGTCCCCATGTGGGAGTCGCTCTTGTCATTCGCTTACGTGGTCCTTCAACTGCCACCTCGCACTTCGTCGTCCACCTCTTTGGCAGCGACTGTTCGGTCGAACCTCCGAGCGTTTCGCGACGGCTGGCGGTTCGAATTTCGCGTAGGTGGTGTTAGAAGAGTCACATCAGATGCGTGCGACTCCCCTGAGGACTCGGCACGCCGCGTTTCGTCTAAGCTGTCCGAGGGAGACGTTTCCGGGGCGGCCCGCTTAATATGCTCTACGGACTCGTTTGTTTCGGGAGACGAAGTCCTGGCCTCGCTTGCCGCCAAGCACCCACCTGCTCCATCGGACTCGATTTTTCCGGACCCTCCTGACTCTATGACGTAGCGTCACTCTTCAGTCGATGATGTCTTGGGAGCTGTTGCCAGCTTTCCGGCCAGTTCGTCCGCCGGTCCTGACGCTTTGCGTCCGCGTCATCTGAAGGACCTTCTTGCACCCGTGCTTGGACCGGTGGCAAGGAGACTGGCCGCAGCACTTGCCAGAGTGGTGGACGTCTTGAGATGGGGTACATTGCCGACTGAGGTCAGGGAGATTATATTCGGCGCCAAGCTATTCGCACTCCGCAAAAAGGACTCATCGATTCGCCCGATCGCCTGTTCTCTCACGATACGGAGGATTGCTGCAAAAATAGCCTGTCGTGAGGCCAAAGATCTTATCATTGAGCAGCTTGGCCCGCACCAGTTGGGTTTTGGCTTAGCAGGCGGGGCGGAGGCAGCTGTACATGCAGCAAGAGCCTTCGTCCAATCAAGCCCGCCCCGAACGGCACTCTTGAAGTTGGATTTTCGCAATGCATTCAATACTATTCGAAGGGATCATATACTTCGTGCAGTTCGTGATGCAGTACCGGAAATCTTCAACTTAGTGAATCACGCATACAGGGAGCCATCCGTCCTGTTGTTTGGGGCCCACACGTTGTCCTCGGCATCAGGTATACAGCAGGGAGACCCCTTGGGGCCGGCTCTATTCAGCCTGGGTATCCGTGAGCTGGTTAACTCAATACAAGTGCCTTTCAACGCCTGGTACCTCGACGATGGCACACTCGATGGACCGATGGAGGACTTACTCGAGGAAGTGCAAAGAATTCTTGCCTTTGAGACAGTCAGTGGCCTGGTGTTGAACACGGCCAAATGCGAGGTGTTCGCGCCGGGGACAGACCCGGACGACCCGACATTGAGTGCCTTACTTGCGTTACTACCGGGGTGTAGAGTCGTGTCTGAACACGAAGTTACGCTCCTTGGCGCACCGCTCCTACCATCTGCACTGTCGAGTCTACTCGACCCCATGATGGACAGATTGTGGGCGATGCAAGAACGTCTGCCTCTGGTCGGAGCCCACCAAGGGCTTTACCTACTCCGCTCATCGTTCTCCGCGTGTCGCATCGTACATATCATACGATCCATGGATTGTTCGGGTACAGTTAACCAGCTTCTCCAACCATTCGACGACCAGGTGGTGGAGGCCCTCGAGACGGTTTTGGGTCTGAACTTACGACCACGAGAGGTGCGCCAGGCGGCTCTCCCCACCTCCATGGGCGGTCTTGGTCTTCCCTCGGCCCGCTCCTTGGCAGGCCCTGCCGTGGCCGCCTCGATGCACGCTACTTCGGGTCATGTCCAGCGCCTGCTCCCGCCGGGGGCTTGGGCATTGTTTGAGGCAACTCGCGACGCTATAGCGGCTGGACTCCAGGCTTCACCGCCTGATATGAATAGACTTGCCTGCCAGAGGGTCTGGGCCGAGAAGGTGCATGAATCTTCGCTTACTGAGTTGCTTGAAGAATGCGGTGACGACCAGGATAGGGCGCGCCTACTTGCCGTCGCTCGCCCAGGAGCGAGCGACTGGCTACACGCACTCCCTGCTGACTCATTGGGTACCCGCCTTAACGACCAATCCACCCGGATCTGCGTTGGCCTGAGACTGGGAGCTGATTTGGTAGAGCCACACAGATGCACTTGTGGCGAGCCCGTCGGACGCCTGGCCAGACACGCCTGTCTTGCGCTCACTCGGCGGGCCGGCGCCCACGTCACACCGCTCTGAATGACATTCTTGCAAGGTCGTTACGAAAGGCCGGAATCCCTTGCGTCCTGGAACCGCCTGGTCTTTCTAGAGACGATGGCAAGCGGCCCGACGGCTTGACTTTGATACCTTCCTACAAGAGTCGTTCCCTGGTGTGGGATGCGACGGCGACCGACTCTCTGACCCCCTCCCTTGTCGGTCCCGGCGCTTCTCGCCCAGGAACTGCCGCTTCCCGCGCCGAGACATCAAAAACAAGAAAGTATGCGAACTTAGGCCGGGCGTACCACTTTTCACCCTTCGCATTCGAGACGCTGGGTGGCTCTGGGCCCCTCACAACCACGCTAATTTCCCAGGTTGGCGACGCTTTACAGCAGGCTACGATGGACAAGAGGGCGGGCACTTTCTTCTGCTAACGGCTTTCCCTAGAGATTCAGAGAGGTAACGCGATTTCGGTGCTCGGAACTATGAAGGACTGAATGGACCCGCGTCTTCGCGTCAGGGGTCGGGCAAGACTACCACTTGGACACGAGTGATAGATGAGGAGTGAGCCATCGGTGCCGTGGATTTAAACATTCACATGTATATATTAAATTTAGGGGAATATGTATAATGCTTCACGACGTTGCTGCTTCTATATATATATATATATATATATATATATATATATATGTATATAGTATATACAGGGTCTCCCGGAATTTGTTCAGCCAACCTTGGAATCTAGTACAACTCGGCAAAAACCTGTTTTTCAGTGGAATAATGGGCATAAATGTCTTATTTTGGAGGGAAAGCGAAATTACCAAAAGTGGTTGTATCAAGCCTTGTATCTTGATATATCTTCACTAAATCTGCGATTGCGAGAGCCCCACTCATCCTATGGACAAACCAATCATACTTGCGTGTGAAGGACAATTTTCCATTGAATTGTATTATACGTTAGCTCAAAGGAGAACAAATGTTGTATTGAAAATAATTTTCTAGAAATGAAATTCTTTGCAATTCTTATATATTTGGCATCGGTATCGGAGAGAAATCAAAATTCTGTGATGTATTACTTTTTAGCTTTTACGCCCAACAGTTCTTAAAGTTTCGTCATTATGATAATAAACTACAGACTTTCAGGAAGATGCGTACCTCTAGCCATTACACCCACGCACACAGCATAAGTTCTCCTATCACAGTAACGCATATACCGCGCAGAATCTGATCGTTGCATGTTTGAGCACGTATCTAAGAACTGCGACCGTATCAAATATTAATAAGCTAATCACTCAAGATATAACTAGCCGACCTCCTAGAATTAAATACATTTAATTTATTCGACAAATTAGTTGCACATTTCAAAATACATGTATATATACAAACAAATGCAGAGACCCTCACTCAGCTTCCTGCCATCCGTTCTACACGAATACGCTGGCTTAGCTCGTCACGTGCGGGCCGAATTTAAACATGCTGGTGTCGTCATGTACCTCGTGGCTGCCTATCGATCCCAAATCTATCCACAGAATCGCCGGCATGGTGGAAACTCATCTTTACAATGACTTTCAAATAAATTGAAAATCAAACAAGAGCAATGAAGTGTCGCCACATGCATAATTGTCTAAATGTCGAAGGTCAAAAGTTGGAGTTCGTAAGCTCCTTTCCTTACTTGGGCATTAGGGTCCATTAGAGGACCTTTACAGAACACATCAGTGACAGATGCTAAACGGTAATTTCCCTCACAGATATTAAGGGGGGGGGGGAGGGGTTAAATACCTCTGCGGATCAACCCACCCAGGGGGGTCTTTCTTCGAGCAGTGCGGGACACCGCTGTGGCGGCGACCCCTCTCGTACGTACCGACAGTACATAACAGCACTCACCCTTCTTCAAAAAGTCTCATCCATGTATTTGACAGTGAGGGACGACCGGAGACTGTCACTATGCTTTGTCATGTCACCTCTCTCCAGCTAAGCAAACTTTGCTTAGCTGGTGAGAAGTCTTGCCACACATACGAAGCGAGCTCTCTGTATCCCTTGGAGAGTCAGCGGGCGGGATTCGCTTCAAGTATTTGCTGGCCGGTTGTGGAAAAATCAGAGTTGGGCAGACTGGGCTACCGATTTCCAAATCATATCAGCATTTTTGCAGAATTGCAGAAGCAGGTGAAACGTTGCCAAAGCATCGGCCGAGATTAGACAACTTGGTGTCTTCATATCACGGCACCTTTAGGAGGGAGTCGCATGCTCTTGCATGCGTATAAACAAAATAGATCGTGCACAGTTATCAACGCCTTGTGTGCTTCACTCCAGGTTTTCACCAGCCAGGTGACGAGTGCCCACAGGCTTGCGGTTATGAAGAAGTATTAATGCAATAAACTGTCAGATGGCTCGAAGATTCCTGAATGCATGCAACATGATGCTACGACTACGGATGCTATAAGACGGCGGCGCCGAAAGTTATTGGCTCCTCTAGAACGCAAAGAGAATTTTTCGTAGTTCTGATGAGAATTTTTCGAAGTTGTGCTAGCTTTTTTGCTGCATAGCACACAAGGTTTTTCCATGCGGTCTTTTTCCAGAACCGCGCCGAGCTATCTAACGAGTCAGTGTGCTACTTGAGTGTATCATCTCTTCTCAACCTGTTGTGCCACGTATCCCCTTTAAAACGGGCTGTACCGAACCATACAGTGTGAGTTCTGAGTGAGTCCGACCTAGTTGCTTTTGCTATCATGAATCTGTCTGTGGCATAGAGTGACGCTGGAGCTCTAGATTAAACAACTGTTCTACCGTCGCTCCACGTCACTAAATTTGCGCAGTTTATCGACCCAGTCGTCTTGGTCCACTCCTCTCAACTCAGTGAATTAACTTGGACGACGCTGAAAAAGAAGAACGGACCAGGAAGAACTGTCGTTGTCCGCAACTGTCTTCCTTGGTCAGCGACTCCGTCACCTGTGGGGATCACTACGTCTCGTAGGAATCATATAGACGAAGGCGACAGTAGGCACTCCTAATCCAGAGTCTGCTAACCGCGATGGATGCATCCTCCCATCCGTTGCGGACTAGGATCTGATCGTTTGACTTTCGGTTGCCGCGATACCCCGCATAACGGACGCAAGCTACGCTTCTCAGTATGGGAATTATGTGGGGTTTGGTATCCGCAGGCAGCTTTCGCAGGGTGTCTTGGAATACAGGAATTATTCAATGCCCGCCTGCGGGCAACCCACTCTAACCTGTTGCAACGCCCTGGCCTCCATTTCAAGTTCCGACAAGCTCATGGCAATAAGCATCTATACGCAAGGTGGCCAACGCTCTGGCAATTAAAGCATACAACCGGATTAGGGTCAGACTTTACAAAGGCCGCGTGTCGTCTGCATGCCAAATATACCGGGCCTTAAACTTGCGATGAGAACTCTGTCTGTTGTTCATGTTCTCCACGGCAAATGACAAATTTCCGAGCTGGTCGTGCAGGATTGTAATGGAGGGACTTGGTATACAAGCTCAAAGTCTCTAACGATGCACACGTCATGTTTGTGTTTTCGCTTTCACACGAGTTTTGCATTTTCGTCGTCCGTGGCTGCTTCGGACGGCACTTACGGGGTTTGTCGTTCAGCTAGAAGTATCCAGGTCAAAATTGTTGTCTACACACTCCCTAGGTATAGGGCTTCATACCTAATGGTCGATCGAAACTGTTCAAAATATTCTTACGCACTTAGTCTGCGCATCGAATGATAATAATATAATAATCGCTAAAAACTGTACAAAAAGACAGTACGTAGCCCGATTTTCGGAAATAGCTCTTGTGTCATATATATATATATATATATATATATATATATATATATTTATATATAATGTTTTTACACCGGGATAAAACCCCTCAGCGCAAACCACTTATATTGAGCTCTTCTCGATACGACCTTGTGAGCTGTTTCTTCAAAGTCTGCAAGGAGGTTCGTAGGCACGACTCCGTATATATATAGAATTATAGAGACGTAAATATAACATTTTGAATATACATATACATATATATATATATATATATATATATATATATATATATATATATAAACTGTAAAGAAGAATTACTCTAGTAGTAGTAAAACAAACCTGTGTGCTTAGTGTCAGCTTTGAGACTGAGCGTGCCGCGTGCAACGGTGCCATCTTTCGAAAAGAGTTGCCCGATCTGCACGAAGGCGTCACCGTTAGGAGACGTCGCCTCGAACGTGGCCTGCTGCGTCTCATTGCCTGCAGGGATGACGTGCCTGGCGACGCCCCGAATAACGTTTACGACCGCGTCGACGGAAGTCAGCGAAGTATTCGGGGCCATCAGCGGAAGCAGCGTCTCCGATAGGAACTCACGGCAGGGCGCTTCAACTTCTTGCGAATCTACGCCGCGGACGAAGAGTCAAATATTGAAAAGACGAAATGCGGTGGTTACGCTATATGGCTGGCTATACGCTATGCTTGGTGCGCGACTCCCACGCCGATCGCTATTGCTATACTTGTTGTGTCGCAAAAAACAACATAATCGTTAGCTTTAACAGTATGACAGCGCGCAAATTTGCTGGGTCAATTGTATAGCGCTGCTGCTGCTACTGTTGTACCCTTCGCTACTGTTGTCGCCGTCGTTGTTGCAAACAATGGCTATTACTTAGATCGTTCATTTGTTCAAGTATTAGTGCCGTTTTTAGGACTGCAATTGGCCTGCATGGATTTCGTCAAAAAAGCATGTACTGTATTTACTGTAGGGATATCCGCCTAGATATGCTTAGACTGCCCAGATCATGCGCCATGTTGGTTAGCAACTATCATCAACAAATACGAATAGGCGGCTAACAGAGTAGTTGGTAACGATGCAATAATTGGCAACTAAGGCAGCTAAGGACAGCGCGCGAGGAAAACCCATTATCAGCGTCATCCCGGACTTAGCCGGAAGTTAGTTATGTTCTTAACGATCTTTTTGAGCTTAGGGATGCAAACTATCGGCGTAGCCCAAGGAGACTCAGCTACTCTCCTTTTCTATTTACTTTGTATGTAACTGAACTCGCAAGGAAACTGCGCGAAAGCGTGAACAAAACAAGCTCAAAATTAACGCAGAAGAGTTGAAAGTTAGTTTTACGCTGCAGCAGAGGAGAGTCATCGCGAGCGCAAACAATCGCTCGCAACAACCAGCTTAGTATTTTGGCACGGATGCCACCATGACATATGTATGAGGCCAAAGTGCTTTTGATATTGCAGAATTGTAGGTTTGTAGTTTTTGTGGAGAGTATGATATTGGGGTGATATTGGGAGGAAATGCTGCTTTACAAAAAGGCTATAAATAGTCGCATTGAGAACATTTCACTAAAATTAAAGTCCTGGAATACTCGCCTTTGTAAAGTTTACGTTCATTACCTTGAAAACTTACAAATACGGTCAACGTTTATAGAACAATCATAATAACGTATGCTTGACAGAGATGGCTTTGCTACCATATTCATGAAAGTCTGTGATGTCTGAACAGTAGCAATTTTACTCTCAGTTTTGAACAGTCCCTCCTACCATATATAAAAAAAAATATATATATATATATTGTATTATATATATATATATATATATATAAGGTAGGGGAGCACCATATATATATATATATATATATATATATATATATATGTATATATATATATATATATGTGGTGATTTGAAGTTTCCTATAAATCTTTCATACGCTTCATGGATTCACATACCTTGGGCACTATTACGGTCAATTGCTGTTACGAAGCTCTTCACGTTGTCGAAAAACCATTGCGGGCTGCTCTTAACTATTTGTCGTCCAATGTTGCAGATGTTTCTTAAGCTCTGTCCAGCCTATGCACAAGGAAAGTCAAACAGCGTGTTACCTGTTAAGTGTGGTAGTTTTAAAATGTCGGAAAAGCATTAAACAGGATTGAATATATCAACATCCTAAGCACTGTATTCAGACCAGCATCCTTAATGTATGTATGTATATACTATATACAGGGTGTCCATGAATGATTGGTAAGCATGTAAGGGAGTCGTCGAACTCGTTAAAGGGGCATTTTTCCAATTGAATGGAGGACGGGGGGAGGGGGCAAAGTTTTGTTTCAAAGATACAGTGAATTTACTAAAGTGTATTCTATAGATGCGTCTGACCGAACGTTGGCGATTGGGAGAGATCTCGTATTATTATTATTATTATTATTATTATTATTATTATTATTATTATTATTATTATTATTATTATTATTATTATTATTATTATTATTATTATTATTATTATTATAAGTTTCAGTGGCCAAACCCGCGACTTTAGGGCGGCATCCAAAGCGCTGAAGAGAACAACTGTCTGTGAGACCCGGATGACACGCAACGGCGATATAGTGGTATATCGACGGGTGCGGCGGCTTATTCGGAGCTGAAAACACTCGCAGAAACAGTAAGGTCCTTCGGCATCATCACAAACGGCATCGTCTACGGAGTTTACCGCTCCATCCCCGAGCTCATCGTTGTTGAATCACTGAAAGCCGTCGGTATGACAGAGGCGGCCCGAGTGCTAGCTTGTGACCCTCGTTTGGAAGTCATGATGCAGACGGATCGCGTCATCCTACATTTTTGCGGAGAAGTCGCCCATCCCGCAGCAGGTTTGCATCATGCTAACTATGCAACCCGTGGTTGTCTAGCATGAGTCTTTGCAGTGTTTCTCATGGAACCAAACTGAACACGTAGTGAAAAGCTGCGAGCACAGAAAATGTCTGCCGCCTGTACCTCGATGAAGTATGGCTCATGATCAGATCTCTTTTCGGGATTCATCCGGAGAAGGCAGTGATCCAGCCCATCAGTGTCAACGCAAGAAGCATGTCTTAAGTCGCTTTTGTCTAAAACGGGATGAAGGTGTCTCCTCCGCAGGACACTCGAGCAGCGACACCTCTCGTGCTCCCTCTGGTAGCTACGACAGCCCCAGCTGCTCCGTCCCCAGGACGCACCAGTCGCCACGGTGTGAGTACCAAACGCCTTCGAAGAAGGGACTGCCTACCCATACGGGCGCCAAGTACAAAGCGAAGAAACGATAGTTAGCATCTTCAGTTGACCAGGAGAACTTTCTGTGAGCCCATCTGACTGACCTGTGCGTCTCCTCCGGCTCACCGAGTTCTCGCCAATCCTTCGATCGCGTCTCCTGTGTGCTCTAGCGGAGATCTGCAGCAATGTCACCGCGGGGAAGGTGCCCGAAGGCATCCGAGACACGCTATTCGGACTATGGCTGATCTCCTGGCCAAATGAAAAAGACCGGTCGCTTGAGGCCCATCGCTTAAGAATCCTTCCAGTTGACGGTCAGCCTTGCTCTACCTGGATTTCTCTCGTCGACGTTCATGTCGACGGATTGCTTTAATTCTCCTCAAATATGACTCTCAAGTAAATTGTCAAGGCGAAGCCGTTTCGGAATAACAGCTCTCCTTCGGCGACTAAGGCCCAGAAAAGAGAGAGATAGGGGCAAGCAAGCGATGTGGGACAGAATTTCTTTGGTGCAAGCCAAATTTCGCATCAAAGGCTCCCTAGCCGCGAGCCTGACAGATTCAGTTCGTTTTGCCCACACGTCAAGACCGGAGAGCGGCCTTTGGCTGAACGTCCGCCCGGATAACAACCTTGGCACCCAACTGTCAAACCTCGAGTTCATATTGTATGCAATCTTTACCTAGGTCTTGATGTCTTCGCTGCTCACACATGTTCTTGTGGCACGGACGTGGCTGATGCGAAAGGCTACCATAAGCTGAGCTGCAGAAGGCGGCATCCATGAAGCGATCACGCCACAACGTCGCAAATTATATGCTTGTTAAAGCCTTTAAACAGACTGGATTTGCCATGCGCCTCGAGCCAGTGCGAGTAGTTTTTTTTTGTAGTAATGAGAACATTAGACCAGACGGCATGACCCTGACCTCCGGGCCATGGGAAAACTACTGACCTTGGACTTGTCGATTTGGAACACCTTTGAGGCGAGCTCCTGCACGATAGGCGACGTTGAACTCAAAGCGGAGAGAAACAAGACTTTTCATAACGATGCTTTACGGAACGAGCACACCACCTGTCCGTTAAAAAATAAGACATCATACGTTTTGCGACGAAAGACAAGGCCATAACAAGGACTATCGGCCAGATTATCGAACGGAAACAAACGACCCTCAGCGTTCTTGACGCAGCGCATCGTCTTAGAAGTTTAACGCGGCAACGCCAGAATGATTCTTAACACGTCTCCGAGGGAGGAAGGCCTGGGGGAATATATAAGAAGAAAAAAATAATCTGTACATTTACCGGCTGGCAATGATTTGATAACAAAATTAATAAAAACATTTTATAAAAGATGTTGAAATTCGTTTGCCGCCTCCCTTTCTTGGAAATCCACAAGAACGTTGTTGTAGGCAGCGTTCTAGAGTACCGGGCCTAGGATCGAGTCCTGCAAAATTCCGGCAGTGACCGCGTCTTCCGTACCCCCTCCACCAGCCGTCTGTGCCTGAGATGAGGTGATATTATCCTCCGGAGATACCTGGAAATCCTTTTCCTTTCCCAGCGTGCCTAATTAAATATGGTCTTCACTGGTTTTGTAGTTTCTTCTCGGCCCAGCTGCAGAACCTGCCGTTAAGCATCCATTGTAGACAGACTCTTTCGGAAACCGTCCTGGGTGTTTCAGAAAGCAGTTGTTGGCTTATCGTTCCTCAGTAAAAAATTACACGATTATCTTTTCCAATATTCTTCCCTATATAAATATGTGAGTGTCCAACGGCCAAAACGCCGCCGGGCCTACTTTACCCAGAAAGAGGTCTGCTTTCTTCCACCTTCTGACGAAGGTCTCCTCCCGCAGTACTTTGTCCTCCACGAGACGGCACTCTAAAATTGTCTTATCAGGGACCCGGCGCTTTGCCCAATGCTTGCCTTTTTTGAGCCAATTCAAGCTCGACTTGAACCTACCACGAATTCCAGCGTTACCTGCGTGGCGGTCGCGTGAATCGGCGTATTTTGTTAAGCACCGCCTGGTAAGGTAGACCCCAGTGTCAATTTCCTCACTTATTCCCAGTCGTTTCACCAGTACTTAAGCGGGCCGCGAGCTTTTTCACGAAGGGGAGCTCAGTCTATCTATCTATCTGGCGGCCACTAACGCCCCCTCACGTTAACGTGGGACTCAATGGGAATTGGCCATCGGAAGGCGGAAGTTAACGACTTACAGTAATCATTTCACATTGCAGAACCACCAGAAATGACTGAAATTATTTTTTTTCTTCTAAATGTGTTTGTTTTACGAGCGTAATAGCAAAATGTCAAGGTGTTGATCATGAAAGTTAAAAACGACTATTATTTTTAGGCTAGCGACGTTGGTACGTTCAGTTTCGCTATCGAACAACTAGATCCCTCGCAACCGCAAACAAAACATCGCATTATGCAAAGCTATGTGCAGTCGTCAACCACGTCGATATGACAAATTCTAGTAAATTCATTATCACTTCTGCACAAAACATTTCCATTTAGGAAATTAGACACACACACAAGTCTGGTAATGTTAAGACTCGAAGGATTTAGACATTTCACAGTCCCAGTTGATCAGATGGCAACTGGAACCGCTTATGTAAGACGAAGTAACACGACAAACTGACAACCGCAGCGGCGGATCTCACCACTGACGTCAAAAATACAAGCGGGCAAGAAGGGCAAATGAAGCTCTTAGTGACGGTAGCAGACCCGTACTCGTTTATATTCGCTCTTCCGAAGACGATTAAGGCAGAGTGGATTAGAGTACGGATAAGATCCAATACACGCTCGCTTTGATAATGTGCAGAGTGCCAAGACGGTGCCAATAGTACTGGCAGCCCTAGTTCTGTCTAGCGGCCCTGGTTCTGGCGAAGGCAATTATATGGTTCACACGCTCAAGCGTAGTTCAGAGTGCGAAAAACAGAGAGAGAGAAGTCGACGAAAAATTAGGAGAAAACATAAACAAAAACATTCTGGCGGCATTTCGTTGCCGAGAACATTGCAACGTGTGTGCTTGAGAATATGCCAGCTAACGCGCGTATCGTGATGTGCGGCTATAGGAGAAGCTCTGTCGTTCTGCATACACTTTTATCTGTGAGATCGTCATAACATCTTTCCTTGAGCACCGTGTCATGTTGTGAATGGCCTTCGCTTGGACATCACCAACATTTTTGGCAAACTTGTTGTAGCATTTGGACTTTCAAGTCTCTCCTTCGTTTCAGATACAACTGACACTTAGTAAAGCGCTTGGTACGCTCGGTTACTGATAGGTTGAGCGGAGGCGACTGACGCTCCTTGCGGGCAGGAAAACGTGTAACAACAACAGATTGCCGAATCCAGAAGCACATCAAACGTTTGTATGTACTCACAAGTTTTATTTCATCGAGTTTTTCGGTTGCGACTTTGATCCAGGGGTTCCTGCAGCTGCACTTAACTCCATTATTCTCGTATTCCGTCTTGCATTGTTTCGCCAAAAACCCCCTATGAAAACGCATGATTATTTATCACAATCGTTTGCGCAACTGCATCTGCGGCTGCGAGCTATTGAAGAAGACTAATTTACACCATACTCCTTTTTCCATTTTTTACAGCATGAAATATTTACGCCTCCGCTTGAGATGACTATTTGGCATTTTATCAAAATGGTAATAGATTGTTTGTAGCTCAGGCGCAAGTATCAACAGAACGAGTTTGCTTTTTGCGACAAACCGATATAACTACTGCGCGGACAATATGTTAGTGAAGTTAATTTCTGGTTAATAGGACTGCAAGCGTACTGTGTTTGCCACAGCTCAGTGTGGGCATTATATATGTATATATATATATATATATATACAAATGACAGTACTTACTTTTTGTTGTTGGTAGTAGTACAGACCGGTATGCTCTCTGGTGGGTATTGATCGTAGCCAGATATCCTCACAGGGATCGGTTGGGGGCCGTTAACGCAGACGGCACGAACAAGGGGACCTTCTATCTCTGTGTATGGCAACATTACAAGATGGCTCACAAGCCCGTCTGGAAATCAACACAAAATCAACTTGCCATTCTAGAAAAAAGGACCACAGCCCTTCCGGGATCGGATATCGTTAGTGGACGTGAAACCCCTATTTTTGTTGTAGCAACACCCGTTGCAAAACGTTTTCGTGTTTGTCACGTGAGACTATTCACGTTCATAATCGCCATAACCTTCATTTGCTAAATCGGTGTTATCTATGTTACTGTTATGTTGACGCTTTAAGGCCATTATGCCAAATCAGTCAAGACTTGCCTTATTTACATAAAATCAGATCAGATTAAGACAAAACAAAAATATGTGTTTTTGTAATAAAAGCTAGTTTCTTTTTTTAAATGCTCATACAACCCTTCGTCAGTACGAGTGTTTTCACGTAACGAAGATAAGCATGGTCTCTTAACCGGCTGCTATCGGGGCCTTCTAGCTCATAGGAAAATACAATAATAATAGCTCAGTTCGTGGATGAGTAGGTGAACATGAATTACTCGCCTTCGTCTCGGGCTATCTAAGCTGAGATGTATATACTTGATGGTGCCAATATTTGGGCGTAATAGATGTTCTTACATTAAAATGCGCTTTCAAGCCACTCGCTCAAATTAAAAAAAAAATATATATATATATATATATGTAACCGCGCTTGCACAGATAAACTTACGAAGCGGGTGACATCACAGTCTTCCGTGATTCCCGCATATGTCAAACAGAACGATTTGATGGAGTTCAGGAAATAGGGTGTTCTGGTTGCAGATGATGAGGAAGGACAATTTAACTAAATCTAGCAAAGTGTGCAAAGTTGACACGCTTCACGCATAGATCTGTGAGAAACGTTAATGATAATAATAATAATAATAATAATAATAATAATAATAATAATAATAATAATAATAATAATAATAATAATAATAATAGTGTGCCATTTTTTCAAGCGAGTTCATACAGTCTTATGATGAGTGTGTAAACGATGACCACGCCATCATGTTAGAAATAAGGTGCAAAATAAGGAACACTGCGGCTCACCACAGGAACCGCCGTTTGATGACGACTGCGGCATCTGCGGCCGCAGATCCCCGTTGTGCTCGATTGCGTTCGCGGACATTTGGTCGCCTGCGCCCACGTGAATGCGTAGCAATCCATATTTCGCCGACGTCGATATCGTAGTCGAAAAACAGGTTAGAAGATTGTCGAAGAAGGCCATCGCTTGCTCGGCGTTTTCCACCGTAATCGCTGCATTGGCCGACGGCGAACCTGGCCTGCGAATCATCGGCACGATGAGCTGCGCGAATATCGATTGCACGATGAAGCCCATCTGTCCTTCGTCCTTCGGTCCTAATGCACGGATACCAACAACCGACCAGTGAACATCGACCACATCGACAGTACTTTCTGTCTGGTGTCTCCTCTAGGGTGTTGTGCTTGCTGTTGCAAGTATAACCGTGGGTTCGGTCCCCACACGACGACACATCGTTGATCGTAGATGCCCAGCACCAAGAACAGCCCTTATTTGAAGTGAACCCCATTCCCCATTGTAACGAGAGAAGTACCTTATCACCATCGTAATTGTCACCATTCATCACCACAAACGCTATCGTAATCACGATCCCTATCAACCGGTGATTGCCCACAAAATCAGAACCACCCCAGAGAGTCGTCCCTGGCATAAAGCGTCGTCCAGATCTGTTTGCTGCGTACGGGTCGTGATTGCTAATACGGAGCAGATCAATTTGGCAACAGGTTGTGTTCATGTAGGTCGGTTGCAGCAGGGATTGCATTACACCTAGAAAGGCAGAGATTACCAAACCCGACCTACGCGGCTAGACCTACTACCATTGTGCATTGCACAATTATATACGCTTAACCTGAGAGATGCTATTATGCCCAAAACAAAACGGTGCACACATACCTTGCTGTTTCAGTAAGACGTTTAGTCGCGACCTGATAGTTTTCTCAAGCGGCAGAAGCACTGCCTTGCCGTTCTCGTTGAGCAGGTTGGCCGCCCGGCTTATTAACGTCGCTGCATCCGTAGCCGCTTCCTGGTTTAGTTAGGAAAGTAAACATTGTGATAAAACTGCACATTACTCGTAGAAATCGTTTGTGTACACATTTTGCTTGTAAGACCAATGCAGATAGTCCCGGAGAAGTCCTATACATTTCTGAGTGAAACACTACCAGGACAGTTGGAGACCATTCCAGAAGGCGGTCGCGAGAGCATGTGATTTTTAGCATGACGGAGTACTGCACTCAAACCGCTGCGGTACGCGATTACCTAGACGAGACCATCGAGAATCGGCGGATTGGCCGAGACGGGCCCATCGCGGGCACACCGCAATCGCCCAATTTAAAAAATATCGATTTTTTACTTTGGGGTCACATACAGGCTCTTGTCTTCGAGGTTTCGGCCGAGCCACGTGAAGGGCTGGTCGCCGGAATAAATTGCTCTATTGAGGTCATTCGAGCAGTGCCTGGCATATTTCAAGACGTAAAACGTTAAAAACGATAGAAAAAAAAACTCTACAGGCGCTACCAATAGCTGTGTATAGTGGTTCGCGGAAGTACCGTCAAGCAGTTACTGTAAGATAATAAATGATTGTGTGTGCTTCTAGAGCTATGATTTCTTGTGATTTAACCGATGAAGTAGGTCATTTATTCATGCATTTAGTCTCGACATGCCCATCGGAAAACCCGAATTATTCTGCAACCACGTATATCATCGCCATACATTTAATACCTGAATGATCAGCATGAAATACGCATTGCATGAATAAACTAATTCGTTTTTAGCGCTGTGAATGGTCCTTAAGATTTTGAGGTACTAAACATGAAAGCTAATAATAGAATCTCAGGTTTTGTAAATTTGCTTCTAAACGACCATGTCGCATCCTCAACCCGGCGTCGTATGTCCTTCAGAGCAGTGAAACAGCATTTTCTCACGAACACGAGGACGAGTTTCTCTATAGGAGGATTGGTTGTCTCGCAATGGCACATTTTTATGCTCCTATGCCGGGCAATAATATTAGTGTCACAAATGTAAGCACATTCGCTCTCACTCCAAAACAAGACTTCCTTGAGACCATGTTCCATAAAAAAAAATTAACACGTTTTACGATTCCCTAAATCAGTTCTCATGTATTCCGGGGAAATACAGGGTGCGTCAGCTAAATCCAGACACATTTTGGCGGGCTACCCAGCATAGACGGAAGGCGTTAGTTCAGATCGGTTTGCGTTAGCAGACAGCCCACTCACAATAGAACAAAAACGCATTGTCATCATGAACGGCCGCCGCAACCTGGGTCCAGAATATGACCGAAAAACAACCGTTATCCAATTGCTTTGTGCCGGACATCGGCCTGCCGAAATCGTCAACATCACTGGATTTAAAAGATTAACGGACTACGACATTGCCCGACGCTACAGAGATGCAGAAGAGACAGGGCTAGGTAGTGCAACACCTGGAGGGAAGATTCACAACCGCCGACGAGAAGTGAGGACGCCAAAAGTGATCAAAATGGTGCAAAACTGCGTTTTTAAGGATCCAAGTCTATCGATGCGCCGTTTAGCGATCAAATTCAATATGAGTGATTGTTCTATGCGTCGGATTATCAACGAAGAACTGCGCTACAAGTCTTACACGTTTAAAGTCAGACAGATGTTGTCTCAGGCCGCGAAAAATAAGAGGATGACTTGTTGCCATCTCATTCTCATGTTTTTAAGACACGAAATGGCGGGACATCTTCGATTCTTCTCCGACGAAAAAATCTTCACCATTGACCAAAAACATAACCCAAAAAATGACCGGTGGCTCGCAAAGAACCCTGAGGATGTACCAATCGTGCATAGAACCAAACATCCTGCCAGTGTGCACGTCCTAAGCGTTGTGTCGAATGAAGGAGACGTGATGCCCCCACACTTTTTTGACAGACACGAAACCGTAACAAAGGAAGTGTATTTACGTGTTCTGCGAAGCTTGGTAAAACCATGGATTGATAGAGTGTCCAATGGAAGACAATGTCTTTTAACAAGACGGCGCTCCCGCCCACACCAGTAATCTCGTCCAGGATTGGCTACGGGGCAACATGACGGCGTTCTGGGACAAAACGATATGGCCCCCTAGCAGTCCGGACTTGAATCCCCTGGACTTCTATGTATGGAGCGTTGTTGAGCAAGAGACTAACAGGTCTCGACATGCAAATACAGAAGCGCTACGCAGAGCCATTGTCGAGTCATTCAAGAATCTCAATATGCTAACTTTGAAGAAGGCCTGCGGGCGCTTTCGCGCCAGAATTGAAAGTGTAATTGCTGCTGGTGGTGGCTACATTGAATAAAAATGTTCCTCAGGAGTGTACCTAACGGCACGTAAAAAAATACCGAAATATCTGTTTTTCTTTAGACATAAATTGCGAAACGGGCGATGACGTTTAGTCCGGATTTAACTGAGGCACCCTAGACAAAACATTTTCTGTTGCACAGCTAAATGCTACAGCTTTACATTTTACATATATATATATATATATATATATATATTCATGCACTGCGTTGTAGACAAAACATTTTCTGTTGTACAGCTAAATGCTACAGCTTTACATTTTACATATATATATATATATATATATATATATATATATAAATGTGTGTATATATATACATATACATTTATATATATAACTAAAGCGTTTGCATGGCATATCGTATGTCGGTCGAGATGTAAACCTTTATCGTATTAATTACCAATAGTTTATATATATGTATATATACGATTATATACCAAACATTCAAACATGCATTGTTGGAGTTCCACAATTTTTAAAGCGTCACACAAGGCGTACATGCCATCTACTCGATTGCAATTCGCTTACAATAAATTCCTTGAAAACGACGTTTCTCGCGCCAAACATCGGGATCGAGTCGTTGCTGAAGAGATGGGCCTGACATCTACACGTGACGTTCGTCAATACATCATCGCTTGTAGACGGGAGCCTCTTACATGGCACAGGATCAAATCGCCTGCAACACGACCCGTATACTGTTTTTGTTGCATACGACAGGGTAGCGTTCTCTCAAGAAATTGCTTAGCCTATCCTGAATCTGTTCTAAACGTTAAATCCGCTGGTTTTATTTTATTGTCGGTCACCAACTCAACAGAGACATCATACTAATAAGCTCTAACAGGCCGTGATCTATTTCATATTGTCTTACCGTGCTCTTTACTCGGATCACTACTTTCATTTAGGGCCTAAACCTCTCAGAAAATGCTGCTTCAAACTATGCTTGTGAATGCTCGCAATTGCCTGCCCTCCTCCGCTCCCGTGCCGACCCCTTTCGGAGGAATCATTCCGTGTCTGTTAACCCGTTGTTTTGGCATGCTGCCGAAGTTACTTGACATGTGCATACGCGCCGTCAGCACTAATCGCAACTTCTTGTTGTCGCATACTGGTAACCTTTTCAAACCTTTAAGCGTCGGTGTTTATTCACTTGTATAATGGCACTGCAGCATCTACCCCTTTACGAATAGGAGAAGCTTAGACATGGCCTTAAGGTCGATCATGGAAATCGTGGTAAAGTAGCGTCCTGCACGATTGACAAAGGGCAGGACTTGAATCGTCTTGACAAAAGATTATCTATATGCACTTAACTCTTGCCCCAGTTCCTACTGTTTCTTTTTCTGTGCGTATAGAATGTATTTCTGCTGTTTGGATGGATGAAACAAACCTACTGTTCACTGCTAGTCGTTTTTGCCAATCAGTTTCTGCAGCCACTGTTTTTTGTTTTCTGCCTTGTTTGTTTCCGGTGTTTATGGTGGCTGTCCTTTGGCTGCTTACTAAAGTCTGCCACGAAGTAAAGCGGAATCTACCAGCATACGCTAGTACTGCTAGTTCTTGTATCTTTCCGCAACAAATTGTCTCTGTGTTGCTAAATTTCAAGAGGAGCCTAGGTCCAGGAAACTAGAGACCTCTACGATGGCGCTGATCTCTACTACATTGTAGAATAGTAATGAACAGCACGCTTAAGTGTGACACCAACCTTTCCTTGTATACGCCACATTCCACAAAACCTGTCGCGCTCTGTTTTTTCTTCTCCAAATTGAAGGTGATGTCAACCTGTGATGGAAAGGATATGTATTTTAGATTTATTCACTATTCATTGGTAGTGTAGTACAATCGTTCATAGATCATTTTGTAGGCAAACAATATTGTATATTATTGCTTGACTGTAATAACAACGTTTCAATAATAATAATAATAGCAGTTGAGTGTGGTCTAACATCCGATATTGCACTCTCTACAATATTTACGCACTTGCCAATTCCATAACAATTCCCTTTCAAGCATATGAGGTGGTGGTAGCCAATCATGTCATGTTGCTCGCCCATATTATAGATCTGTGTCTCTGCGATGAATATTACTGCAAAAATGCCATGTTGCGGTTATCTTTAAATTAGATGCAGGCTTCCAAGGTTTTTGTACTAAACGGTATCCTCTCTAGTACTAAATCATCTACTAAAGTGTTATTGTGACCTAATTCAAGTGCCAGCGTTACCTATACGTTCAAATGCGTTACCTATATGTTCAAAAGCGTTACCTATATGTGCAAATGTATTGTAAATGATTAATAAATCATCGCAAGTGCAGCGTGTGCTTTACGAAGGCAGATGTTATCTTATCTATGTTTTTTAGGTCTGACATTGTAAACTACGAAGCAATTGCGTGGAGACAGTATCTAACTAACTAGTCAGATCTCTCTTGCTTATCGGACCAAAAGACCTGCCGGGAGCTGGACATCCGTGTGGACGGCCACATGATCCAGATAAACATGCAGGCCAAATGCCTGGGTGAAACAAAGGGGCCCTCGGACAAAATGCGCACTTTGTGAGGCTCTTGACTTTCTGAGCTCGGCGGCTTGCATCCGTAAAGCCGGTGCCTGGGCCTAGATCCGAGTCGGCGCAAGTCCAATATATATCATAGTTCATATATCATTTTGTAGGCAATGAAGAGGTCATTTTAGGGTCATTGTCACTACGACACGGATACAAGCGTAGGTATCACATACGCACCCACATGGCTACCTAGCGACCTGTCGAATTCATGGGCATAGCGAAGGAAATAGGCGCATACAGAACCACGTGGTACACATACAGCGTAGCGTGAGTGGAACGATGAATACCTGGCTCCGCCTCCACCACCACCACCACCACCACCATCACCACGACCACTATTCGTGCTACGAGAAAAAACAGCATTATGCCAACTTACCCGTTCTATCTATTCGTATCTAGATGTGAACGTGCACGCTCGTGCGCCTGTGAAAAAGTCGAAAAATTGAAAAACCAGATAGAACGAACCTCGTTTGATTGGTCGTCAGCTGCGATTGGCGCCAGGCTGGGACTCGTTAGCACGACGATCGGATACTCGTCGTTTGCTTGAAGAGAAGTGGCTGTATTGCTCCATGGAGTGTAGTCTTCGTTTAGCACCATAAGGACCAATGTGCCGTTTCCTGCAGCGTGGAACAATACGGCTTTCAAAATTGCTGCCTTCAAAAGCGCCTTCTTTGAAATAATCACTCTGGCTTCTGTTACTCTCGCTCTCTTTCTTTTTCCCCATATATATATATATATATATATATATATATATATATATATATATATATATGGTAAGACAAATAGTAACTGAGCATCTGTCAACTTTAAAATCAAGTTACAAAATTAACAAGTTAATTGACACGAGTGATAGATGAGGAGTGAGCCATCGGTGCCAGGGATTTAAACATTCACATGTATATATTAAATACCTGAATACATAAGAATAATATTTTGCAAAAACAAAAAAGTTAACTGATTTTATTCATTCAAAAAGTATTTTCCATCGTTAGCCACAACCTTTTCCTATCTCTGAACCAGACTGCCAATTACCATGGCAAACGTGTGTTTTTACTGCTTCTAGTCGAGTGCATTTTTTTACCGGTGGATAATTCCGCAAACATATTGTATACGTTGTAGTCCGACGGTGTGACGTCCGATGAGTACGATAAGATGCGACAAAATTCCCGATCAAAGCTTGCTATCTTGCGGATGCTGGGCAAACTTACCCTGCGGCCTTACGCTGCCTTGGTGGAATATAACGCCCTTTTTCGCTCTATTCCCTTTTAGCACGGCAAAACTCGGTCGAGCTTATCACTGTAGACATTCGATCGTCGTATAAGACCTCTTTGTTTGTATGAGGTGATAAGTTGATGCATATACGGGCATTCGTTGTGTTTGTGGGCAAGCCAAAATGGAGATTTTGCTAGATGCTCTAAGTTAGAATTTCTCAAATCACGAGGTTCCCATTGGTTCAACACAATGATTTGACGCGAAACCATGGGCGCGAAAGCGAGCAATGAGGGTGTACGAAGTCATGGCTAAGTCACACGTTGTTACTCGGGGATTCTGTCTCATAGTTTTGCGCAAGAGGTCTTTCTCAAGCGTGATAGGCTTTCCAGAAGAGTTAAGTTGCCTGAACGAAACTTGGCGAACCAATTGAACCATGGAGCCTTTAAAATACTCTCCTCGCCAAATACGCTGGATAAAATGGTTCGACCAACGTCACATTGAATTCCTTCGCTAGCCTGCACTCTCATCTGATCTTAATATGATCCAGAATGTGTGGAGCTGGCTCGAACAAAAAGTTTACACGGATAAAAAACAATTTTCGAGGCTTGGGACGAGCTCTTACAAAACGGCATCCAAAATTCGTTTAACACTATACCAAACCGCACTTTTGAGGTTATCTGACTTAATGGGAAGTTCACTGAGTACTATGTATAGTCTAAATGCCGTGAAATTAGCCCAAATGCCGTTGATCTGCTTAATTAATTTGTTAAAACAGGTATCTTGCTAGTGGCCTTATAATTTTTTCGCGGTGTAGCTGTGCCAAATGTGAAAATCTCGTGGTTCAAAGTAATCCGAGACCCTAAATGTCGATAGAAGTCTTCGTTGTTACTCTGTGAGCATGTATCACTGTGATTTTAACACGATATGTTATAATAAATGCGTAAAATGTAACAAAAATGGGTGGCCCTATATTTTTTTCAGGGACTGTATATATATATATATATGTGCCCATGTTGCAACGTAAGCGGAACTTTGTACCCTAACGCCATGGACATTTTTGATTTCAAAGCCTGTATTATTTAGAGTATCGAACAACTACAATGCCATAAGTTAGTTTAAGCAGATTTTTAGTTTAGCGAGCTGAAGACAGGCATACGCCTAGCAATCTGGTATTACTCACCTGTTACGGTTGTGTGAACGCGGCATTTAGCGACGTCTAACTCGTAATCCTTCTGCTCCCCTGTCATAGTCACTGAAGACCAGGACTCATTATTGGTCATTTCTCCCAAGTCTACATCGCAGCGGTTATGTACGTTGTGCAGAACGTCCCTTAAGAACAACAGCGCTCTACTACGATTAATGCGCGTGACCTTATGCATAGTGGCATTGAAGAGCGCGTCGAACAGCCTTTTTATGTCTTCCGCCTTTTCGCCTGAAATGTATGCACATTCGTGTTAAGGCAGCCGAAGCAAATCCGGAAAAGCAGGCACTTTTACAAATGCAGATATAGCGTCTGCGTTAAATTTTTGAATAGTTGCCCACCTCAACCGCATCTAAGTACCAGTCGGCCCGTTGTCGAACCTCCTGCCGAAACAACCAACAGAGGCAGACGGCTAATCATGATAACCCCATATCTGTGTACTGAGCTGTATGGCTGTGTATAGGTTTTGCCTCCCTATATCACTTTTTGCCTCCCTATATCACTTTTTGCCTCCCTAGCGTGAACAGAAAGTGATTCTCTATCCAACGATGACTGCAAGATGACTGTATATTATTTAGCAGCGGGGGACAGCGATAGGCAGGCACTGTATTTGAATAGTCGTTGCATATGCTTTGAAATATAGTATACACTATATAGTATAGAGACTGACACTATATAGTACACAGACATGACAAAGATTTCACTTTTGCTCTCAATTCGTTATACCGCGCTGACGGATGCGAGCTCGTACGTAAGATGTCAGCAATTCATATTGAGTCAATTAGCTCAAGCTTATTTGTTTTAGCGGTGATGTCGTTTGTATGTATACATAACGTACACGTGTATGCTATATATATATATATATATATATATATATATATATATAAATATATATATAAAGTTGAGCCTTACTTTTCTTTTGAGATATGCACAAAGTATATGTATGTATATATATATATATATATATATATATATATTAGCCAAGAAACACACCTTTACTTTTAAACAAGCAGAGGCTCTCATGAAGCTCGTTTTCCCATGCGAACAACCTGTCCAGTGACACTTCAATGCGTTCTTTAGCGTCACGAATAAGGTGTTCCACAGTCAGCGGTTGAGGTGTCGTTATCTGAAGATAATGATAAATGTGCGTGCGTTTGCCATTAAGTTATTCGAGTATTTTTGCGTGTTGGTATCTCTCTCTCTCGTTATATATATATATATATATATATATATTCATCTATAACACGTAGCAGCCCGCAAATGAGCATGCCGTAGTATGCAATATTTTAATAAAATTTCACATGATTGTAGACGACGTTGACCTAGAAGTCACAGCTGCAAACCTGTCAAGGTTCTGCCATGTTGTCAACCGATTTAGGCGAACGAGTCATTACAGCCCACGCATAACCATCCATCGTCCTTCCTTTACAATAGTGCGCCTATGTGCAAGAAATTCGTGGGCAAACAAAAAGCCACTCCTGGATATCCTGGGGTCCCGGCGGCTTACACGGCTGTATTTCTCTCTCAGCTTTGAATGTATTTCTGGCATATTTAGATATATCCTTAGCGTGTTGCAATTTGTTGAGCTAGGTATCCCAGCGTGAACTAGAGAGATCCCACACTCAGTAGACACCTACGTAAACTGTATTTATATAAACCAACTGCGAACGTCAATAGAGCGGTTCATTTTTGTTCTTGTTTCGGCAGGCTTAGGTATATGTCGTGGTTAACCATATTGCCAGTGTGCCTGTCTGTCTTTCCACGTGCAAGTCATTACTTGGGCTCCTCGGCTATTCACAGTAACAAGCTTTGACGTCTCTTAGAAACTCCTAGAAGAGATGCTATCCGATTTCTCCCCGCACATTTGTCCGCAAACCAGATGTGAATAAAGCATACCTCAGACAATTTTGCCCGACGTTTTTGAAAGGCTGTAGTAGTTTTGTATTGAAATTTCGAATCGAAAAATAATGTCTACAATTAAAACCAACGATTTGCTGTACTACGAACGATTTTTTTTTAAATATTGCCGTCTGTATTTGCGTACATTTTATATATTAGAAATCATTGCAGTCATACCAAAAATATTCCGGCCATATCAGTTAGACAACCGTGGGGCCGTTAGTGGGTTTGACAATCCCACATTAACCAGACCAGCGTGTGCATTATGCACTGTCGTTCCTGATCCCCTGTACTCAAGGTTCTCCCATACAAAGAAATAAACAGACACAGTGATATGACTGTTGACCAGAACCTCTGCTGTTAACCTTTACTAAGCACTATTCCCTAAAATGATACTCGGCTGTTTAAGACTCTCAGAAGATATCATTTGTCATGAACAAGACATGCTTCGAAGGTATGCCTGTGTAGCTCTAATGCAGGCTCTACTTATTCTATCGTTGACCGTTACGAAACAAGATGAAGCCGTCTCGTTGGCTTAGCATGCAGACCTGCACGCTCGACCGCTTGTGCTGGTTTGGTCTTTTGCGTCAATTACCTACACGTTTTGTCATTGCTTCATCATCATTTTGACAGCGCCCATGCGGAGAATCACGCTTTGTCCGTGAACTTTTGTCTAACAACGCTTACAGCAGTTTGTTTTCTAGGCTAATCCGAGACGATAGTACACAGTAGGCGACCGTCGTACTTGGTGATGAGGGGACTCTGTTAGAATGGAAGAGCTGTAACGCAGTCCTAAACTCTTAACTTCGTAGGATTCTGACCGTAAACAAACCAGTTCACATTGAAGGCCGGCTAGAAACGGAGCGAGAGCGTCTATTCCACCTGGCCACCACTCTTAGAGAATGGTGACTATACTCGACATTGAACAGACAACAGTCCATGCTGTTCTTATCGGATCACACAGTTACGTCGGCTCTGCAGCACCCTCGACTCGACCAAAGTGCGGCCTCTCAGCGCACCATGACTGTTTTTTTTTTGACAGCAATTCGGAATTTTGGTAGTAACTTGGATTCTTGGGGTCATGCGATTTTTGCCTCTTCATACTTGCGCCGCCTGCCTGTCCATGCTGGTGCTGCCGCTACGTAAAATCAACAGTTTGGGCGGAACTTCAGCCAAGACGTCTACGGAACTGCTTTTCGCATAGACGCTTCATAGACGGAACTCCAGTAATAGAAATGTGCAACGGTGGGGCTCGAACCCGGGCTGCCGGGCTACTTGCCAATTCCAAAGTGAACAAACAACAACATAGCTAGAGCAAGCACAGCAGCAGATAGTCCGCAGTCGCTTCCGTTAATCTCCGTGGTCGCTTCCGCAACTACAGTGAGATCTAAACAGGCCCTTTGGCCATAAAGAGCTCCTAGACCCTTTCGTGATGGAAGCGTCATTACGTTATTTGCCTTCGTATACAGTTTGCTTCCGTTCATAGTTGGGTATCCTTCACAAGAATCAGGCGACAGAAGGCGCAGTTCAAGTATTATTACCGTTGTTATTTCTGTTGCCACCGAAGTGGCCTCCGTCGTTACATCTGACGCAGTAGAAGTTTTTGTTGAATTACCTGAAAACAATTATTATTATTATTATTATTATTATTATTATTATTATTATTATTATTATTATTATAATATAATAATAATAATAATAATAATAATAATAATAATAGTTATTATTATTATTATTATTATTATTATTATTATTATTATTATTATTATTATTATTATTATTATTATTATTATTATTATTATTATGTGGGATGTTCCCTGGTGTGGGATGCGACGGTGACCGACTCTCTGACCCCCTCCCTTGTCGGTCCCGGCGCTTCTCGCCCAGGAACTGCCGCTTCCCGCGCCGAGACATCAAAAACAAGAAAGTATGCGAACTTAGGCCGGGCGTACCACTTTTCACCCTTCGCATTCGAGACGCTGGGTGGCCCTGGGCCCCTCACAACCACGCTAATTTCCCAGGTTGGCGACGCTTTACAGCAGGCTACGATGGACAAGAGGGCGGGCACTTTCTTCTGCCAACGGCTTTCCCTAGAGATTCAGAGAGGTAACGCGATTTCGGTGCTCGGAACTATGAAAGACTGGATGGACCCGCGTCTTCGCGTCAGGGGTCGGGCAAGACTACCACTTGGACACGAGTGATAGATGAGGAGTGAGCCATCGGTGCCGTGGATTTAAACATTCACATGTAAATATTAAATTCCTAAATAAAAGGCAATATATCTGGAAAATATTGAGTATCAATAAAAAATATTATTATTATTATTATTATTATTATTATTATTATTATTATTATTATTATTATTATTATTATTATTATTATTATTATTATTATTATTATTATTATTATTATTGTTGTTGTTGTTGTTGTTGTTGTTGTTGTTGTTGTTGTTATTATTATTATTATTATTATTATTTTTATTTTTATTATTATTATTTCAGTTCAATTGCATGCATACCCGTTCCCGCCGCCGAAGTGGCCTCCGACGTTACATCTGACGCAGTTGAACTTTTCGTTGATTTATCTGAAATTAATTATTATTATTATTATTATTATTATTATTATTATTATTATTATTATTATTATTATTATTATTATTATTATTATTATTATTCATAATACGCGCTTTATTTACAATAAAGGAAAAATGTACATTGCAAGAAAATCACAACATTTATGCATAGGTTCGGGTTGCTCTCCAAGGAAGCAGGGACATTACAACTTCCTTTTTCGCTATGCATTTCGGTTCGTAGCGAACCTTAGATCGCGTATTCGAATGTCTACAGTTGCACACTTCTCAACATAATTTTTTATTATTATTATTATTATTATTGTTTTTTATTTTTTTTTTATTAATTATTATTTTATCGTAATTGTGTTATCAGAGTACAGTTGTAAGGTTCGAACGTGTCGCGTCGATTCAAGCACGTATTTAGCTGCTCATCCCATGGCGCCGATTATAGAAGCGGCATTGCCTCTACACACCGCGAGAGACAGAAGCTGTCTCAGATATTCGCCTTCGCGCTGGCCCCCCGTTGTTGCTGTCATTCTCCTGGCCAGATCCCGAATGAATTTTGCTGTTCCACTGCTGATGGGTCCTAATGTGTCCATAGCCACCGGTACAAAGTGAAGACTGTTTTCAAGGTCTGCGTATTTGCGTCTCTTTTCCTGTTCGGCGTGCTCTGCTACCCATCCTGTGCTAACAGAGCTATGGCTGAGATACGATGGAGCTACTGTGCAGGACACTGTAGCATCCCACGCCAAGCACTTGCCGTGAGACCATAATGGTATGGTCACGCCGTCAAGTCTCTTGTCGTTGTCTTGTGTGAGGCCCCGTGGTTCTAGTTTTGCTGGCAACTTTGCCTTCCTAAGAGCTCTTTTGATGATTTCATTTAACTCCATGTGCCGTGAAATCCTTCCAGAGCTTCTTGGACAGCTCAGTGGGTGTAGACCGTAGGCATCGACCTCATTTCCGCATGCTGCGCAAGGAAAGGGTTCGCAAATTGGAGCTCCTATCCTGATAGCAGCAGCCATGCGGAAAGTGGTTGGGTCCAGCATGGTGCCTAACTGTGGAGATGGCAGGGCTTTAAGCCAGCCTCCACTAGAAATATCTCTGGCGGCTCGGAAAACCGCCTGTTCACGGCGCGTACACAAAAAGTCTTGAATGTCTCTTGCTAGCTTTCTGCTACTATATCCGTCTAGTTTGCGCTGATATAGATGTTCTTCCAACGGGCCGGGGTCCAATTTCATCCTGATCTTACATTCAGCCTCCACCTGATGTTTGTGAATTAGCTGTTGCACATCCTGGCTTACCAACGATTCTGACAGAGCTCCGAACTGGTTCAGCGAAGCAGCGTAACACACTGGAGCCAGGTCTACTGCACTCCTTAAGCCAAGTCCACCCTCCTTGATAGGTAAACTTGCCCTCTTCCATATCTCATCGTTAAGCTTGACGTTCAGCACCTCGCTCATTATCTCTCTGGTAGAAGTATCATATGCCTCAAGTTCATCTGGGCAGAGATTTGTCGGTGCACTACGAAGTATGTAGTTTAAACGGGGTGCTCCCAGGCTGTATCGCCACACGCATATTGCCGCTTGTGGATGCATTCGCTTGAGCAAAGGTGATACGCCCTCGATAAAGGCTGTTTGGTCGTTTAGCACTTGAGGGATTCTTCGCCTGCCTAATGGGGCTCCTAGTAGTTCCATATCAGCTTTGTCTAGTTTTCTCGCTAAAGGTAGAATCTCTAATATTGTGGTCATCGCGCGTGCTCTGTCTTCGTGAGATCCACCGAAAGCAGTTACTTCGCATTTTTCTGCATTAAGAGCTAGGCCTCCTTGTTGTTGAAATTCTCTATTTTGGCGTATGTCCGATGCTACGATATCTGCCGGTCCTCCGAGTGTTCCGTCGTCTAGGTACCAAACGTTGAACGGGCTTTGCAATTGGGCAACCAGGCCTGATATACCAAGGCTGAAGAGCGCGGGTCCTAACGGGTCTCCCTGTTGAACTTCATTTTCTGAACCCGTCATCGTATCCCAGGATAGCAGTGAGGGTTCTTTGTAGCTTTGCCAGACCAGTGGCAGTAGATCCGGAACATGCTGTTCTACTTTCCGCAGAAGCAAGTCTCTTCGGATTGAATTGAACGCATTGCAAAAGTCTAGCTTAACCATTACGCGCGTCGGTCCTTCTACTTCAACGTAGGCTCGGGCGGCGTGAACTGCCGCTTCCGCTCCGCCCTTGACTGCTACACCGACCTGGTGCGGTTTTATCGCTGCGAGTATTGCTCTCTTATTTGTGGCCAAAGCTATCTTTGCTGCCAGTCTTCTTAAAGTCAGTCCGCATGCAACTGGGCGTATGGAGCCTGTTTTCTTCCGAAGGGCAGTAAGGTTTGCTCCGTAGAAGATCGAGAGGCAGAACGGTGGTAGTCTATCATTAATTGCGTTCTCCATAAGAACTCTGAGCTCCTCCAACAATCTTGTTGAAGATGGAATCGTTTGGTCTAGCATATCTTTTAGGTGTCGTGGCCGTAAGCCATCCAGCCCTGCCCCTGAAGCTAGCGCGAAAGATCCCACTGCCTCCAATACTAGAAGGTCTGACACGGGTCTATGGTCATCCATTGAAGGCTTATTCATTGCCTCTATATTATCGCTGCTACTATTATCAAGCGGAGGATGCTTGCGCTTAAGTTCCTCCTCTGTGTTATGGTCGACGGGGGCGATAACGTCAGAAGACATCAGCGCACGTACTGCGGCTCGTATGTCGCCTTCAGCCAGCTTGCGCTCTGCGAGGCCTACGCGGTGGTCTTTATTGCTTTTCGTTCTGTGCGTTGTTGTATATGTATCTTCTGTGAGGTACATCTTAAGGTTAGTATTTTTTAGGCTTCTTATGTTACGTCGGATTAGCTGGCATAGCGTTGAGTCAGTTTTATGTCTCGTAAGGGCAAAGATTAGTGTTGATATCGACAAGAGCTTCACCATGATGTTACGTCTTTCTTTCGGTTGAAGTCACCCAGTGCTCTTGCAAACGCTGCTGCGCATGGTTTCCTGACGCCCCTGGGCATTATTCGTATCAGCCGAAGGTGTTTGCGCGTTTGGACCAGGAGTTGCAGGAGGGCATCGTTGTTCAGTGCAGGGCTGAATGACAAGTCACGTGGGAGATCTGCCAAAGCCTGGTTTGTCGGTCGCTCTGTTCTGTTATAGGTGAGTGCGGAACGATTTGGACTATGAATCCGCGTTGTGTGTGCTCGTAGGCCCTGCAAAGTTCGTAATACTCGTCCACATTGATCGCATGTATGGGTTGGCTGTGTCCACGTGTGAATTTGCTGAATATCCCGGTTATCTACGCTTTCGGAATGACGTAAAGGTTGACTGGTCATTTCGATGATGGACTAGTCGTTGGCTTAGTTTCTGAAAGAGGGGGAAGGGCGTTTATGTCTGAGCCCTCGAACACAGAGGTCAGAAACGCTTTTCCTGGTTCAGACTCTAGAAAATGAAGTAAATTATCGACAACTAGATTCTTCTTTAGCCATTCAGAAATGAGTGGCCTAAATAATCCAAGTATCTTTAAGAAGCCGTTGATTAATCGCGGCGTTTGTTGTTGTGTAGCACCTTTAGGAGATTGGCGCCTGGGCTCAGCTCCGCGGACCTGTTTTGCTTTGTTGTCGGCCGTAGTGGGTTTTATAGGCGTCGGAAGATGGCACACGACCGTCTTCCCATCTTTGCCCATAATAGGCTTGCTGGGAGTTCTTGTTACTTCAGCGTACGACTTACGCTCATCGCTGCTGTTTGCTGGCGGGGAACTTTCCGTATTCATTGCGGGAAAGTCTTCAGTCGATGTTGAGACCTGCAGGCGCGTAGAAACTTTCTCGTACAGCTTTTTCCGTTGAGCTTCGCTGTAGATTTGCCTCACTGAGCATCTGTTGCCGTTGGCTGAGTGGGCACCCCCACAGTTAGCGCAGTGTGCTTTCTCTTGGCATTGCCACATTTGGTGTCTTGGTTTGGCGCATCGCCTACATGTCGGGCTAGATTTTTTAGTGCACACTGCAGCCTTATGACCAAACTTGTGGCATGAAAGGCATTGTAGAGGCGAGCCTGCACATAGCGTAACTTGGAAGCGTTCACCTGCTATAAACACCTCCGGCAGAGGAGGTCCATTAAATCGGAGTCGGACCCTTCCTGAGTTCTTCCATACTTTGACAACATTATTTTGGTCGCTGGCGTCTGCGGCCGTGTATTTTTCTCGTTTTACTTCGACTACTCCTTGCTCTTTCAGGCACTCTAGTAGCTCATCTTCTTGGAATTGTGTGTTTACTCCGCTGATGCGTCCCCAGAATGCACTCGTATCGGTAAGCGGAGCCACTGTTATTCCGCATACGCTTGTAAGTGCCCTAGCCACCGTTTCGTCCTCTGGCTGCGCGATCCGAATCGCAAGTTTACCCTGTGCTGTGAAACGAGCATGCGCGCCAGGTATCGTTGCTCTTATTTCAGTATAAATCTTCAGTAAACTTAACTTTTTTAGACCCTCAGGATCATTTGGGCTCTCGAAAATGATTTCCGGTCGCCATTTATTCCCCTTATCGCCGACAGTCAGACGACTATTACTCTTTGTACTAACAGGAGCTCCTGTTGTCGCTTCTCTGGCTACTTTCTTCATAGCAGCTTTAACCGCCTTTTCCTTCCTTGTAGCGACAGTCTGCCAAGCTCTGCTATCGTCTGGAGGTGACTCAGACTCGGCAGTCACATTCTCCGGGGGAGAGTTTTGCGACGTGCCCGTGCACATCTCTTCCATATCCTCCTCACTACCTCCGTGATCGACGTCATTCGCCGCACTTTCCATCAGCTTTGTGAGCCTGTCCTCTCTCCGCTCGCTTTGTTTTGTTTCAAATACGGCTTTTGCTGATCTTCTCGTAGATGTGTGACACTTAACCGAGCGCCTGTGTTCACCTACACCTGTGTGTGTTGATGAACGTAAACTGCTTAGGTAACAAGATCCCTGAGATGACGATTTCCGCGTGTCAGTTGGCACTAGATGACTTTCCGCAGTCACTGAGTGAACTAATGGCTCACCTACGCTCTTAAAATGGAACACTTGGTCATCGTTGGAATGTTTCTTCAGGTCGACCACTATAGGTCGAGTGGAATCGCTAGCGCACTGCAAGTTCTAGACGAGGCACAAAGTCACCAAGAGGTTACCGCACTAGGATCGAGCTTATAAAATGCTTCTTTTTATAACAAAAAGTCACAATTTTACGGAGCTCTTGACACGTGCGACCACCTTCGTCGGCATGTAGCAGACGACCATGCTTGCAAATTATCACAGTGGTGACCTGTGGGGGACGTGCGTAGAATGTAGTTTAGCCTAGGTGATCCTAGGCTGTATCTCCATAGGCATAAAGTAGACTTATTATTATTATTATTATTATTATTATTATTATTATTATTATTATTATTATTATTATTATTATTATTATTATTATTATTATTATTATTATTATTATTATTGTTATTATTATTATTATTATTATTATTATTATTATTATTATTATTATTATTATTATTATTATTATTATTATTATTATTACTTCAGTTCAATCGCATGCATACCCGTTCTTCGGTTAGGAAAACATATTTTTACAAAGGTCAGGTCGGTTTATTTGGAGCTTGTGAGTTAGTGAGCTCACTCAATTCGGCGAATCTAATAAGCGCGAACTTTTCTAATAAAACGAGTAAGAGCGCTGTCCACAAAGTTCGATCGCTGTCCCAGCCATCAATTCTTTAGCGGATCCACTAAGCAAATCTTTATTTGGAAGCGCGGTGGGTTCTGAAATATGGATAGATGCGCCGACATTTGCACGAAAGTCTGCTTCATTAGTACCACGATAGATTGAATGCAACTGTCCGGCAACAAACTTTTTTTGCTGTACGCTGCATCAAACGGCCTGCTATCGTACAATAGCGCAGTGTGTAGTTGTAGCAAATATGGTAACGCAACTGGCCGCCGACGGAGATGTGGGCCTTTCACGGTGGATACACACGCAATATCTTTGCACATTGTAACACATCTAATACTGAACGGGATCGCATACGTAGTAAATACATCGCTTGGATCAGTTTATTACCATTCATCTATCATGTCACCAGACACGGCTATTACGTGAAATGTGCCGATGTATGTATTTATGATTTTTTTAAAAATGTATGATGTTTATATTTTGCATAAAGTTACTGAACACGACTTGATGCACTTGCGCTAAACTCTACGAGAGAGAAAAAAAACATTTGCTTCTGAGCAAGTTGATTACCGACGATGAGAATAGGATCGCCCACAACATCGTAACTAGCAGAAGATTACGCTTCACGTCTCGGTAAACTAAATGTGTCTGATGGGAACGAAAAGCCGTGGTGCACTATGAGGTTTAAAAGGTCATATAAACACAATAACCAGTAAAAATACTGCCACCAGCTCGGTTACCAAAGGCCACCTTCAGCATTAATTTGGATTGAAAAACGAGAAATTAAGAACTGATGAATTCATTTAAATAAAGCAATATTTATAGCATTAGCTGGGGTGATACCGTCTGCATAAAAAAAAAAAAAATATATATATATATATATGTACTCTGAGTGCAGCAAATGACAAGTAAGTATAGTTTTATTTGCATTCGAAACCCTGGACAAACCTGGACTATGGCTCAGAAGAAAGTTAGCAAAGAATGCAGAAGCCGGGATTCGCCTACCGTTGATCCGCATGCTAAAAACGTTTGCCGACAAAGGTTATCTTTTAACATTAACCGTGAAAATTTGGCTGCTGTGTTGCGGACCACTGTAGCCAGCTAGCCAACTTCAGGTTTGAAATCTCTTTTGGCCAGCTGGGGCTAGATTACACGTTCGCAGGAGCAGAACTATTCCTGGTTCCTCTTTATTTCCGCAAATACTTGTCAGATAGCCTTCCTTGTTCTAGATTCCAGCCTTCCAAACCCTTAAAAAGCATTGTATATTATCCACCTTAACCACCATGCGTCCTCTTCTCTTTTAAGGGTCCGAGAGAAAGTCTCATACGTCTTGAGAGATACACCAAATGTAAGGTAGAGATGCTGTTGAAGCACTACTAGCATTCTCAACGATAATGTGACGTTTTTTAAAGTGAACCGCTAATACTTTTGACCATGCTCAAAGTGGTTGTTAACGTTTACAATAGTCGCTGGTGAATATGGCGGTCAGATGAAGGTGTATTCAAGGGAGAACTGAAAATGTAAACCATTTTAGAAATAGGAACAGCAACGCGAGCAGATGGTAGACATAGCAGCTGAAATAGTATCAGGTAGTACTCAGTCTATTGTATAAAGCGATTAAAGATGCACCTTTCAAAGTCAAAGCGGCATTTAACGCCACAACGGCGATTGACATGGTTCAATCAACTCGTAAATGGAAGCGCTTTCGTTCGTGGAGACATTTTGTTCTTACAGACGGCAAACGTCATGACGAGAACGATTGTCACAGCAATAATCCCATGCGATAGAGTGATCAACAACGTCACATCGCGAAAGCTAAGGGACGCTCACAGTCCTCCGGCTTTGTAGGTTTGCACGCATATGTCCCTTCCATAACAAAACCAAAGTTTTAAAGGTCGCACTTTTTTCACATCGAAACGACTAAATGAAATGCATTGCGCCCTTAAACAACGTCTTTAGTATATCTGGCCACATTTTTTGTTTGAACAAGGTCATTTATTTATTATATACGCAATTACAATGGTATGTTGTTTCCTACATTTACAAATATTTGCAAGGAGTCTATAGTAATTTAAACCTACTACCGTTACCATTGTGTTGGTAAAAAGTTGCAGCCGGAATGAAATTACTTGTGTTTACCTCTATACTGAGAGTCAATTTAGGAAGACTAATGTATCTACTATTGACGGGGTAATAAGTGTGACTTTAAACTCTCCTTAAAGTTATTTAAGGATTTCAAACAACGCAAGCTAACCGGAAGAGTGTTCCACTCTATGACAGCTCGCAAGCCAAAAGCTTGGCTGCCCTTGCTGCTTCGATGCATGCGGATCTTCAGTGTGACCGTGTTATGCTCTGGTCTCTTTCGCCCCTCCAAGGCGATCAAGTTCTAGTGTCTTCGGCCCAATTTCATGGATATTCTTAAAAATCTACTATATTGTGTTGTTTTCTCTTTCGACTGGCCGATATCCGAAACATACGAAGAAAACGCCCCTGTGCCATACTCAGTCGCTCCGCCCAACCCTTACTGCATGCAGTCCAGAATTCCGATCCGTACGTAAAATGGCACAAAAAACGGCGTTGTAGAGCAGCTTGCATGAAGATGCTCCAATTTGGTTCGTGATGTATCTTGATGAGTTTGTGATGACAGCAAGTCGACGGATAAGGGTCTCTACATGCGCGTTGCCAGAGAGTTTTGCATCTACTGTTACACATTAGGACCTTCAAACAGTCGCTGGGTTGTATCAGGTGGCCATTCATGGCCATTTATGACATTATATGTGGCACTACGGTGTCTCTACTAAAAGTAGGTCACACGAGGGCACAATTCATGCATTAAAAAAAACGACGACAAATGTGTTGCGCGCCTTGATATACAGATGCGCTGTAATTATGAAACCCCTAAGATGCATAAACTATGAGTTATGGCACATTTCTCTGATACGTGTGTACGGCATATATAGAGCTACAAAAACGTTTTTTCGGTTTTGTCCGTAGAGAATCATTAAAAAAAACGAGAAAACTTTTATGTAGACCCAATAGTATGGCGATCAAGAGTCAAAGTCAAAGTTCAAATTCGGTCACCTCAGCATCTGGCACAGCCGGTTAGGGTGGGACAGATTGATTAGCCGGGATGCGGTATGATCAGGGATTGTTTTTAGGATGGCATATTTAGGCATAAGTAGTGATATTCTGATTTTACTGCACCATCGGGCCAAGGGTTGCCATCAATTGCCCCCCCCCCCCCCCCCTTGAAACCGACCTTGGCCAGAAGCGTCGTGAGCGAGAGATAGTGCATTTTGAGGCCATCCGCATGCATTTCTTATTATCGTCGGCCTTCTTTCCTTACGTGTCTTAGAGTAAGTAATGAATGTTGTGAAGAAAAGTAGTAAATGCAAACGGAAAAATACAGTGGCACGGTCGCATTCTGCTATACCAAAGGAACAGTCGCAAGCAGTGATGGGACGGCTGAAAGAGATGAGTATAGATGAAGGCAAAGAAGGGAAAATTGGCATTGATGGCATGCTTTGGTAAGAATTATGGGGCGATGAATAGCTACTAGCTATAAGTTACATGTAGATAAGAAGGGGATAGACATTAAATATGAATAATGTAATAAGGTAGTTAAGGGTGTTAGAGGAGAGAGAGGGGAATGAGGTTTTTGAAGAGGCAATATTAAAGAGAAAGAAGTGGGGCAAGAGGCAGAGGAAAGTGGTGGACAGGAACCCGGATAAATAGGAGGAAGACTGGAAAAAATACAGGGTCTTATGGGACTATTTGAAGCGCGATATAAGAAATCGTAGAGCTTGTTCAACCTAATATTTTTAACAATGGAACCTCGTCTCTGAGAAATCTTGTTTCGGAGTGAAAGTGAAATTACTACGACTTGTGGCACTGGTAATTTTACCCGACATAGAAGCATAAAACATGCCATTGCGAGAGAACCAGTTCTTCTATACAGAAACTAAGCACTGTCGTGTTCGTAAAAAATGCTTCTCGTGAAGAACATATAACGCCGGCCAGAAAATGCGACATGTTAATTTAGAAAAAAATCTTTAAAAAATCTCACGTTCTGCTTTCTCAGAAGCTGATTATTATATTGCTTTTTAAATAGTCCTATAAGTATATGCAGGCAAATGTTTAGCATTTAGTATGACAAGGAATAAAACGGCATGACGGATAAAAATATAATAGTAAATTGCAAGCTCCAAGGAGGTAACAGGAAAAACGATTCTGGACAGTCAATGCAGGAAAAAGAGAAAAAAGCATGGCTAATCTTGAGCTCGAGAAGTGTACACAAAAGAAGAAACAAGTGCGGCGATAGAAGCACTATTTTTCAATCAGTAAGACAGTTAGAGTAATGAAGTTGAGAATGAATTCGGGTATAAACGCATGGGTAATAGAAATAGAACAAGTTATTAGAAAATGAAACAGAAGACGGCATGTGAGGGGGGACTACAGGTGACGGGAGTACATACGTTATTTGCCTAAAGTTTTTAATAATATCTTTGTCGGTAGTAGCATACCAGAAAGTTGGCGTAAGGAGAGGGTACCTTTGGCGGATGGTCAAAAGGATGGCGTCGATGACGATTTTTTAGCAATAAAATGAGAGCAATAGAATAATAGTTACAATAAGGAAGGCGACTTGTAACACCTGTGTACTCTGCGAATCTGGGGAGGCGGACGGCGTGGAACACATTGTCCTGCACTGCAAGTTTCGTTGGGAAGCAAAAAATTGCACGGGCTCCACGGCCGTGAAGGGCCGCCCCATCAAGGAGGTGGTTAGCTATATGATGACCTTGACGAAACGAGGCCGCGGACCTGTTGAAGGCCAGTATGATCGAGACCAGGAGCCGAGAGAGGTGGGAGAGGCAGTGCAGCCAGGACCTCACGCTCCTGCCGCACCTCTTCAGGACGGTGTATAGTTCAGCATAAGCCCCTATCTAGATGCATGTAGATAGGCTGGAAGATAGACGAAGACATAGCTGAATCAAAAATAATTGGCAGGGACGCCTTTTCTGCCACTTCGAAGAAATGCCAAGTATTACCGAGTCTGGGAGAGTGGGAGAGAAATTCGGTTTTAGTGGGTTTGTAAGCCCCACTCTAGTCACGCAGGCTGCTAGTAACGCGTGTGCATCCTGCATTCCCAAAACCTTCCAGAAAGTACAAACAACAGACAGTTTCTTGAGGGGAAGAACGGAATAGCAAAATGTATCAAAAAGAAAACACAAAGTAAGCTGAGGCATTGTTGTAGAATTGGGACATTAAATAACGGACTATGAATTACAAAATGGGACATGAAGGTGGAATTTGCAGATAGGACCCAGTGGTAAATAATTGGTTTGATAGTACAAGAGACAGCGGGCTGTTAGCGGATGCGAGAGCAGGTATGTTAGATACGAGTGTGCAGCGGACCTGCTCTAAAGAATAAAAAACAACGGTTTGTCGGATATGCGGGAAGAGAGAGGAAACGATAGATCATCTGGTTAGGGAGTTTGGACGATTGGGAGGGACTAGGAATTTAGAATTATAGGCGATATAGAATTAGGCACACGTGCAGAAAAGGCACAAGCCGAAATTACAAAGCAGAGGCTAACCCGATGGAAGGTGCTTAACCCATAAGCGAAAAAAAACGGGGGAGTAATGTAGGTAAGTAACAGCTGCATTGGTATGCGCTCCCCGTATAAAAAGGTGATATGTGTACATACATTTACTAAGCAAATAAATCAATCATCGAAAGGTGTATATATATATATATATATATATATATATATATATATATATCGGTTTTTAGTATTGATGGTCTTCAAGCGTTTCGTATCTACCTAAAAACGCTTAATACTCTAGAAAACCTATTACCGCTAAGTAACAGTCTGCCCTGTATGCTAATGGGAGACTCTAATATCATTATGATTTGCTGAAAAACCCTTATGAAATACCTATATTTTTTTTCTATGGCAAGATATTTTATTTACGTGATAGATAGGATAACCCGTGGCAGCTCAACACCTCAGCTCAACCTGTATAGATAATATTGCTGTCGCCAATTGATCTTTAACTCCACTTCCACAGTCTTCCACAGACAGAATCCACAAAATGCATTCATCTCGGAACATTAACCGAATACTATTTGTGTCAGTGACGGACAACCCGTTTCGATTGTGTCTAGAACTGACACACTCATAGTACATACGCGGCATGATCAGCGCAGTGCTAATAACTATCTTGACTATGTCCGGTGGGTCTTGGATCGACGTTTATGACGTTTCAGGTGCAGATTCAGTTCTTTCTTAGAAAATCGGGCTACGGTCGGTTGAGACGCACGGTGAATATGATTTACCGCAAGTGTGCGACTTGACGCCCGAGTCAAAAATGGCGTACTTATGCTCTTAAAAGCGGTATTTACGAGCTATTTGCTTGGCCAAGGAGGCTTCCTATAAAAAGTGCTAATAATGACATAAAATCGCGGCGTGTGTGTAAATATATTGACAAATCCTATAGTCAAGAGGTCGCTAGATCGGCAGAGCTTTCTTTAGTCTCTTGTCTTCCAGCACAGGTCACACGATAAGCAAGCCTAAATCGATCGCCGACGAATCAAATCGACATTTCGCTACGGTTGAATTTAAATCTTTGAGCTCGTTGAATTCGTCCTGTACTGATGGGCAACGTTCTTAAAGAATAATGGCCTAAAAAGGCCGAATCATTTTCGCTGTCTTGGGTGTAGGCCTCTGATGTTGGAGGAACGATGCCGAATTAATTCTAGCTGGTTTACTGGAGTCATTGGTGTTCCGGTTAAGCTGTTAAAGTTGGCCTCCTTTGCTATTGCAGCTCGTTTAACAAGAGCTGCAATAGAAGTTACCAACTTCTCGTATAAGCACGGCTATTTTCAAGTGATTGAAATCTGCGTCAACGTAATCGCATTACATATGAGTAACGAGGATAGGTATCTTGCGTCCGGCTACCACCCTATATATGTTGATCATATTTCAAAAGATTCTGAGAATTTGGTGCATCCGAGCTTTACTCGTTATTTGAAGGGTATTTACCACCTCTTTTTTAAATTTTTACGGTTTTTAATACGGTGGATCGTTCGTAGGCAACAAGGTGTCTGGATTTGGTATTACATGGGCATTTATCCTGGCATTCTCACATAGATCAATTGACGCCAAAATGCCGTTTTCGCAATTTTACGATGATTAGGGCAAATATGATTTTCAAATGAGGGACTTTGATTGTCTACAAAGTCCTGTTTTTATCTATTCTATGTTATGGTTTCCTGCTGTGGGATGATAGGTACAGAGGCATTCTGTTAAGGATTTAGGTAATTCAAAATTATGCACGTCGTGCTATCTTCTCCCGGCGGCGCTATGAGTCAGTAAGCGAATTGTTTGCTGCTTGTGGTCTTTTACCCAAACTAAATATATATTTTTAGAGTAGGCACGCTTGCTTACAAAACCTTCCGTGGTTTACTGCCGGTGAATAAAGCATATCCTTTGCTATATGCTTGAAAGGTGTTTCACAATGTACATGAAGCGGGTACTTTGCCTGTCAATGCGGGCAAGGAGCCGCTTTGTGTACCTTATGTCTGGCTGTGCACCGGTTGTTGGGATAATTCAATTGAGATTGAAGACGCCGCGTACAGTACCATTCGAGAGCTTTATCTCAGAATGGAAAAATAAAGTTGAACAAGCCCGACGAGAGGTTGGAGACCTGGATATTTTCAGTGCCTCTCACCTCTGGTCTGGTCTTGCATGTGACAATCGCCATGTCTATACCAGATACATAGTTCATGGCTATCATCACCTGGTCTGTTCGAATACGAGCTTCAACGAGGAGTACACGGAGTGCATCTGTCGACTGTGCTCTCAGGCGTGTACGAAGTTTCATGCGTCTGCCTGCCTGGCCTTTGCGAAGATATCGCTGCACTGCCTCTCTCGAATAACATGCCGCGAGCAGCTGACTGTATAATTGTATAATCTGTAAAATTATCTATGTTATATGCATACTCGCTATGAGTGAAATAAATAAGACGATGAATAAAGCATATCCCTTGGTTCCTAGACAAGGAGGGCGACGTCGAAGAGCCACAGTATGTGTAATGTTGCACGCCGGAAAAACGCATGTTTGACTTCCGGCTCTAATACAACAGGCTGATAAGGGTATTGGCAGGCGTTGCGAACTGATGAGCTGTGGAGATGTAAATTAATTAATGAGTTGTAGACGTCACCATACAAGGGGTCAGCAATACTGTTGCGTTGAGACTATTTCGTTGCTGCAATGGCGTGTTACGTTGAGGAGCTGGACTACCTGTTTACTGTGCACACACTTGCACATATATGACCAAGTGACAATGTAAATCACTCTATTTTCACAAAATGTCATTATATTTTGAAAACGACATAGGGTTCGCCAGGTCGGTCCCGGCGCGACTTATGACATTCGTACGATGCGATCATTCTCAAGACTTGCTGTATATTTGGTATAAAGTAGTGATACACACACAAACATATATATATATATGTTTTTCGATCCTTAGTCGAGTACGGGCGCTTTGTACTTACTTCTTACGAATTCAATTGTGCAGCCAATTCAAGTTTCATTATTACCAAATTATTATAAGTACCGTTTTCAATTATTAGTCGAGCAATTAAAAACATTATACTCCAACAGGGTGCATTTTGATTAAATCAATTTTGAAACATGTTTGATTGAGACAGTTATTTATACAGTCGATCTCGAAAAACATCGTGGATCTCTAGATAGTGTCCTCGGTACAGTATCGATTGTTGTAGCGGTGCCATGATCAGACGAACTAAGGGCTACCCATGAGGATACCCGCTCTTGAACACCCTTAGCCCAACGACGGAAAATAACATGACCTTAGCGTAAAGAGGAGCAACATAGAGGACTCCACAGCCCAGCAGGCTGTTCGAGACAAAACGGATAACAATGACGACGATAATGGTAGACTCACAGTTCACAGTTCTTGTAGAGAGAAACGCTTGGCGGCACGAGAACTGAAACACGTGGACAAGCTTGGAGACGATGTTTAGAGAGGTTCTCTAGGTACCCTCAAAATCGTACCTCGCAAGCAACCCACCGATGGTGTCACGCCGGTCCCCTGGTTCAGGGAACAATCGCTGCTTACTTTATCTAAAGCAATTTACATATTGTCGCCAGAAAATTGAATTTGACAAGTCAAACATCGCCGATTGGACCTCCAATATAAGGTCGGCAACCTCCCTGTTGAACATTAAGTTTAAGAGGTAGATGCGTTTAGTGGGTATAGATCTCAGAGGAGTAACATCCATTCGCTGGGGTCGAGTCCCACACAACTCGATATGGAAAGTGGTTTTTCCTACTCGTAGCGGTAGTGCGTAACAGCATTTAACCCTTTTCCACAAAAAAAAGTAATGGCCTCATGTGCATCTCTGACATCGCCCAGGCTAGATTTCAAAATGCTAACGTCGCGATCACGGAGGCGAAAATGCTGGACAATTTCAGAGAGCCGAGTGTGACTCATATTTTTTAGCTAAGTGATATTTTATATATTACTTTATATAATACTATATATAAAGAGTAATACTCACATACGACCAACAATCAGCTACCTCTACATTTCTGAGATCTAAGTTGTGCGCCTAGTACTCAACCGGACCTGACGGTCTGCTTTAAGTGCCTCTAACCCGGCTACATAGCACGTCAGCGTATCTTACAAAAAATATTTTGTAAATACGGGGCCGAAGGGTACATAGCTGCCTCATGTCAGAACACATCTCGATGTGTTAATTGCGATGAACCATATGCAGCTGGCTTCTCCTCATACCCAAGACTCTTCTTTCTCTAGAGAGCAGAGTAGACTTATCAGTGAGGCTCGTACGGTCCAGCAAGTGAAAGTAGGTCACCCTGCGGCAACCATAGAGGAATCTTGTAAACAAGTTACTGCAATAGCTGAGCCCCAGCTACCGGCTAAAGCTCATATGCCACATATTCAGCCACTACTAACTTGCTCTACGAGCGCTTGCAGAAAAGCTAAAATACACCTCATCATAATCGAAGGTCATACACATCCATGTTGCCCGGGAACTCTTCAAACCAAAAAACGATGACGACACCGGCAACACAGTATAACACCGCAAAAGCCGAATCCAGTCTCAAATCTGTTAGACATACTTCAGCCATGGCGTTTGCTAAAGTGCTCGATGACGTGTACCTCAGAACAATTTCCACGCCTGGTCTGCATTATTTTACTTTGCACCGGTCACATTCCGTTTCCCAGCCAATAGAAGAATCAACCAATCTTGAGCACAAATCATGAGAAAGAGTCTCCGGGACTACGAGTGTGGCACCAAGCTACATACCAGCCTGACCTAGTCAAGTTGTCCGAAAAAGATAGCACGAATGCTGCTAAAATCCTAACCTCTACAGATGCGTTTTCATTTAGAGAAGGTACCTCCGAAGCACTACGAGCAAAACACCCGTTTGCACGTGACAAGCCTATGTAGCCCGAACCACCAAACGCAGATCCTGGCTACACACACACACAATGGATACATTATTGTCGCAGTTCGATCCTTTCCAGAGAAATTGCTTAGCAGGATTAGACTTCATCCGTCAGAGACTACTAGCTGACCTGCTGTCCCCAAACCTCGGGGAGACAGCAAACAAGTTGGCTATATCTAGATTAAAGTTGTTGATGTACTGCGGTTCGGACAACCATAGTCAGAGCTTTTACTACTAATTCTAGGGGCAATTCAACGCTTCGCTTTAAAGAAGAAATACGACTCAGTCCGATCGAGCGCATGCTCATCATGTCGACGCAGGATTACTTCAAAGGTCAACGTAAAGGATAACACAAAACGGCTCATCCACCACCAAATAGACGACCGACAACTGCGTTTCCCTGTCCCGACCTGGTTGGAGACTGCAGCCCAGACCACTTGCTCTTTCCTGGCCTCTAGGACTTGTCCCGCGTGTTTGCTCAAGCTAGATTGATCCGTTGCTTTCAATACAGTAAGAAGAAACCACTTACTAACGACAGTCAAAAGCTTCACCCCCCACAAATACCATTTTGTTGAGACCTCGTAACGACATCCTACTTGTCTTGTCAAACCTACCATTGTCCAGTCACACCTACCATTCATCCATCCATCAATCATACCATTCGAAACAGGCATACAACAAGGAGACGTCCTGAGTCCACTTCTTTGCTTTTTGGCAGTTAACGATCTGATCAGGTCGCTCGAAAGTCTGCTTTACGTATGCTACTCGGACAATAGAGTACGGGCAGCAGGCAACGGCTCCGCAATCGTTAGCAACGTTGCAGAAGATGATTTGTTTCGGGAAGGTAAGCGGCTTGGTCCTGAACCCTTTAAAGTGCGAACCGTTCGAGCAGAATGCCGACTTAGATTTTTTAAAAACATCTCCAATTTCACGCTAAGATTACCAGGTATTTGGATACTCCACGCGGATGAAGTAAAACTTCCAGGAATATTCAAACTCTAGGAGGATATCCCCCCCCCCCTCCCCGTGCCGCATAAGTGGCCGGGAGAACTGAGTACTGCTACAGAGCGCCTTCCCCTGATTGAAAACCATAGTGGCCTCTACTTGCTAAAGAGCTCAGCCATACGCTTAACTTGCATTCTAAGGATTGTCGACCTTACTGACGAAACGGACGAGCTGTGGCTCTTTAATGACATTATGGCCACCAACCTGCTACAGCTAGATCTGGACAATACAGTTAATCGATGTATTTGCCAGTAACTAAGGAGGGCCCGAGATAGTTGCCGCTACCCATCAGGTATCAGGCAGGGCCTGCGACCTCCTCAATGAAACCGGCCAGGCCAAATTCACCTTTATGTAAGGTCAACTTACGAACAGCTTAGTTGAGGTTCTCAGAACTTCATCACAATATATCACATTGAGAGTAAATGGTCGTCTCTGCTAACCGATCAACATGCTCGTTTACCTATTAATTAAACCAACAATGGCTCTGCTACTAAAGGGTTCGGCTAAGAGCAACCTCTGCAGAACCTAAAAGCGATTGGCTACCCAGTGCATCATTAGGAACCTTTATCAATGATTACACTATAAGAGTATGTGCTAGCCTCAGCCTCGGTAGCCCACTCGTTCACCATCACATACGCCGACGCGGGGAACCGGTAGGCATTAGAGCTCACCACGCTCTATCATGCGCCTTCAATGAATGCCGTTAGCCACAACACTCAGCTATTAACGATACACTAGCAAGAAAGGCTACCGACACGTTGGAACTTTGCACGCTGAAACCCACTGGACAAATATGGAACGACGGAAAGCGGCCAGACAGGGTAAGCATCATCCGTTTTATGCGGGGCCGGACCCTTGTCTGGGATGCTACCGTAATCGACTTACTTTCTCCATCAATGGTCATCTTCGGTTCATTTAGAACTGGTCACGCCGCGACCTTAGCAGAAGACAACAAGTTAAACGAAACCGTCCAGCGGAGCAACGCAGTCTCAATTCTAGGGTAAATGGTGCAGACCAGTGTGATTCTGAGTTGAAGGTGAACACGTTCATTTATACACAATTGTAGTATGTTTTAATGATATTGTCATTCTGTCGTGGCCCATTCGAGGGCTGTTAAGGCTACTGCCAATACGGGGGGAACGTGCTGCATAGTTACCCCCGGGCCGGACGGTCAACGCCCATTGGGTACCGATCGGGACGCCTGCTGCCTTGGCTTAATAGACATAATGAGAGCGAAATGGCCACATGAACGCAGACCGCCTATCGAGAGGACCATCTGACCCCGCAGCTGCCCTTTGCAGCGGTGGGGAACCCCTGCTCTGGAGTGGGTCGAACCTCCTTCGGGGGGCGAGTAATATTCGGGGGTGTAACGCGGAATCGCAAGGTGATCGCGTCTAATCGGTAGGGCGGAGTAGTGTGGTACCTTCATTCCAAACCTCGATAGGGGGAGGGTGGGGGAGCTGCTGGCCTGTCTATTCGGGCTGGCGGGCACTCCCGCAAAATGTCCGCGCGTAACCTTCGCGGACGGCGGGAGTGTAAGTATTTTTCTCTTTTGCTATGCATATATATATATATATATATATATATATATATAAAAATGCGCTTATTGTGCATCTATCGGTACGTACCAGCTGACGTCGTTCGTTTAGCGGTTTGTGCCACACCGACAAACATCGTCAATGCTATCGTAGCAATGAAGACCTTCACCACAGTGGGCCGTAATTCCGTACGCCAGCCCATCGCGTCACCGTTCTCGTTGTGAAGAACCAAACACAGCCTCACCCGCAGCCACGACGAGGGAGGTACGATCCGCACCACGCTGACGGTTTGACTTGTGATGCGAGAAAAAAATCTAGAGAGGGCTTCCGCGCACGGCAGAAGAGAAGTAGCCAAGTTCGGTCAGGTGCCAGTTGCGCTACCAAAACGTCCCGTACTGAGTTCGATGTCACACTGTCGTTTTTTTTGCCGTAACGTTTCGGCGGTAATGTCGCATTGGATCCACCGCGATCTCGTTATGCGTTCTCGTTACACTATGCACGATGCGATACCTAGTAGTTACCCGTATACACAAAAAAACCGGCAGCACAGCGAATTGTCGGAAGCGGGTTGTTTCGTCACACGTCCGATGCCCGCGCCCTGTTTTCGATGGGTCTGGAGGTCACTGGAGGTAGCGAGCAGCTAGCCTTTAGTCTACGACGACCGGCACGGTCCGTGCGCGTATTTGAAGTGCCCGAACTCTAAGCAATGAGAACACGAGAGAAATGGGGAAAACGACCGGCCGCAAGCGAGAGGGAAAGAGAGAGAGAGGCATAGGGGGGGGAAGAGGGCAAAAGAGAGAGGCATAGGGGGGGAAGAGGGCAAGAGAGAGAGGCATGGGGGAGAAAGAACGAAAGAAAGAAAAGAAACAACAATAACGAAAAAGCGAATCAAAGCGAAACGTTTCAATCGTTTGCGTTGCTGATCGTGTTTCGTCGCTATATGTGTGTGTGTTAATGTGTGTTTGTATGCATGAGTATATATGTAAGTGTTTGGGTGTCTGTCTGTCTGTGTGTCCGTCTGTCTGTTTGTCTGCCTGCCTGCGGCGCGGCTGAAAGAAAAGTCGTATTGTGACGGTGGTAGTGGCCAACATGGCCCGCGATTGGTTGTTACGACATGTTGTTGTTGTTGTTGGTCAAGCTAGACTGTGCGAGATTTGGTCGAGGCTGAAATGAATGGCGTCTGAAAGGATTAGGTGTTCCAAGCTATCTGGCTAACAGGGCTGCTTCATTAGGTTGCCGCTTAGTCGCTGCCTGCTTACATGTATCATCGAGCGGGCGTCACTAGATGGGCCACGGTAACAGCGCGGTAGCAACAACGCGAGCCAGGAAATAACAACATGCACCACCGAAGTGTGTCTGTCATCTTGATTTTCCCACTGTGTTACCTAAACAGTCGTGAGTTATTCGGGCGCGCCCACACACAAGAAATCGATCCACCATCATCATAGTCCGTAGGGATCGAACCTGCGAGATCGAAATTCGAGAGTACGCCAGAAGCCAGGAAAGGACTACACACACAAACACAAGTTACCCAAGCCACGCCGATAGAACACAGCCGCTCAAGTACAGCAACGAAAAAGAAAAGCAACAAGAACAACAACATAAACGAAACGATAATCTAGAAGCCTGTACTAGAAACATCGGTGACTGTAGTAGCAGCAGTTTAGAAGAAAAGCTATTGTAGTCTTAGGGGCAAAACAACACCTTTAAGAGAGAGCTGTTATGGCCGGTCTAGAAGGCCGGTGAGGAGAGCCGACTTAAGTAACCGACACAATTGGCTCAAATGCGTTTGTTCGACAAGACCGCTTTTCTCGCGCGTGTTGTTCTGACGGATTATGTTTTCTCATAGATGAGTGCTCACGTTCGCGTGTCGCCACATAATGCATTCATTTCAACGAGGTATTCATGAAACACCCCCAAGATTGAGATTGCATATTGGTCACAGCTATAGGCCGTCCGTTGCTTGATGCCTGTATGGAATTTCATACGAAGGTAACATCTGAAAATTTAATTTCATTCTTATAAATGTATGTATGAAAGCGTACTAGTATTGTAAGCGCTATCGTTACGTTTATTTATATACACATTTTTTCAATATCTTATGTGCATTACAATATTATGACCGCATGTTCATAAGGCTGAAAACCCGTGTACTCAATCTATATAATTTGAAAGACGCCTCTTTTTTTTTATATATATATATATATATATATATAAATATATATATATATATATATATATATATATATATATATATATATATATCAATGCTAATTTCAAACGCAAAGCAGGGCGTAACATGTGGTTAAAGTGTGATTTTGCAAATTCAGGACGCATGTGAAACAGTGTGATTACCAAAATGCATAAATAACAGTAATCAATATATTTAAACACGGTGTTCCGTTTATACGCTACTGCTCTAGTGCGGTCATAAAGAACCGCAATTGCTGATTTGTAGGCGCCCCTTCCGGGTCGTAATCTGTCCCAGCCAGCTCGTTCTTACAATCGAGGCCCCGCGGCTCACAGGTTGCACAGAATAGCCGTCAAATAACGACAACCGAGCCATGAAAAGGCTGACAAACGAACCAACGTGCGATTTGTTTTAAATTTGTAACTAGGTTAGGATAGGATTAGGACAGCTTAGATACGTCGCATCAATAACTCATCAATACCTAAACCAACACAACGTATCGCACACATTTAAGCAACAGACGCACTAACTAGATTTGCCCATAGCTATTTTGGGGTCTGTACTAGATGGAACGTGGGAGCATTCTTAACGGCTCCAGAGCCGATTAAGCCCCCATGATAGCAAGCCAGATTCCCGGGAGCGTTAGGAACCCACCTCAAGCAGCATTAAAGCTCTTCAGAGGTAACCAACCGAATTATAGCTATGCTGGTATACAGCGGGATGCAGTTGGCCCACTCAAACAATGCCGTTTTGCTGCAGTCGAGAAAAGTGGCCTTGCAAATGGCTGGGAACCTCTACCGAACACGCAAATTTCAAATCCGGTAATCTGTCAGATTGTCTGAGTGTCAGCGTGATCAGTAGCAAGCAAAATACGATCGGCCACCTGCAATACTGTAGATGATGTGTCACGCTCGCTATTAGTAACCTAACATAGCATAAAATATGCCTTAATACCACCCAATAGCCGTGTTGTACAACGATCTTCATGTTTCATCGTGTAGTATCTCTCACGTAGTATTCCATGAGCAGTAAGATAAGCTGTGTGGCAGCAAGCGGCATCTAACTTATCACGTCATCTAAGATATGATGACGCTCGTCAAGCGTTGAGAAGGGTGCAGCGATTTAGATTTGCATGTACCTATTTGAGCATTTGACAGGCAACCCGTTAATACCTTCCATGCAAAAACGTAGTCACCTAATACTAGTAGCATCTCACAGAAAGACAGCCATATTTGGCAAGGTCTTTAGCATATTGTCTTTTAAAATAGATCTCATTCTATTCGTGATTGAATATTAACGGCAGTTAGAGAGACTTAGCTTTAGAATCTACACTGCGCATTCTGACGTCTGAATACCAAGCCCCCAAAACAATCGCCAACCAAGACTGTCTGCTAGAGTAGTTTTCTGAGGATGCACGACGAGCAGTAAAACATCTCTGACTCTAAACAGTTGAATTTGTCATCATCATATTTATTTATTTTTTAGAAAAACTTTTAAACAGTTTAATTTGTTGCGGTTACCCAATGTGTCGGGAGCCGACCTACAAACGGTTATAGGTGACTACATATGTTTTTTGGAAGGTCTCGGAAATGCATAATGCACAAGCGCTACTGGCAGCTAGCAGCTAAAACGGATATCCTCCCCCCCCCCCCCCCCCAAGGCCCGGGATTGCATTGGCATTACATCGACAACCCTGAGAGGGGAGTCTCGTGTTTTAGCGCTCTATGCGCCTAGCCATTGTTTGTCCGTCCTGGGGAGATGCGTCGAGATCCTCCGGAGGGCCTAGCTGCTCCCTCTCTTTTCGCTCCCTCGGCGCCTTCTCAGGTGATTACAAGTTAGTTGAATACCACCGGCGTTTAGCCGTCGTGTGATCAGCTTGGTTTTCTTGCTTAGTCTCAGGGCAGCAGCCCTTGAATTTGTCGAGGATGGTGGCGTAGTGCGCCTTGCGGCCAGAGGAGACATACAGGTGCGCGCGAGTTCGATCCCACCGTTGCACATTTGTATGTATGGGGTCCGTCTTACGAAGCAATGCGAACGCAAACCCGTGGACGTTAAATGTTGGCTAAGGGTCAGCCGGAAAACGATGAGCCCTTGAACTTGGTTGCCTTTTTAGGTCTAGATCGTTTTGTTTATAGCACAGAAAGTCTTAAGGAGAATGTCTACAACGAAACTTTGTATGCTACCCAATGCATGGCATGGCATGGCAGGCCGGCGCTTGGCTACGCTCTGCGCTGCTTTTGTTCTGTGGAATACTTGTCGCGCGACAGCTTTGAATACCGGGTCGAACCCAGTGGCGTGGTGGCTAAAGTCTGCGCCTCGCAACCGAAGGAGACACATAGGAGGTGCGCGGGTTTGAGCCCCACCGTTGCACCGATTTGTATTTATGGGGGTCCGTCTATGAAGCATTGTGAAAAATAGTTCCGTGGACCTTAAATCTTGGCTAAGGGTCAGCATGAAAACTACTTTTTTAGCTTTGGATACTGAGTAGCCAAATAGAATGATTATCCTGACGTGTAGACGGTACGTCTTTCGACTCGTTAGCTTTTTCTCTAGAGAGAATTTTCTTTGACGGATGTAGAGATGCAAAACACGACAATAAATATCAAAGGGTCTATCGATTCGCATCTGCACTTTATCTATTTACATTGCTTTTTTGTAATATTTGCTACTTTGGACTTTGGAAATACTTCACTTAGAATTACAAGTCACCCCTTTCTTGCAAGGAATATTCGCTCACTATATATATATATATAAAAACAGATGTAACCTTCTTCCTACACCTAGTTTTAGATCAGCAGTGAGTTTATAGAAAACAATAACTAAGCGCATAGTTTTGTAGGATACTGTGAACTACGCAAACAACAACAAACACGTGAAGGTGACAGCCACTCATGGAAATGTTAGGCATTTATTCGGTCAATGTTCAATTTGTCAAGTATGATTCCGTTATGTTGACGTTGAACTGCAACGGCAAACTCACAAAGACTCGATAGCACACAGGCGAAAGGTGGCCGAGGTTTGTCGGCGTTTATCTATTCCGCTTAGTTCTAACAACAGAGTCAGCCCAAATCGGCAGATCTTGGTGGTCTTCGATCGCGCTTTACGATGGGCAAAGCCACCATTGCTGTCGGCTCATCTGGGCGGATATGATCGATCGTTACGCGCACCCTGCCGCTGGACCGGCGCGAGTTCAAGCGGTGAAATGAGGTGAATTGATGGCCGAATTCCCCGTTCGAGGGTCGAACGCAAGTGATCGCTTATTTGAGGTCGTTTGTGGTTGAAATCAAAGCTTGTCGGAAACTCTGGCTGAGAGCTGTCTCTGTTGCTTCTAGCGTCACCACCACCACCACCACCACCAGCACCGCCGCCGCTCCGATTGCTGACGAATATCACTTGTGGAGCCGGTCGAATCAAATCCTGTTCAAATACAAAGCAACGCACACATATACGTGACACCCTGTACATACGCCACGCCATATATATATATATATATACATATATATGCCACACCCTGTATGCATACACACACACACGCATATACCTGTATATGCACACTATTTCCTATAAGGTCCCGTATTAATAGCAGAGGAACGTCAGCGGCCGTCAGGTAAAAACTGTATGTCCCAGCAGCGCAACGAGAAAACGGCTCACGATCACCATATTATGAATCGCGCCACCATCGATTTGGTGGCCAAATGATTCCCTGAATGTGTTTATTTTATGACATCGCAAACGTAAGACATCATAGGCGCTTGCAATTTTGCAAACCTTTCTCAACGTAACTATTTTGCTTCCTCTATCCATCGTTAGATGTCATTGCAATCGCGCATTCCGGTACAGTAATACACGGCGAGTCGCATCGTTGCCTAGCAAGATTTGATACTTGAACTCTCACTCTTAAACAGGACATTTCCGCCGCCGCCGCTATTTTATTGACAAACATTGATTTTGTTCATTGAATAAGTGCTGCCACACCCTACAAGGAGTTGACGACATATCACCACACCCTGTATGTATATGCGTATATATTAGTCTTTTAAGTCTATAGGACCTTTGGATACAATAGCTTTTAGATACAATTTTAGACAGCGTCTTGCAATTCAAGTAAAAGCAAGGTCTCTTACGGCAATTCTACGCGCAATCTTTCCGCCGTGGCCGAGACGGCGTGCCGCAGCACTGCGACACTCCCGGTCGAAGACCACAAGCGTCATCAACATGACGGTCGGCTGAAAGAGAACGCGTACGAGGTGTGCCGTACGGTTAGCAACAATATCATACATTTGCCCACACCGACCATGTTAGAGGACGTGACGCCGAACACGGGAGGATAGGAAAAGAAGGAGAGAGAGTGGCTGTATATATATATATATATATATCTTGCGTATTATTGAAATATATATACATATATATATATATATATATATATATATATATATATATATATATATCTTGCGTATTTTTTCGTAAACTGTCAGCTTCCTAAACGCAGAAATCTGCTTACTAATAAGTGCTCACTGATTGGCTCATTGGTCACAGCTATAGGCCGTCCGTTGCTTGATGCCTGTATGGAATTTCATACGAAGGTAACATCTAAAAATTTAATTTCATTCTTATAAATGTATGTATGAAAGCGTACTAGTATTGTAAGCGCTATCGTTACGTTTATATATATACACATTTTTTCAATATCTTATGTGCATTACAATATTATGACCGCATGTTCATAAGGCTGAAAACCCGTGTACTCAATCTATATAATTTGAAAGACGCCTCTTTCTTTCTTTATATATATATATATATATATATATATATATCAATGCTAATTTCAAACGCAAAGCAGGGCGTAACATGTGGTTAAAGTGTGATTTTGCAAATTCAGCACGCATGTGAAACAGTGTGATTACCAAAATGCATAAATAACAGTAATCAATATATTTAAACACGGTGTTCCGTTTATACGCTACTGCTCTAGTGCGGTCATAAAGAACCGCAATTGCTGATTTGTAGGCGCCCCTTCCTGGTCGTAATCTGTCCCAGCCAGCTCGTTCTTACAATCGAGGCCCCGCGGCTCACAGGTTGCACAGAATAGCCGTCAAATAACGACAACCGAGCCATGAAAAGGCTGACAAACGAACCAACGTGCGATTTGTTTTAAATTTGTAACTAGGTTAGGATAGGATTAGGACAGCTTAGATACGTCGCATCAATAACTCATCAATACCTAAACCAACACAACGTATCGCACACATTTAAGCAACAGACGCACTAACTAGATTTGCCCATAGCTATTTTGGGGTCTGTACTAGATGGAACGTGGGAGCATTCTTAACGGCTCCAGAGCCGATTAAGCCCCCATGATAGCAAGCCAGATTCCCGGGAGCGTTAGGAACCCACCTCAAGCAGCATTAAAGCTCTTCAGAGGTAACCAACCGAATTATAGCTATGCTGGTATACAGCGGGATGCAGTTGGCCCACTCAAACAATGCCGTTTTGCTGCAGTCGAGAAAAGTGGCCTTGCAAATGGCTGGGAACCTCTACCGAACACGCAAATTTCAAATCCGGTAATCTGTCAGATTGTCTGAGTGTCAGCGTGATCAGTAGCAAGCAAAATACGATCGGCCACCTGCAATACTGTAGATGATGTGTCACGCTCGCTATTAGTAACCTAACATAGCATAAAATATGCCTTAATACCACCCAATAGCCGTGTTGTACAACGATCTTCATGTTTCATCGTGTAGTATCTCTCACGTAGTATTCCATGAGCAGTAAGATAAGCTGTGTGGCAGCAAGCGGCATCTAACTTATCACGTCATCTAAGATATGATGACGCTCGTCAAGCGTTGAGAAGGGTGCAGCGATTTAGATTTGCATGTACCTATTTGAGCATTTGACAGGCAACCCGTTAATACCTTCCATGCAAAAACGTAGTCACCTAATACTAGTAGCATCTCACAGAAAGACAGCCATATTTGGCAAGGTCTTTAGCATATTGTCTTTTAAAATAGATCTCATTCTATTCGTGATTGAATATTAACGGCAGTTAGAGAGACTTAGCTTTAGAATCTACACTGCGCATTCTGACGTCTGAATACCAAACCCCCAAAACAATCGCCAACCAAGACTGTCTGCTAGAGTAGTTTTCTGAGGATGCACGACGAGCAGTAAAACATCTCTGACTCTAAACAGTTGAATTTGTCATCATCATATTTATTTATTTTTTAGAAAAACTTTTAAACAGTTTAATTTGTTGCGGTTACCCAATGTGTCGGGAGCCGACCTACAAACGGTTATAGGTGACTACATATGTTTTTTGGAAGGTCTCGGAAATGCATAATGCACAAGCGCTACTGGCAGCTAGCAGCAGCTTGTGTGGGACTCGCACCCACTAAAACGGATATCCTCCCCCCCCCCCCCCCCCCCAAGGCCCGGGATTGCATTGGCATTACATCGACAACCCTGAGAGGGGAGTCTCGTGTTTTAGCGCTCTATGCGCCTAGCCATTGTTTGTCCGTCCTGGGGAGATGCGTCGAGATCCTCCGGAGGGCCTAGCTGCTCCCTCTCTTTTCGCTCCCTCGGCGCCTTCTCAGGTGATTACAAGTTAGTTGAATACCACCGGCGTTTAGCCGTCGTGTGATCAGCTTGGTTTTCTTGCTTAGTGTCAGGGCAGCAGCCCTTGAATTTGTCGAGGATGGTGGCGTAGTGCGCCTTGCGGCCAGAGGAGACATACGAGGTGTGTTCAAAAAGTATCGCGACTTTTGTGTTTTTTCAAAAATTATTCATTTATTTATGAATATCTATTTTGTCCCCTTCAAAGTAATCCCCATGAGATATTATATACTTGTGCCAACGGTTTTTCCAATCTTCGAAGCACTTTAAAAAACCATTTTTTTTAAATCTTGTTCAGCTCCTCCTTCGATGCCGTCTTTATCTCGTCAAGCGTAGCGTAACGTCGTCCTTTCATGGGCCTCTTCAGTTTAGGGAACAAGAAAAAGTCACAGGGGGCCAGATCTGGGGAATACGGTGGCTGCGGCATCATTAGTGTGTTGTTTTTGGCCAAAAACTCGCGCACAAGCAACGATGTGTGAGCAGGGGCGTTATCGTGGTGCAAAAGCCAATTTTTGTTCTTCCACAAATCCGGGCGTTTCTGGCGGATTGCTTCGCGCAAATTGCGCATAACTTGCAGGTAATATTCCTTATTGACCGTTGTACCCTGTGGCAAGAACTCATGATGCACCACGCCCCTGCAATCGAAGAAAACTGTCAGCAAAACTTTCACATTCGACCAAACTTGGCGCGCTTTTTTCGGTCTTGGTTCGTGCGGCAGCTTCCATTGAGATGATTGAGCTTTGGTTTCCACGTCATAACCATAAACCCACGATTCGTCACCAGTTATGACCCTCTGGAGCAAATTTGGGTCGTCGCGGACAGAGTCCAACATCTCATTAGCAATGTTCATGCGATGCTGTTTTTAGTCGCAATGGAGCAATTTTGGTACGAATTTCGCGGCGACCCGTCTCATGCCCAAATCATTGATAAAAATCGAATGGCACGAGCCAATCGATATGTTTAGGTCCTCAGCAACTTCTCTAACGGTGATTCGACGATTGGCCAATACCATTTTCTCCACTTCATTCATTTTTTTGTCTGTTGTTGAAGTGCTCGGGCGTCCGGCACGCTCTTCGTCGTTCACATCTTCTCGGCCTTCTGAGAACATTTTGTACCACCGATAAACGTTGCTTCGGTCCAAGGTAGCTTCTCCGTATGCCACAGTCAACATTCGGAATGCATCCGCGCACTTAATTTCGTTTTTCACACAAAATTTGATACAGGTTCTTTGATCCATTTTTTTGAATAGGTAAAAATCGAAGACGATCCAAAACACGTGCAAGCAAAGCAGCTGTCAACAATTAAGTGAACATTCAAAATGGCCGAGCTTGTCGGCATAAGTGAGAGACATAAGTACCAACATAACGCCACAAAAAATCGAAATTCGAATATACGTAACCCGCGAAAATTCAAAAGTCGCGATACCTGTACGAGGTGTGTTCAGTCGCTTTTTGAACACACCTCGTACAGGTGCGCGCGAGTTCGATCCCACCGTTGCACATTTGTATGTATGGGGTCCGTCTTACGAAGCAATGCGAACGCAAACCCGTGGACGTTTAATGTTGGCTGAGGGTCAGCCGGAAAACGATGAGCCCTTGAACTTGGTTGCCTTTTTAGGTCTAGATCGTTTCGTTTATAGCACAGAAAGTCTTAAGGGGAATGTCCGCAACGAAAGTTTGTCTGCTACCCAATGCATGGCATGGCAGGCCGGCGCTTGGCTACGCTCTGCGCTGCTTTTGTTCTGTGGAATACTTGTCGCGCGACAGCTTTGAATACCGAGTCAAACCCGGTGGCGTGGTGGCTAAAGTCTGCGCCTCGCAACCGAAGGAGACACATAGGAGGTGCGCGGGTGGGTTCGAGCCCCACCGTTGCACATTTGTATTTATGGGGGTCCGTCTATAAAGCAATGTGAAAAATAGTTCCGTAGATCTTAAATCTTGGCTGAGGGTCAGCCCGAAAACTACTTTTTTAGCTTTGGATACCGAGTAGCCAAATAGAACGATTATCCTGACGTGTAGACGGTGCGTCTTTCGACTCGTTAGCTTTCTCTCTCAGGAAACTTTTTCTCTGACGGATGTAGAGATGCAAAACACGACAATAAATATGAAAACAGATGTAACCTAACTTCCTACACCAAGTTTTAGATCAGCAGTGAGTCTATAGCATAAAAATGAACAAAGCACATAGTTTTCTAGGATACTGTGAACTACGCAAACAACAACAAACACGTGAAGGTGACAGCCACTCATTCAAATGTTAAGCATTTATTCGGTCAATGTTCAATTTTTCAAGTATGATTCCGTTATGTTGACGTTGAACTGCAACGGCAAACTCACAAAGACTCGATAGCACACAGGCGAAAGGTGGTCGAGGTTTGTCGACGTTTATCTATTCCGCTTAGTTCTAACAACAGAGTCAGCCCAAATCGGCAGATGTTGCTTCTCGTCTTCGATCGCGCTTTACGATGGGCAAAGCCACCATTGCTGTCGGCTCATCTGGGCGGATATGATCGGTCGTTACGCGCACCCTGCCGCTGGACCGGCGCGAGTTCAAGCGGTGAAATGAGGTGAATTGATGGCCGAATTCCCCGTTCGAGGGTCGAACGCAAGTGATCGCTTATTTGAGGTCGTTTGTGGTTGAAATCAAAGCTTGTCGGAAACTCTGGCTGAGAGCTGTCTCTGTTGCTTCTAGCGTCACCACCACCATCACCACCACCACCACCAGCACCGCCGCCGCTCCGATTACTGACGAATATCACTTGTGGAGCCGGTCGAATCAAATCCTGTTCAAATACAAAGCAACGCACACATATACGTGACATCCTGTACATACGCCACGCCATATATATATATATATATACATATATATGCCACACCCTGTATGCATACACACACACGCATATACCTGTATATGCACACTATTTCCTATAAGGTCCCGTATTAATAGCGGAGAAACGTCAGCGGCCGTCAGGTAATAACTGTATGTCCCAGCAACGAAACGGAAAAACGGCTCACGTTCACCATATTATGAATCGCGCCACCATCGATTTGGTGGCCAAATGATTCCCTGAATGTGTTTATTTTATGATATCGCAAACGTAAGACATCATAGGCGCTTGCAATTTTGCAAACCTTTCTCAACGTAACTATTTTGCTTCCTCTATCCATCGTTAGATGTCATTGCAATCGCGCATTCCGGTACAGTAATACACGGCGAGTCGCATCGTTGCCTAGCAAGATTTGATACTTGAACTCTCACTCTTAAACAGGACATTTCCGCCGCCGCCGCTATTTTATTGACAAACATTGATTTTGTTCTTTGAATAAGTGCTGCCACACCCTACAAGGAGTTGACGACATATCACCACACCCTGTATGTATATGCGTATATATTAGTCTTTTAAGTCTATAGGACCTTTGGATACAATAGCTTTTAGATACAATCATAGACAGCGTCTTGCAATTCAAGTAAAAGCAAGGTCTCTTACGGCAATTCTACGCGCAATCTTTCCGCCGTGGCCGAGACGGCGTGCCGCAGCACTGCGACACTCCCGGTCGAAGTCCACAAGCGTCATCAACATGACGGTCGGCTGAAAGAGAACGCGTACGAGGTGTGCCGTACGGTTAGCAACAATATCATACATTTGCCCACACCGACCATGTTAGAGGACGTGACGCCGAACACGGGAGGATAGGAAAAGAAGGAGAGAGAGTGGCTGTATATATATATGTATATATATATATATATATATATATCTTGCGTATTATTGAAATATATATACATATATATATATATATATATATATATATATATATATATATATATATATATATATATATATATATATATATATCTTGCGTATTTTTTCGTAAACTGTCAGCTTCCTAAACGCAGAAATCTGCTTACTAATAAGTGCTCACTGAAGTGACTAGCTACAGCGCGACGATACATTGCGGTCTACTTGACGCGAACGTTATGAGCACGGGGTAAGCAATTTTTGTTCTACAGGCCAAATGTAAAAATGCTTAGTAAAAAAATATATATATGTATATATATATATATATATATAAGCGAGTCAATTGGTAAGTCGAGTTAAAATTAAGCAAAGTAGAACAAGAGAACTTCTTAGAGCTCTGCCCATATAGTTCAGTGATGTTCCAACGACCCACGTATATATATATATATATATATATATACGTTCGCAGGGACCCAAGTGTCATGTTCCGACCGTGAATAATTGATTACATCGAATAAATGAATTTATATATAGTTACAAAAAAAAAAAAAAAAAAAAAAATATATATATATATATATATATATATATATATATATATATATATATTATAGATACGTGTGTTTATGTATGTTCTACTTACTAAGAGTACAACGCCCGTGACAATAAAAAAGACAAACATTGCGTCTGTTTCGCGCACAAGTGGCCCGAAGATCCACTGAGAACCCAAAAGGAGCGCCGTGAAAGCCATCTGCACCGCGTGGAGCGTCTGGACATGTGTTGTCTCATGTCCTGGCGGACGGTAACGGGGCCACATGTGATGAATGAGCGCGATCATTGAAACTATGATTGCGGTCTGTGGAAGAAGTGTAAACGCATGAATATTCAATGCAAACAATCATTTATTACTCAAGCTGAGTGTATGTTACATATGAATTTGCCGTAGTTTTGGTGGGTTTCGGCATTGCAAAAGATGGTAGGTTGAGCAAGTTTCTCCACAGTGCCGACAGGTACACTGCTCGTCTGCCTCATGGAAACCAACTTTCGTGCACACTGCATGATGGAAACCGTGCATTGCATGACGCATAATAAGGTGGCGTTTTTTTTGAATATTTTCGGCGTTAGACATGGAATTACTGTTGACGACATCTGTCATGGCGTGGCAAGCTTGCATTTGCTTTAAAAGAAGGTGTGATTAACTATTTCGGTCCTGAATATCTCACACATTCTAACTACCTTATTACATACAATTTTAGTCAATTTTCACACGTGCACACGTCATACTACTTGCCGCCGAAACATTACGAACTCCTTGATAAGCCGCCAAGGAAAACAATCGCCTTAAAACTGGTATTCTTCTTCTCATGTTCGATCGCTCTTTATGTTTTGTACACGTTTTGACAATTCATAAAGAAGCATGTACCTTTACTTGTTTAGCATAGAACCAATAGTTCCTATAGATAAGCATACAAATCGTGCACATTTACTAGTTATACTACATTATATATACTACATTGTACTTGTTATACACATTACAAATATACTACATTATACTTGTTATACATATTATATTATATACTACATTATACTTATTTCTCTTTTCATTTCACTGTGCGTTTTGTCTATCCTGGCTAATTTGCACTGCGACGGAAGTTTGACGTAATGTTTTGCAGCCTAGGTTCAATTATGTGTATACGAGATCTTAAGTTCGACTATGATAACAAGTGCTTTCTAGAACTAAATAGTTGTAGAAAATTCAACGCTTAAAGGTTCAGCCTATTGTGAGAGCGATACTTACAATGGCAGGCTGGAGCATAAACCAGCCTGTGCCTTTATGGAGCAAAGGCGCGCAGATAAGATTTTCATCTGTGTAAGGCTGATCGCTGTACACAGTCACGCCGCAAATCGCTAGTACTAATGGAATTAGACAACCGGCCACAACGTAAAGTGCGAACTGCAAACAAAGCCAAAACGTGCATGCTCCATGATAAGGACACGTATTATTACTATTAATAGTACACATGAAGAACTGCTTTCGCCGATTCAGGATATTCGACACATGCTCGAGGATTTCGAGGTCAATTTTCATACAAACTTCAAGATGAATTCACATTCGGAACTTAAAAAGAAGGCGCTTTTTTCTATTGTTTCGTTTTAGATGTCTACCAATGTAAACAAGGTGAACCACATTTAGTTGAGAAGCGTTTTTGGCAAATATAAATTTGTTACACACAAAATGTTAATGTGTTTAACTCCTAAGTCTTATATGCAGAACCTACAGGCAGTCAAGCATTATTATCAAGCAACGCTATATATATATATATATACATATGTATTTGGGTCAAAGTAGTGGTTGAAATAGCCGTTTGTAATAAAATGAGGGTAGACTTTCTGGTCTAAGAATCACAGTAACATCACGAGTAAGAGTTAGATAGAGGTGGTTCGATTGAATACGTATTTTAACACTTTATATTGACATAATAAACTATTGACCCTACATAAAATATGTACATATTTTACAGAATGCGTATACTAAGTTGTATGACAAATTTTCCTGTGCGACTCCCAGGCGTCAGCTACTGGCTTATAGTAAAAACAGTTAGCAAAAGGTCTTGACGTTTACGTGAGGGTGCTAATGTTTGCTTTGCTTACGAGAGTCTGCGCCGCAAAGAGTGCCTTATTCACCAGATTTACGATGCCCAACCAAGTGTGTGAGTTTAGGAAAAACGCGTAAAATAGTTTAGAATGAGAGTTGCCATTTACTTTCTACAATCATTTGACTTAGAAGACATTGTATATATATATATATATATATATATATTAATGGCATCGCTAGGCGTACATACAGCGTGTTTTAGGCTCGTACGTCCAACTACGTTGTTTCAAAACGTACCGCGCCTGGGGCCTTCTCCGAGCAATTGGCGTGAATCAGATGAACACCTTCAAGCGCGGCGAAGCTCAGAGCAGCTGCGAACACATAATGGAGCTGAACTCCCAACACTGCTTGACAAAGCCCGCACTGTGGAGACAAACACATCGATTAAATAGCGAATACTAATGTTATATGAGAGAACAAATGCGCAGTTTATACCTGACAACGACTAACACTCAGACTGGAGACGCCTACACAAAATCTGTTTATAGTTAGGGCATGTCTAAGCGAACTGTCGAAAGGTGTGCTGGATAGATTTTACGCTCTTTATATGCCGAAAAACATATAAAGCCCAAACGACAGACAAGGACTTACATGCATATGCAATAAAATTACGCGACAATCGTTGAAAAGTACGAGCCTAATGACTCGCACTGCTTAAGTGAGGAAACACAATGTGGCCCTAGTTCTTATAATTGTTCAATTTAATTTTAATAATAAAAGCCAAGTTTTTTTGTGTCTATGAAAGAGATAAGCAAAAGATCCAGCCATGAGTACCACAGCGAAACGCAGGTTCTCCCCGCGTGCATTAGTAAGTACTACAGTTATATATATATATATATATATATATATATATATATATGGGTCGTCTGCGCTTGCAAGTAAGTTATATATATATATATATATATATATAGCGTAGATTGGACGCACCGTCGAAAGCAGAAGGAAGATCTGGCCGAAGAAGAGCATCGCGCACTCACTCAGATGGATCGCATGGCGTACGTTCCGACGCCAGCTACAAAAGTCGCCAGAGAAGCACCATTTTTAATAGTAATACTAATAACAAAAGCATCGTGATATATGTTATATGGGGACGCAGATTACCAGGGCTACAACAAGCCGCCCGACATATATATATATATATTTATACTTACTCAAGACATAAGATAGCACATATGCAAATACCGAAACAGACGAAATTCCAAGAGATGAAGCACACAGTCAACACTGTGACGACCTGCAATCGAAGTGCGCAAAGTATGGTGAGACATCAGCGAACGACTCCATGTATACATATATATATATTTCACAAAATGGGTATTGACACATATGCTACGATATGCCTAGCGGGCGTTTATGGTGACTATCATGTGCTCGTCTTGTCTAGACCTCACGAACATCACTTCAAAAATGTTCCCCAGACGGACATGGCGCTTCCACGTTGCATGTCAAGATCCAGACGCTGCTTAATGAAGGAAGACTATCTGCTATCGTCGAGTGACAGGTCTACCGCGGTGCCGATCTTGCGAATTAGCTTCCTGATCTAAAATCTAATCTAATCTAAAAAAAAGGAAAAAAAGCCAGGAACACCCAAGATTTCTAACACAAGAAGGCAGAATTTGTGCAAATACCCGATTGATGTGCACTCTATTAGCCTGTTGGTCTCTGCAAGATGAGCTGTCTAGCCAACTTCGAATGCGCAGCCACCGACCATAGAAGGGGCTATGAAGCCACTGACGGTTGCATCCCAAGCTAGCATTTAATCTCGCTCAAAGGGTGTAAGTATCATCCCGTCTGGAACGGGCAGTCGCATGACCTAAAGGCTCTTGACCTAGACCACATAACCTAGACCGTGATATTCTGGTTTGTCGACGGCATAACCACATTGACACCGAGAGGAGGTCGTAGTTCTACTGCTATACAAGTCGTCTCGTCACTGAGAAGTGGACCCGTGGATGCACTGGGTAGCGCGTGAAACCAGGCACCAGAATCGTTTGCGGACACGGCGTTTAGGCGGGCTCTAGTCGTGCCTCGTCGACTCGTCGTGCAAAGGGGCTTTTCAGTCACGTGGTCTCAAGGCTCTTTTAAAAGTGGGGCGAACCATTTCTAAACGGATTGATTCCCGCTGTATTCAGTAGGGGCTTGGCTCTGTTATCTATGCTAACTAGGAGACAACGGCAGAATCAGTAAATCCGGGATCCCGAGGCTTCCTTTGGAGACGGGTAGTAACTTATGTTGCCAGGTGGCAAAAAATAGCTCAACAGAGACTCGAGGGTGGACAGTGTCAACTTGTTGAGCGTTTGCAGGTCGTCCGATCGATTGGTTAGGCCAGCTCTTTGAAGAAGGCGGATGAGCGTTATGGACGAGTATGAGAGCCTGCAATGTATTCTGATTGGCTCCCAGAATAGATAAGTGATTAGCAACAAGATCCAGCTTTGATCTCCAGCGCAGGATTGCTGCTGTGAGCTTTTCAGGGCAAACAAGCACAAACGTAGTAGCTTCAGATCCACGTTGGCGGTCATCTGCCGGGCAATAGGTTTCGAAGTGGCTGCAGGTCGTGGAGTTCACATGGGTAGAACTAAGGGTATCTCTCGACTTTTACCTTCAAACCAAATTTTACGCCGAAGGCAATGCCATTACGCATATACACTATTCTACCGAACTTTCCCGGCTACTGTGCAAACACTTCCTCTTAATAGGCCATCGTTGGCATACTAGCAATTTATCGAGCTCCTGAAGGAATCCTAAATCCCTAATACCGATAGGGTATCTATGTAGGGACAAAGAAGGCGCTGGGGATGTAGCCGAATCGCAAGCAAAATTATTTGCTCAGGAAGGATCAGACGATAATTGTGTCGATAAGCAAATTCGACGTAATGTAAAAAGTGAGGGGCGTGAAATGCTGAGACTTTTACCAGGTGATCCCGCCTAATACTATTCAAAACGATTTTAAAATCAAGTTTTACAAGGACGCTAGGGCCGAGCACGAGCCGATAAAGACACGGTGAATGGCTACCTCAGTCCTAACGGGAGTGAATAGGCCTAGTTGGTGTGTGCCACCAGTGCCCTTAAAAAAACAAGTTCTGTTGAGATTGCATCTCATCTTCGAAGCAAGCCGGGGGGGGGCGCAGGTGAACACGCAATATGGCGTACCGATCCGGCCTTTTTCTGAAGCGCAACTAATCCTGCGCAAAACTTCAAGGGTTGAAGGAAAGGAGGGAGCGCCCTTAACAAAAATGTCCACAACGTTTGTTAACGTGGAAATGAGGCTGGCGGCGACACCTCCGAAAGAGGCAGAAGACAGGACATAGCAAGGGGCTCTGATAAATTGCTTCTTGGGGGAGTCCTGCATGGCCGCTTGAACGTTCTCCTTAGGTGTAACAAAACTAGAGGGGTTCTGGCCAGTGCCGGCCATTTTAGGCCTCTGTAGGTTATAGGTGTATATATATATATATATATATATCGTTATTCATCAATTCATATTACAATTTTGTCTATGTAAACGTGTCTATTTTCAGCCCAGAACAACCCTGGTAAAGCGATCTTAGAATTGAGATCGCGTTGCTTCACTGGACGTTGTCCCCAGTAGTTATCTTGAAACGTTTCCCCAATTAAGTGTATATATATTCTAGAAAGATTTGTTGGTTAGTAAGCTCTTCTCGCTCTAACGGATCTAAGCAAAGGCGAGCGTGTGTTGACAACAAGGGTTGTCTGTTACTGCCTGCGTTTTGGCGAATTCGTTACTACTGAATGTATTTCAATGCGGTCTACGGGCCTGAAACTGTATGCACTTGTACTGCAACGCGGTGGTTCAATCGCTTTTGCATTAAACATATACCGATGTTACAAATTAACCATAGCAAGATTAATTATTATTGTAGATAGTAGTAGATCTTTGACATTCGATACAATCGCCCTTATTGCCGAAAACATTAAGAAAAATAAACATGATTAACCGTCTGAAAAGACGCTTCATCATGTTTCTTTTCGCTAGCTTCAAAAAGGCTATTTTAAAGATACACCTGCGCCATTCCTCTTGAAATAGACAAAAATCTGTTTTTAAGAACTAATTTAACTGGCAGTGGAGGTGGATCGTCTAGAAGCACGTAACTCTAACTGAAAACCGACTGTATGACTAGTTTATAAGCTGATGCATAGCAATGAAACGATTAACGGTTAAGAGTTAGTTGCTTGACCGTTTGAAGCGTGCCGTCGTTGAAAAGCGCCCCGGACCATGCCATTGTAAAAGCGTCGTTTCCCACCTTGGGCAAACGTTCACCCGACCCAAAGTTATACCGTTTAAATTATCTGGATTTTACACTATGCGCCTTTCCGCAGCACTATCCTGCTTTTCTCTTCCTGCGACGAAAAAGAGCTTGGAATGCCTTTAGGGTTTCAGAAGCCACCTTTACCACTTTTTGCACCTGAAAACGAGAATCTCTGAAGTAATAGAATTTTATCATAAGAGAGCGTTGGACGCAGATTATATAAAGAGGTGATTTACTACATAAAGTATTATAGAATACATAATGACATTATATACAATTACTTACACTTATCCCATTGTGGTCGCTTGCGTTCTGTTTATTCGGTTCCGAAGGTATCGAGCCGTTCGCTTTTGGGCCGCTCTCAGCAAAAGCCGAATCCATCCGTAGAGTCGTATTCTCCTGTTGATCTTTCTAAAGTTGTAGCACAATGATAAATAAAACACGTCTTGTCGTGTAGAATAACGTAAAAGATGCACTTAACAATTTTGGCATGCCCATGATTATAAAATCACAACAACGAAATACTCTTTTGTTCCTTCTGATTGATCTTAGAATTTCCTCTCAAGAACTATTCTCAAGGGGAAACTCTAGTTAATATGTCCGACCCGCGGTGCATTGAAGATGATATGCTTCACGGCGCTTCCACCACGTACGGGACGGGCCTTTGTCTAGGTCGACGGGACCGGACCATACTTACAGACATGTGCTACCACACATTCTGGTGGTTACAGAGTATGAAGTTTCTTTCACTATCACATAAGAGGGTGCTAGCACAACGATTTATCATGACATTATTGTTTCATTAAGGCGCACGCTGAACCATGAAATAAACATTTGTATTCAAGTACCTATGTACATAATTCGATTATTGGCTCTTTCTGCCCGAGGGCGGAGTGGGTCTGAGAGGCAGGCCTCAAAGAAAGTAGGTCCGCAATATGCGTTTATTACTACTACACGCTTCTTACAAAGTTTGTTGGAGCGGCCAACACAAATGAACAAGAAGGGATTACGTCCCTATCGACCGCGAATGTCGGTGCGAGTATGAGAAACTTGCGCATGGTCTCGACTCACCTGAATCCGCCTGTCGGCCAGGGCAGACCGAATGCTAGGCGTCGATAAAGGCGTCTTCAGTTGTGAGACCGCGTGAACTCTGGCGACAGCTGGTGTGGGCGGCGCCGACTGCTCTTGTAGGCGGTCGCCCCTCCGGGCGCAGAGGAAAAACCTCCGCGCTGTACAACGGCCCATGGTCGCTATGAGTTTTGGCTGGCGTTCGCCTACCAACACCCGCACCGGGCACAGCAGATTCCGCACGCCACTGTTCGAACGTCGGGCATTCAGTAGGTCTGTATTAGGCTGAGCGAACCGAACTTAATCAATAGGTCAGTCGTGATCAGTTAGCTAGCTTATTATCTTAATGAGGTCAAATCAAAATTAATTGATTGCACCGGTGACAACGTACTTGTCCCACAGCTTGAGCATACGCTTAAATTGTGTCAGTCTTCGTCAAGGACGAAAGGGATCAAAAAGTCGATGTGTAAGAGTATCGCCAATATTCGCTATGGTCGTTATACTTAAGGAGCTTCACTGACGAGGCTTCACTGCAATTGCTACTAAGACTGGTCCCACGGCGGCGATTTTCTCTAGCCTGTTAATTACATACGGCGTTTAATCTAAGCGATTCTTCACCGTTCGAGTATGGACCATGGTGGACAGACAAAAGCGGACAGAGCTGCAAGGGTCGACGAACTGATTCCAACGTCAAAAACATGGTAGAATCTCGGGGCGAAAAGATAGAGAGCATTCGGGAAATATTTTTACATAGAGGCGTAAGGAGACAATTGCGGGAGGATTGCGAATATTTATTTATCTCTATATAAAGTAAAATCGAGAACAAAATAGAAATTCAAAATGACAAAAGCAACGAAGCGCGACAGCTGTTTCGTATTCAATGGATAAATGCGCTTTGAAATAATCTGGCGTTACCTTAACTAGTTAAGAAATAACGTGCACAAAATAAAATAAAAAATGTATCTACTTTCACGAGACCGGCCCAACTAAAAATCCACATACGCTTAAGTATATTTCGTCATATAAACCAAAAAAGAATAGTGCAAGCGAACCTGCCTGCGGCTTGAAACGGCACATTGCGATGGCGTAACGTCCTGCTGTAGTTGAGAGCTCTTCGGAGAATCTCCGTTGCTTCGTCGGAGGTTGGTGTGACCAGCTGAGATCCCTGAGCGGCGCAACGCGCCATAGCTCCATGCCAGCTAAGGCGTTCCACATGATGTCTCCCAGCTGCTAATACATTAACAGCATTTTATAACGCAGTCATTATATATATATATATATATATATATATATATATATATATATATTTGTGATAACAGACAACATGGACAAATAAATTTGCCGGCGGGCTATGTCGGTCCATACTATATATATATATATATATATATACATTTATTAGCACTCGGGCTGGGTAAGTGTGTGTATATGTATATAGTAAATAAAAGTAGAAAAGCTGTGGGTCTAGGTTAGCAACTGTGTTGGCATATCTTCTAGGGCACATGCAGTAGTGACGGTCGACCAATTCGATACATCAATTTGGCCATGGGCCAGAACGGAAAGGCAGGAGCACATGTAGAATGCTATAATAATATTATGAATAATGTTCTACACATGTGCAGAACAGACAAACGAATTCACGCAGGACCACAACCTAAGCCTTCTTGCGTTGGTTGTGCTGCTTATCGCAGACCTACCGAGTCGCATACTGAACTGAGACCAGGCCGTGGAGATAATAATGTACGCGGATGATCTAGTACTCTACAGCGGCAACAGGTTTCATCTAAAACCGGCGCTAGCTGCGTTGGCAGCTTGTGTGAGCGAAGTCGGCCTCGAGATCCACACGGAAAAGACGGAAGCTATGAAGAGCAGTGAGTTACTTGCATATGGACTCGACTATACGGGTAGGGGCTAGAGTTTTTAAATAGATACACTAACCGAGGCATCTGAATTTATTTGTTGGCGGTCTTACGCGGATTACTGCCGGCTTTATTTGTTTAAAATAAGAGTTCTAACATAGAGAAGGTCCGTCGTCTTCTCCAACAGAAGACCTGCCAACCAGAGTGCTTGTTTCCACAAGGAGCCTATCGGCAAACCTCTGCGCCATTTGCGCCATTATGAACATCGCATTAAAGGGCACAAAAATGCGGTTGCTACGATACCGCCCACGATTGGCTCAAACCTGTTGCAAGCATACTGTATGAAGTATGTCACCCATGCATGATCAGGTACAGCAGCGGAAATGGCTTCGACCAGATACAGAGGATGGTTGTCGTAGTAAATGACGTATACTATTGATTGGACGGCATCGGCCGACCTTTGCTTGCCAGAAGGATTGCCCTTGTACTAACAATAAGGCTAGGCATTTCTCTAACAAAGATAAGATAGCAGATTTACAATCGGACTGGTGGCATGCCGGATTGCGGCTGACGGTCTAAGATGTCTGTGATGATTGCAATTGCAGATCGGAAGTATGACGAGCGCCCGCAGCGGCCGAAAAGAATAGAAAAGTAACAAATGTGCAGATGGAAACATCTGGCGCTTCAGGCGCTTTCGCTAACGGGCTACTGACAAAGCTAGGAGAAAGCTTGAAGACTACAGCGGGCGACGTAAGGACTGCCCAGTTTTTTGGTCCGAGCCTCTCGAGCGATATACAACGGGGTAATGAGCAATTTCCGTATTGTGCTTGCTGGCAAACTTGCTGCAATCAGCCATGGTAAATTTAGCTTAGATTACATAGTGAAGATGGACATGTTCACCGGGGCACAAATGTGATGTCTGAAGGTATGACATCGAAAAAAAACTCTACACCACTAAACTACAGGCTAATCCAGGGACCACTATATATATATATATATATATATATATATATATATATATATATATATATATATATAAATATATATATATATATATATATATATATATATATATATATATATATATATATAAATATATATATATATATATACAGGGTGTTCCTATTTGTGTGGCCAAAACGCTAGGGTATGGTCAAACTCGGTGAGAAAATCATTTTTGCCAATGGGTGGAAGCCGGGAAAACGTTTTGTTTAAGAGTGAGGATGAAATTTATAAAAGCAGTTATTCAGCCTTTTTTCTTCTACATAGTTGTGCAAAATCTACGTTTGCGGGAGTATACATTACTAGCTTGCGTAGCAAAAAGCGAATAGCCAGAGTAAGGAAAGTCATAAAAAGTCGAAATGTTACGTTAACGCTTTTTTGTGCAACATCGTATTTTTTTCCATTACGACCAAAAATGCACGTCCAAAAGACTACTCTCAGGCAATAGCAGATTTAATGCCCATCATTTTCGTATCAAGGTGATGGTGCTGCGTTACGTAGTTGTCAAGTCACTAAGCTTTTTCGACAGTCATAGTTGTTATGTTTTACGTGCAAGTTTTCACGTTCAGAACCGTAAAAATTTGCCAAGACGTTTCCGCCCCCTCCTTCCACTAGGAAAATTTATTCTCTTGTTGAGTTCTACCAAACCTCAAAATATGTACCTAACTTTCTCATACGCCCTATGGAAATATGCATGTGTTCGCTTTCGATATGGCTATCGAAAAAGCTTAGTTACTTGGCAACTACGTAACGCAGCACCATCACTTTGGTACAAATGCAGTGGGCATTGAATTTGCTATTGCCTGAGAGTAGTCTTTTGAACGTACATTTTCGGTCGTAATGGAAGAAATTACGATGTTGCACAAAAAAGCGTTAACGTAACATTTTGACTTTTTATGACTTTCCTTAATCTGGCTATTCGCTTTTTGCTACGCAAGCTAGTAATGTATACTTTATTGTGCAGAATTTTCCGCCAAACACATCGGTATGATCGGTTCCTTTGTGCGTTGACTGGTTCTCCCGCAAACGTAGATTTTGCACAACTATGTAGAAGAAAAAAGGCTGAATAACTGCTTTTATAAATTTCATCCTCACTCTTAAACAAAACGTTTTCCCGGCTTCCACCCATTGGCAAAAATGATTTTCTCACCGAGTTTGACCATACCCTAGAGTTTTGGCACCACAAATAGGAACACCCTGTATATATCTTTTTTTTTCTTATATATCTTTTTTTAATGCGTATATAGCATATGTATATACAACTAAAGACTCCTTCGAAACGTATTCTGCATTCACATCTCCAACGTTCTTTACGCGAGCAGTATGTCAGTTTAGGAAAAGCAAGGGCTCTCTAAAGTGGAATGTATTATACATATCAGAAGTGGTTAGGAGCAAGCTACGGTGTAAATGATGATGTTCGAAACGCAGTGGTGATTTTCGAAACGCAGTGATTCTTTAACTACCTCGGTAATGTGGTGGCTAAAATCAAGATCATATGTAGAGACAGATGCGTCTAGGCCATAGACTCGCGTAACTGTCGGTAAGTAGTGTTATTCATTTAGTAACTTAAGTCAAATGCGCCGTGTCTCAGTACGTCACACTTGGCGGGTGAGGGAAGTATACCATTCCTAGAACACATGGGAGCAATGCCTCGACAGTGGCTCGTAGGGCAGTGTGGGCAGTATTCAAGTAAGCGAAATAAACAAAAGTTTTAAGTGTTCAGCATATAAATATATATATATATATATATATATATATCATTTGTATGTACTATACAAACGTCATCTAAAGAACAGTGCAACCTTTACATTTATATATATATATATATAAGGTATTCCATAACCGTATGTACCTATTTTAAGGTTTAGTAGAGCTCGGCAAGATAATCATTCTTCCCAATCAAAGGAGGGAGCGAAAACGTCTTGTTTAGGAGTGGGAGTTAAATTTATAAAAGTAGTTATTTTGCTTTTTCTCCCACATAGTTGTGTAAAACGTTTACGGGAGAACCATTCAATGCATGAAATAACCATGACAATACCTACCTGTGTATGCTTCTAAAGCTATGACGGGTGACTTGTCTATTGAGTAGGTTATTTAAGCATGCACTTAATCGCGACAAGCCCGTCGGAAAACCTTAATTACTCCGCGCCCATAGATCGTTTGGTACTAGAATGATCGTCGTGAATTATGCAATGGCTCTGAATGTATTAGTTTTGAGTTGTGATTGGTCGTAGGGTAATGATTTTGATATATTAAACGTGAAAGCTAGAAGTAGAACTTCAATTTTCGGATTCTTTTCTAAATGGCCCTGTCGCATCTCCTATTTCCCTTTCATATATTTCATAGGCAAGATTTTCTCACAAATACGACGGTGCGCTTAGTTTCTCTAGAGGAGGACTGGTTGTCTTGCAATCGCACATCTATGTTCCTGTGACGGCAATAACATCAGTGTCACATATTTTAGTAACACTTCATACACTTCTGTTTATTTTTCTCGAGTAATTTCCTCTCTATTAGTAGTTCTTCAAGGTGGCGTAGTGGCTTAAGTCTGCGTCTCGCAACCGGAGGAGACACATAGGTGCGCGGGTTCGAGCCCCACCGTTGCACATTTATATTTATGGGGGTCCGTCTATGAAGCAATGTGAAGAACAGTTCCGTGGACGTTAAATGTTGGCTGAGAGTCAGCCCGAAAACTTTACTAGATAGGCTACAAAACAATATTTCAACAGCTACTGCTGACTGCTTATGTCGTTGAGCGGCAGATCGCGCCTGACAGTTGCACAGAACAATTGTGTTACAACTTACTTAGCGCATATTTGTCACTGATAGCACAATGGCTTCCAATATCATAACATCGGCCATTGCCATACGTACATTTCATTACTAACGCACCCTGAACATTTTAGACCTTCATCAATAAGGCATCTTGGCTGTTCAGCTCGTTTATGAAAAATGCGTCACATTATGGTCAGGTTTAGTTTTGCGCACCTTGCAAATCGGTCGAAACTTCTTGGACAGCTAAGCCGATGGGAGGCATGAGCTTCGGACACAGCTCCGGACATTATTATTATTATTATTATTATTATTATTATTATTATTATTATTATTATTATTATTATTATTATTATTATTATTATTATTATTATTATTATTATTATTATTCAAGAAAAAACAAGCGCCGCTAATTGATCCTGGCGGCGGCGGAGTCTAGGGAACTAGTGCACTAGCCATGGTTTTCACCCATCGGGGTGTCGCCGGTTCGATCCTACGATGTTAATCGAATTTTCTTTAAGCGAGATTTTTTAACAAGGTAATTTATTTATTATATACACTTTTTACAACGGTATGTTGTTTCATACGTTTACAAATATTTGCAAGCAGTCTATAGTCATTTATACCTTATTTTATTGATTCATTAGAAAAGATGATAAACCATATACTACCGCTGAGAGCTGGCGACCATGCTGCCACACGGACCAATTGGGAAACCCTAGATATTTCAACCCTTCGGGCCCTCGGTGCATTGAAGATATGCCACACAGCAATTTCAAGCCCGTAAAAGGCACTTCTAAACGCGTTTTACCTAAAAGCGCCAGGTAGACGATACGGTCTTTCTCAACGGGGGTCAGTTGACAAGAACTCGTATCGTCTCATTGGCCACCACTCCGCTTGCGGCAACAAGCAGCGAGGTCACGAGGCCATTGTTTGTCGTTTTCTTTTCTTTTTTGTCTGTATAGAGATTTCGGCAATATTGTTTGTGTCCAAGACTACGTACCGAGAGTGTGCGTGGCGCCATCGACGAGCAACAACTGTATCCCAATGCCAAGGAACACGCACAAACGTGTGCCCGAAGCCATCATGAAGACCATCGGTTAGGAACCTGCCCTCATGAGGACCACAGGTTAGGAACCTGCCCTCATAAAGGGCACTCCTCTTGCTAGGCAGACAACACGCCTTAGTGGTCTACACTTGGTGACTCGAACACACAGCAGCAGCAGCAGCAGCAACAGCAATAACAACAAGATCAACCCGGCGCCTACCACATACGCCTCCTATTATGTCTACCATGGTTGTCCTTCTTAACGTCGTAAGCGTCGTGTTCCATCCAAAAGCCGGGCCACGTCGTCGATCTTTGGCCACCGATTCTTCTGGCTCACCACAGGAATCGTTGAAATATGCTTATCGCTCGTAGCGCGCGTATTGTAGTGAGACGGATGGACGGGGAGGGCGGAGGGTGGAGAGCTTAGGATCCTCTAGCCAACTAATCCTCAACGTGTTTTGAGTCACTTTGGTTAATCGTCTCTCGCTCCATCTTACTTTGCTTTCTTTTGCTTTTTTTTCGTGTCCACGTTTTCCACACATCCACGTTCCATTTGTTTCATACTGACTAGAAGGTATCTTAGAACCTGACCAAGTTTAAACGAATTTATTTATTGACATTTCTTATTGGATAGTTGCACACGTTCATTTCAAGCTCCACATCCGCTCATAGCTTGTGTGGAACCCCTTTTATGAGATAACAATATATAATTTACGTTTGCCATTTTCACCAATATATTACAATACGTTGCAACATGATTTGTATTACTTATATTACTTTTAACCAGATACTAGAGTTTCGAGTCAATGAGGTCTGAGGTCTAATCTGAATTTGAGCAGAGACTTTGTTTGTCTGACTCTGACGGAGGCCGGTATTTCGTTCCAGTAGGAGACTCCGATGTTTTGATCGATAGCTTTGACTGGTTGGAGTTGGCGTGCAAGTTAGATGTGTTACGTCTTGTAGGAATGGGTGTTGCTGATGTTGCCAAACCACGTAGGTTTGAATGCATTCTGAGGAGTACACGCCTAATTTCAACTACGACGGAGTATATTTGTGTAGTGCGGTTGCATTGAGTCTCGCATTCAGATCCCCAGAGTTGTTCTCAGTGCTCGTTCTTGAAGTCGGTAAAGCGGCCCAATAAAACGCATCTGTGTCAAGCCATAAACTTCTACAGCGCAAGCCAGGTGACTACAGACATAGAGGAAATACAACGCCATCAGGCAGTTCTGGGGGAGAAATCATCAAGCTCTGTATATAAATAAAGGTATTTTTACGTACACGTGCAACATGCGCTTCAAATGTGAGCTTCTCGTCCAACGTAATGCCTAGAAACTCCGCCTAGAAGCGAGAGGGTTAGCCGTCGCACTAGAATCGAAGGGGATTGATCGTAACGGAACTCCGCGGTGGAAGGAATTGCAATATACCTGTTTTTCCTCCAATTCATATGGAGACCGTTACTCTTGAACCATGAGGATAACATGTAAGATATAAGATCACCTGTATCAAATTATTTGCTAAGATCTATAAATATGCCGGCGACTGTCTTTTTCAACATTAAGCTTCTGCGAACTTCGTCAACAAAATCCACGCCACAAGTCGGCAAAGGTCGCCGACATCTTGAATCGACAACTGACGCTGATTTAGGCCAATAAACACCTCAAGGTGTTCATTCAATTGCTTATATACTGCTTTTTCGAGAATCTTGGATATTGGAGGAGGGATACTAGCTAGTAATCTTCCTTGCTTAGTCTGTCGCCGTCGTTAAACAGTGGCACAACGCGAAACAATTTGAGGGTCGTGGGGTGGACCCTTTGGCATGTCGATAGATTAACTATGGATGCCACTGCGTCAGCAATAACGTCAGCACGTTGTCTCAAGACTTGAGAGGGTATATAATCTTTTCCTACAGAGCATATTTTGGTTCTTTTCAGCAGGTAATGCACTCGATCCACAGGGACCGGCCGAGACAAAAAGCGCCCGTGTAGTTCACGTATGAACATCAGTACCTCGTAAGCGGCCGAGCAATCGGCGTCGGCCGTTACGCAGGTTGCAATATAGTCATTAGGGATGTTAGAAAGTCGTACACAGTCTGTAACTATCTCATCATCAATCTCCAGTTTGACACATTTTTTCCTGAGCACCTCCCATGACTGGCTGGATGGCTTCCCATGGACTCCGCCTCTCCTGTATTCTATTGCGAACAATATTCCCATCAGCCTCCAGCCTGCCCTTTTTTGAAAGCGAGACAACTCTGTTTTCCAGTCTAACGTACGCTTGACGTCTGCGAATGTTTGAATCTCTTTCGAGAATGGCACATAGGCGAGGTGAACGTTTTACGGTGAACGGTTAACTACTCGCTGATGCTCATAATATTTTGGCTCTGATACAAACTAGCCCTTGGGAGACCACGCCCGCATATTAGAACAATTTGTATTTTTCTTTTCTCTCTAAACCTTTAAGCATAACGCATATACGACTCATGCACGTAGGGATTTGAACATAAAAACGCTAGATCCTTGTAAGTGGGTGGATAAGTCAAGACAATTGTCTATCGATATAGTTCCTTAAGAGTGCTTGCTCACACGCTAACTGATCAACCCCTACATTAACTAACTCGTGATAATAATGGTATGTAATAGATACATACGATAACACAAATAGTCTGATCTAGAAGCAGGACAGAAAGTGGCACCGCAAAGCCCACAAAATCTAGTCCTGTGGATTCTACAGAGTTCAAGCCTGCCAATAATTGTTTAACGTGTCCGCGATTAGTCTACCACGTTGGTTATAATCAAGTTCTATTTTCGCTAGCAGTCGGCTACTTTGGCCCACCTAGCTTTTATGTAATGTATAGAAAATCAAACAAAAGCCAAGTTACAGATTTAATCCATCAATAAATCACTGACCTACTTCGTGCATTCTAAGGCTCCTTTACATGTTGTGCAATCGAATTAGAAAATGCGAACTTTCACGAAAATTCAGAATTGTTGCAAAACGATATTCTAACTAAAATGTAAAAAACACATCTTTCGACATGTTAAGGCCATAAACTCAGAACTTTAAACAAACTGCCGAGTTGCGGGTAGGTGGGTATAATTGCATTTCCAATGGCCTACGACCAACACATAATCAAGCATATTTATAAGCTGAGAGCGTTTGGTTACATTGAATTGTTAATGTTTGAGATTGAATCTACATCTGCTGCAATTTAAGAGTGAACAATACACCCACAAGTGAGTAGACGGTAGTGTTCATAGTTCATTTACCAATAGTGCAAACGCATTTTTAATGTTGATGCAATAGTCCTTAGCAATACACAGAAGATGGCGGAAGTCATGTCACATCGCTCTACATATAACCGATTGGTTAATTTGAGATGCCTTTTCCAGTAGACTACTCTGCTGATTATTAATGTAATTATGTTATTGTATATGGTCTTATATACTGTTATTATATTTCTGTTAATGCTGGGCCTTCGCTGTACGCTTCCGTAAGAAAGTTAAGGTTTGTTCCTAGCCGATCGCCTTTACTGCAAAATTATCTATTTACTGAATTCTAATAACACCGCAATATCACGTCATCTACGAACGTTGGTTTCCCAAAAAGCCCGTGGGCCAATGTGGCTGAGACATCACGGGGTAACCCTACGGCTCTCTTCAGGTAAGCGGCATTGGCCCGGCCAATTTTTTTCAACGTTTCGGCTGTCAAGTATTCAAAAGGGATTTGCATACCGTAGTGAAAAATTGGACCAATCTTTATTTTAAACGTGGTAACGTGGTAACTAAAATATTGGCGTCCAGCTCCTGTTTAAAAAAAGGTAGACAATTTGCGTAGAATACATGGTCTGTCAAAGGGCTGTGTACGCTGTGTACAAACAAGGTGATGCTCGGTCTCTTTACGCAAGCCCAATAGTTTGCGACACACGTTGTGATACTAGATAAGCACCATTCTGGATTTCGATGTTGTTTGATTTCGGAATAGCCTTGATAGGTGTAAGCGTTTTTTCTTGTGTTTACTTTTTTTACAATTTGTTTTCGTAAATACCGAATTTATCTGGAAGCGTCCTCAGAAGATCACCCGTGGGATCGAATCAAAGGCTCTCCGTTTGTCATTGGATGCCGCATAGGTTAACTTTGCGTCAGAGACTCACGTTTTGATCAAATTATTATAGTGTTCGATCAAGAATGGAAGAAATCTGTGAACTTTCTCGGAGCCGAACCGAATTGTTCGACGTAACACAAATTCTGTAAGCGGTTGACAATTACGGCGGTGAGTGAGGGCTCTGCCCCTATAGTTTGACGCTCTGTGGAGGCGCCTTTCCTTTGTATATGAGCTTGGCAAAGCTCTTTCTCTACCTACCAGACAGTTGTCCATCTCTCAAATATACGTTGACTAGACGGGTGGGAGTCGGCACAACATCAGCAAGACAATAATGAAAAATAGGTTTGATAAACGATGAGATCTGGGCCTGTGCCTTTTTATTTTGTTTGCGTGAGATTTCGGAAGAATCTAAAGTTGATCTACGCATTGAGACACCATGGCTATTCCATGGATCCATTTCATATTGGGCCTTGCTTAGTAGCTCTGTAATCGGCGTCGAAACATGGCTGGTGACGTCTGCGGACCTGTTGCATTAGTCGTGCTGCGGAGTCGACGGTTGTTCTTAGGTAGTCCACTAGGCTGTTGGAATCATCTTCTTTTGGTTAGGCAGCAAGACTACGGCAGTTTGGCAACGTCGATTGGCTTGCTTTGCCACTAGCACATGTATACGCTGAATGTTGAAACTGATGTGGCAATGTTTCCGGTCCTCTGGTGGCGCCACTTGCACTGTTGGCGGCTTTCTTATTAAATTCCCGAGGCTGTCATTTGTTTCTTAAATGCAATGAAAGTGAAAATGGTCAAAAAACATCGTAATATTAGGGAGGCGCATGGAAAAACGCAAGGCTTTCTCAAGTTTTAAGCAAAATTTCTGAAATTTGCTCAATTTTCAAGAAATTGTTTCCATAATTCGTGACAGGACGCTACAGTGATAATGACGACGACAAATTAATTTCTGCAAGGACCTAGGCGTACCCGTATTATATAATGCCGTAATATACGAGCGTGTGGCCAAAGTGTTTAGCAAACCAGGGTGTCATTCCTGCAAGGATGATGAATTTAGAAGCTGGTCGTACAATATTTGAATTGCCCTAATATATGTAAAATGTATGTTGAAATGTGGACGTCACTTTCGAGTTGAGGTTGCTGACAACCTTAGTCGGCCATATCCTACATTATCTGGTGTGTTTCAAGAAAAATGTTTATCTCCCCATCTATACGCAATTTTTGTTTTGGACATAAATAATTACCTGATACACGATGTCAATTATCTTGAATATGCAGCTGACCTAAAACTTTATTATCCTGTTTGCTCTAGTGACTCCAATGCTGTTCTGCAGTCAGCTGTGGACGGCGTCCTTTTAGCCTTCACATACCGAATGTTGCGGAGGCATCATTATTCTTCCTAAACTTACATATTGCTCTCCTTCTGGGAGCTTTATCTGTCTAAATACAGAAAGTTAGCTAAAGGCGTCCAAGACAAGAGACGCCTGCGGATCAGGTGGGCTCAAAGCGTGTTAGATGACGTTGTTTTTAGTATTGACTCACTTTTCATGCAAGACATTATACCTGCTCTACGTCAATTACGCAGATGTGAATTGCTAGAACACTTTTTTTTATGTACTCTCTAATAACCTAAGGAGTCAACGATCAATTACTCCAAAAGCCGTGGCCCGCGGTGCTTTCGTGAACGGATTGTTTGCTTGGCGGATGGCGAAATGGGCGCACGCAAATTTAAACAGTACTACTCGCCTATTTGAAGATTAGTTACGTTTTTCTCTTTCAGAAGTATCTATATTGATAACAGTGCATGTGTAAACACGCTGATGGTACCACACACCCCTTGTGACAATAAAGATGATTTTATCTATGTATGTATGTAAATCCAAGCGTTAAGAAAAATAAAGAAAACACACCTCGTATATACAAGTAATTGCGTAGATATTGAATTTTATTACGCAGACTGTTTACTCGGAGTATAATGTATTTACACAAATTCTCTCCGGGCTAATATCGCTTAGTCAATCTAGACTATATATATCTAGGGTTACTATATATAGAAGTGTATACACGTATTCATGTTATCCACAAAGATTTGTTTTCCCACTACTTGATCTGTGCATATGTCTTCAAGTAACGCCGTATCCACGAAAAAATAAAACAACACCAAACGACACTAAGTTGGTTGAACCCACTTAAGCCTGCCCATGCCTGCATTGATGAAGACAAACAAGTAGATGTAACAAGTACGCTGCACACTGTGCAAATCGAGAGGAAGCATAACTCGTTCGGTGGCGCCCGAGTCCGCTTAAGCGTCGGATCTCTTAGTTACCAATACGTCCCCCCCGCCCGAGTCCGTTTAAGCGTACGGTGGTCTTCTTCAGTGGTTACAGTTTCATCTTCGCCGGTAGTACCTGTCCGGACTTCGGCTGCGACTTCTTCGGCGGGCGTACTTCGACTCGCGCTCATAGCGTTCGCGTTCCCGTTCCCGCTCACGCTGTTCCCGTTCCCGACGACTATCGCGGTCATGTCTGTCGCGGTCCCGGTCGTGATTGCGCTCACGTCGATCTCGGTCCCAATCGGCGCCGCGGTGTTGTCCACCGCTTCGGTTGTCTTTCCTCGACCGCTGTTGTTGTTGCTGCTGCTGTTGCTGATGGTGGTACTGTTGATGATGGTTGTTCTCGTCCCTGTCGCGACTTCGGCTACGACTTCGCTTTGACGCTCGACGCTCCCCTCCTGCACCACTGCCGCCGCCGCCACCGCCACCACGATGATGGTCGCGTGGGGGTGGTGCAACACCACCCGACTGGCGGCGGGCATCGCGATCGCTTCGCTCGTTTCGGTCGCTACCGCCGTCATGGTGATGATTGTGTCGGTCTCGTCGCCTCTCACGACGCTCGTGGTCGGCAACGCCACCACCACCACCCCCACTCGCACCTCCAGAAGCGCCTCCCGCCGACGGCCCCCCGTTGTCGTAATTCGTGTCGCCGCGATCCCGGTCTCTCTGCTGACGTCGGCTGGCGATCTTCTGCATCTCCATCTCGATTGCGGTCACGGAAGGATCCTCGGCCATGGCATCATCGTCTTCACCCTCCTCGTCGTCGTCCTCATTATCGTCGTCGAGTAACGACACGCGCTGCTCCAGGCTGGACGATTCCTCAAGAACGTGGCGCTTCTGCAATCTTCGCATCCCCCATAAACGGCAGCGGGCATGTCGGAAACAAAAAGATAGCGAACAGCGACAACAACAACAACAATTACAACAACAGCAATAACAATCAGGGAGAGAGAAGAGTTTAGGGATGAGGATAAGACTTGCCTTCGCCCATAGCCTTGGAGGGCTTCCTTCTCTAAGTAGTTCGGTGAGCAAGGTCTGAAAGACCTTCGGCCACCGCCTAACGAATAGCTTAGCTACCCCAGGAGTAGATCATTTCTCAACAGCAATGCGGGTGGAGAACATGGGTATGGTGTAAAGCGACTCAAGAAACGTCCTCAACAATACTATTGCGCATTTCAGTGTATCAGTGAAACATATCTGCCCGCCGTAGATTAAAAATACGTTTGACAAATGTACTATATCGCAATCAGACTTACATTTGGCCAAACATTCGGGCATATTCTTATGAGAAATGTATGTACGTAAAGTTTTAAGAATAACGTAGACGGAAGTAATGAGATGCTAAAGCACTTCCACGCACACAGCAACTAAATGAAAAATACACCAATACCATCAAAAAAGCAGTACTAAATTATATGCGACATAAAACACCTACCTTGGCAAAATAATATCGCAGGCTCGTTCTTCAGTAAGCAGCTCATCGACGAACTGATCCATTGTGCTCAATACGAATGTACCCTCTCGATTCTGAAAGCGCAGCTTTCGATAGTCGTTGTACAACGGCTCGAGATACTTGTAGATATCCAATGCCGTCGCTGAAAGGATAAAACCACAATCATGCTTAGTACAAAAGGAACAACATAACGATGACAATAACAAAAAATATAATATCTACTAGGATATTTCAGCACGCCTACTTATGGCGAAAAAATAAGCTATTCTTGACACACACGAACAGGTTTACTGCGCTATATATATATATATATATATATATATATATATATATATATATATATATATAGCGCCATCTCATGTCAAGCACCAATGAAGGGGAGAACCTAGACGATGTAATTCTGAAACGCTACTTCGTTTATTATACAAGCAGGTTGGGCAACAACTCAGCGTGTTCACAATTTCTTACAGGTCACTAATTTCGCGGCTACCTATCGCCTATGCAACAATGTGCGCGACTTCCAATGACTTACCTGTGAGGCGAAGATAAATGGCGGCCAGTGCCCGAATATACTTGAAGTCCTCTTGTCGGAGAAACTCGATCACGATATCCTTCTCTGGTTGAATTTGCAGCATCTTGAGCAGCAAGCACATGAATGGTGTTGGTTTGATGTTTCCGCCATAGACACCACCACAGTATCGAAGCTCCATGCCCTGTTCAGATCGGATCACAAATAGCACAAAGCACAAGCTAGGTAAAATCGAGAAGGAACAAACAAGCATTCTATAGGATAGCAATTACTGCGGGCCAGCACATCTCTTACAGAAGCAGTGATTCAGTAATAACGCAACATTATTTATATATAGGGCATATTCTACTTGGAACATGAGATGAGGTGAAATTTCTTCAAAGGAAAGCTGTCATTCTAGCTAGGCTAGCATCGTTGAGAGGTACCAAAAAGCTTTAGCCAAAAACACACGCTTATATATGCTTTCTTTCCCAGTGAATAACTGCACTTTACAGAAAGAAAAATACCATCTCTCGGGAATAATAAAACGTCGATGTGCAACTTAAATCGACACACGTTTTAAGACGATTTGCAATGCAGTTGTTTAACATTTAACATTAAATGAGGTTGTTTTTAAGTCTAGACTATCTTCCGTCCCTAATGGGCTTGGAACTCCCGCGTACGTTTAATGCCCCGAGGGCCGGACATGCTGAAACACTGGGATTTCCTCTTGTGGCAGCATGGCCGCTGGTACTACTTATTAACTATTCTTAACGAGCATCGCTCAAAGAAAATTTAATCATCAACAGGGATCGAACCGGCAACACCCCGGAACATTTGTCTGCAATGCACCTACAATTAAAGCAGTGCATTTACATCAGCCAGAACTGCTAAACCTTGTGGCGAGGATTTAGACGCTTTATCAAAAGAGCATCAGTATTGGCATTCGACGTGGCCATAACGATCTCAAAAAAGAACCGTGCCCAGCCAATATGCAGAGACTCGAATACATCACAAATCAAATTATATAAGCACTCTTAGACCTACGTTAATAGTTAAGTTTACTAAAGTAAAACTGCTAAACTGTCTTTCCCTCTTTAACACACACACGTGATAAGTGTTTATATATTTGTATACGTAAGAAGAACGAACCTTGTCGACAATGAGCTCGGCGGTGACGGCAAAGCACTCCTCTTTCCAGTATTTACTTTCGTAGATTCGCGAGCGAATGATCTTTTCGACGAGGTACTGCGGGTTGGTCCCGTGCACCGTATGAGCGTCCTTTACCGTGCGATTCGCCATGATGCTCACGGGAACACAACGGTGATATCGATATATCGATTGGCCAGTTGTTGTGAGATCGAACAAACTTCACGCCGATCCTCTCGCGTGATTTATTCCGCACCGAAGGATGCCATATTTAGCCTTCGGAAGGTAGAACGACCTAAACGCGCAGTAATACACACATGTATATACATCAACACCAGTATATATATATATGTATATATAGACCAAATTTATCAGACGGATATCAAAAATATAAAATATTCCTCGTGAAGGCGTAGTTTTCGTGCCAATACGTACGTGACACGAACGAGGTGATCTATTGCTGTATTAAACAAATTGTGCTGTCTCAGGACTGACCAGACCATACTTAAATATATAGATTATGGACTGCGAAGTCGAGTGAATGTTAGATCACTGGAAGCTGCGCGCTTAGTGAAGGTAAACAACATATTCTCGTGGATAGTTCCACGAAGTCTGCGAAGCCGGCAGACCCTTGAATATGACCCTTGAATAAAGGTGCTTTTGACTTGACTTGATATGTATGTATGTATATATCAATATATCTCCACTGTTAGGATATGTCTAAAGAAGCGATATAAATATTACTGACAAAGCGAAACAAAGGCGGCTAGGTTTGGAACGAGAAATATGTTAGACAAACTTACCGGTTAGTCGATGCGTAGACCATTCAGACTTCGAATCAGACTATACAACCAGATGTCACCAGGTTGTTGGCGTTTTTCCAGCCGCAGCTGAAGCCAGAGTGTCATTTAATTCGTGCCCACCGTGGCAGTACCAGGCGATTTTCGAATACGTCTGACTGAGTTCGACGTTCGAACTCGGTAAACGCTCTTCTCCTCTTTCGATATTTAGACTCGCGCCTGACTCCCCGCCACATATCGCCAGGTCGCCGAAAACGATCCGAGATTTAGCGCGTCCATCGTTCCGACAAATAGCATGACGACGGAAGAAGTCCGGCTGCAGCGACTGTTGACTGTCTGCACTTGATTTAGAACATACTGTACTAGATCGCTGCGCTCTCGACGATAAAACCTTAGCAAAATTGAATTCCATTTCGTCAGAGCCAAATCGGACGCGAAATGTCATTGTGCATTTATATAGTTTATTTACAATTTTGTTGCAGAACTTTAACTCTTTAATCAGAGACACATTAAACTGGGAGTTGCCATATTGCAAGAGAGAAACAACAAATACGTATGGTATCTGTAACTACCATTTAAACTGCTTATTGCACCCGTGCAACATTGCCGTGTCTATTTCAAATACCGTTTACAACACCACACTTCTCTATCCTTTGCTCATATATTGTTACGAAAATTGTGATATATGTGCGTCTTTCAATTTTCCGTTATCACTCATTTCCGTGTTATCTTCCATTTTCAGATTAGTTTATTTGGCAGCTTTTCGGAAAGTTAAAACGTCATATAAGAAAGTGTTGGGGAGTGCCTATGTATCACCGTTTAAACTTTCGTAGCGCCAGCATCAATTTGAAAGCCGATAAGCCTGGAACTTACTGTCGATTCACCGCTCTGGTAGCGGCACAAACGAAGAGTACTGAGTAACTTTTGCGACTTGTGGTGTTTCCTCTAAACGCAGTTTATTCTGCCGCCAGGTTGGCACGAAACCTGATGTAAACTTGACTGTTTCAAAACTTTCGGTTACTGTACGAGCTCAAAAAATGGAACATGATATGAGGTTGCTGTAAGCGTTCCTCGTAAGTGAAGACATTTGTTAGAGTATGTTCATTCTATCAGTAGTTTAACTAGGTAGCTCTGTCCTGGGGGAATAAAGGGCTATTTCGAAATTTCCTTTGACCTCTCTCATTTGTAGCAACAAGATAGGCTATTGTCGTCTATGAAAGCGTTGTACTGATAGACAGGGGTTTTAATCGGTCGATCGAATTTTGAGATGTTAGTGCATCGATTTTGAGACGCTAGTACAACGCGATAAACCATTGTTGTCAAGAAATTTGTGCTAGATTTCGCGTATTAGCGATGTAGATTCAGTTAAAACGCCGCTCTGTACCCTTTGTCTAACAGGACAACGTAGAGCATACTGTTCTGCGGTGTGATGCTCTCAGGGAAGCACGGGACGCAGCACCAACCGCTGTGAGGGGCCGACCCATCAAGGAGGTGGTCTCCCATATGATGACTTCGGCGGAGGCATGGAGGGAGGCGACGAACTTGTTCGACGCTGTTTTGACACTCAAGACAGCCAAGGAAACGGCCAGGCGGGAGAGGTTTGAGCGGGTCTCTCGGGAGAGTGGTCGAGACGAGGAGCCGAGGGAGGGGGGAGGGGGTGGGGAGCAGCCAGGCCCTCATGGTCTCGACGCACCCTCACAGGACGGATTACAAAATGGCATCCCCCTATCCAACCGCAGGTAGACATGCGGGATGATAGTCAGGGATAGAGCTGATTGAAGGAGAACGGCAGAGACGCCTCTCCCACGGTTTCGATGTAATGCCAAAGTAATACCGAGCCTGGGGGGGTGGGGAGGAATCCGGGTTTAGTGGGTTTGCGAGTCTCACACTAGTCACGCAGGCTGCTAGTGGCGCATGTGCATCATGCATTACCGAAACCTCCCAGAACAAAAAAAAAAAAAAAAACCCTTTGTCTTTTGAGGAGCTTTGGAGTTTAAAATACATTTACGTACGACTGAGTAAAAGCATAACATGAGTTAGTAAGCCCCCTAACATGCTCACGCTCTGACAGTGTGGGGCAGCTCAGCCACCTAACGGCAAGTCTCGCAGATAAGGCTTGGTGCCTGGCAAAAGCCAAAAGATTAAGGCAATAAATACCCACTAAAACTCCACGCATATAGACATATATGCAGCCTCCTTAAGATGACCCTCCCCTGATCTGCGGGATCCTTAACGCAGAAGAGCAACTCGCTTGTCTAAGTCGGCATTTTGCGATGAAGCGAATCACATATGTCGACCATTGAGCGCACTGCTTTTGGCTAAGTTGAGAATATAGACTCTCCTCCGTCCCCTACGGGCTTTGAATTGCCCTAAGGTATATCGTCAGTGCACCGAGAGCCGGTAACGTTGAGATAAAGTTGCGAATTTGGAGGCAATCATTCGGAAACCTGCTGTCACTTTGTGCTCGTCTTTAGGATGACCTCGGAAGCAGCGTATACTTGTCTCGTTAATGTATGCTTATATTTTCACTATTCGTACCTCGATTGTCGTGAAGCCGTGCTTCGAGGAGTGAAGAGATTTGAATCGCCAAGCCCTTCTTATCTTCTTTTTTCTAGGATATCTAGGAATGCCACGTGCGTAATCTGATGATCTTCAGATTTTATCGAATCTAATTCACATAGTAAGTGGCAAACAATCGACTAGATATCCAATATGTGCAGATGATGAAGTGTTCGTCGACATTAGCACACCCAGGCCCCCAGGTAAAATTTTACGATTCTGAACGTATAAGCTTTAACGTAAAACATAACAACTTTGGCCGTCGAAAGAGCTTAGAGTCTCGGCAACTACGTCACACAGCACTGTCACAACACGCCGGTCTGGTCGGTTCTTTCATGCCTTAATTAATTTTGCACAACTGTGTGGGAAAAAAGGCAAAATAACTATTGTTATACATTTTGTTCTTACTCCTAAACAAGACGTTTTCGGCCCCTCCTTCCATTGGAAAAAAATATTTTCTTGCCGAGTTTTACCAAACCTTAAAATACGTACATATTGTATAATAATAATAGTTGTCTTCTACAAATCGACACTAGAAATAAGTGAATTCGGATATGCCTGAATCCTTAAACTTCTCTGACAAATCTTGTTGGATAATTGTTAGTAGTAGCTGGTCAATACGGTTTGCAGATTTCCATAATAATAATAAAAATAATACTCTGCACCCTGTATGTAGAGGCGTGGTCTAGGGGCTAGTTAACTTGCAGATAGATTGGCTAGAAGCTAGAATAAACGTATATATATATATATTTTTTTTTTCTTTTTTATTATTTTTTCTTTTTTTACATGTTAAACAATGCTAGAATAAACATATATATATATATATATATATATATATATATATATATTTTTTTTTTTTTTTTTTTTTTTTTTTTTACACGTTAAACAATGTTACAGTTGCGAGGTCTGAGCGTATTATTGCAAATCTTTTAAATTATAACTTTACTCCATAGCGCCTAAAATTGATACCACGTTCCCTCTGCAAACGGCCAAAGACAACGCTTGCCTCAAAAATTGATCCCCTCTTCAGTCGCTTGTGCCCTCCTGAATTCGCTCACTTAAATCTCTGAGAAATACTTCGGTTTCCTTTGATTGGTTCTACTGTCTCTATGGCAATAGGTACAAAAAATATATCTTGTTTCCATTCTGTTTTCTGGCGTCCGAGTGCTTTGCTACCCACCCGGCTCAACTGAGCTGTGATGTAAATTGAAAGCCGCGATTGTGCACGAAACCGTTGTTTGTTTGTATGTGGCATGCTTATTTATTTTGTCAATATATGCTTATACACAATTACAGCGAGATTACATGAGATGTTTTTCGCCAATAAGCTAATTTATTCAACCGGCGCCGCCACCACCGCTTCCGCTATTATTATTATTATTATTATTATTATTATTATTATTATTATTATTATTATTATTATTATTATTATTATTATATTATTATTATTATGTTATTTTTCCTGCTTCGGCGAGTCTTCTGGCCGACGGTAGCTGAGGCTCACTTTGAGGTGTGCTTCTTCCTCGAAGAGGGGCTGCGCCCGAGACTTTCGACTGATAATGATGTCATCATCATCGTCGTCGTCCAAATCTGTGTGCGGCCTTCCATTGCCCACCGCAGCGCCTCCGGGGTCAGAGGCGGCAGCGGCGGAGGCAGCGGACACGGCGGGACCCCCCGAGCTCAAAGCGCCGAAGGGCAGTAGGCCGAACGATGGAGGTCCAACTCCGTCGTAACCGGGCCCGGGCGAATTTGGTAACGGGTGGTGGTGTTGTTGGTGGTGGAGGTGGTGGTGCTGCGGTGGAATGGCTGCACCGTGCGGCGCGAGCAGCGGAATCAGACCGGAGGGCGGTGGAGGTTTCGGCGAGATCGCCCCTCCAATGAGCGGCGTCAGAAACGAGAAAGGCCGACCGTGGAAACGCTGGGGCTTGATGATCTTGATACCCAACTGCAGGCCGAATTGCTTCTGAATCTTCACGCCGAGCAGCTTGATCTGGACGACGTGGTCGATGTTGTCGTCAGTGGCAAGAACAACAGCAGCAGCAGTCAACAATCGGGTTAATGGAAATTGTTATTGCTCGGGGACGATTTCTTTAACGAACGGACCTGCGAAAATGGCTCGTCAAGTTCTGTGGTGGAGACATAAAATGCGAACAACAACAACAACAATAATTGGTTCATCATCGTATAGGTTACAATTTTATATCTCCACCACAGAACTTGACGAGCCATTTTGCAGGTCCGTTCGTTAAAGGAGTCGTCCCTGAAGAAGGTAGATGTTTCGACAAGCTACAGCAGCTTGGAATACTTACGAAACATGTACAGCAAAACACTTAGAAATTATATTCACCATTTTTCCACTCACAAGGCAAGAACAAAACGGGAGGATATCAGAGATACCGAGAGGATATCAAAACGGCAAATATATATATATATATATATATATATATATATATATATATAAAGTATTGCGCTTACCTGCGGATTGAAGCCGATATTCAGGTAGGGGTTGGCAACTATAGCAGGCGGTCCTTGGACGACGGGTGCAACCGGTACAAAAGGTGCGACGGGCGGAATTTCAGCTACAAAAGGATGTACCACCGGGTGGCGTTTGTGGCCAAACGTGATGGTGGGCAAGTGGCCTAGCGTTAGGCTGCCACTCAGGGCTGATGTTGAGGGCTTTTCGGACGACTTCGATGGCGGTGGTGAGGCCGGTGGTGGTGGTGGTGGTCGGGGAGTGGTCGAAGCAATTGACCTCACGGGTCCCGGCTGGACCGCTACTGACGACATCAGAGAACGCCAAGACGACGGGCAGAAGGAGAGGAAAGAGACAACAGTGATGCACGGAAAAGCAATTAGTGCTACGCAGCTGCTCCGGAGGCCTAAAAGCACTGTGCTTAAGGCAGGTAAATAAGTGAGTGTGAGTGCGACATTATTAATATTATTAGTAGGTTAATTAACACTCTGATTAGATAAGTTCCGTTTGCGTATATCGTATTAGATCTGCTCCCGGAGTTCCTCTATGGCTAGCTGAGTGAACCGTCAGGCATGCTGCGGCACCTCTGCGCATCTGCATCTTTCATCGGGTCGGTGAAAATCCTCTCCACAACATCATTAGTTGCGCTTTGAGTTTGAACAGGGCTACGGCTGCCTTTGCATTGATGCATTGCCATTTGCTGATATAGTAAGGCCCGCATAAGTAAACTGATGAAGTAAAATCAATTACTTGGGCACGTATTATTTGATTGTTTCTTATTATGTCAGCAGCAGTACCATCACCATCAGCATAACAGTTGCATCCTCCAATGATGCTTTTCTCCCTCTGGAAGTATTTCTGGAAGGCTGCATAAAACTAGTCGCCCTCTGCATTGGGCTAAAACGCTTGTCGAAGCCTGATCGAATACTCCATTAACAATAGCATGATTATCAGAAGCACCATTCAAAATTACACGGGCTGCCAAGACGGGGGGGTTTATCGTGCACTAGGTCTAGGTGGGGTTAGCACGCGTCGTGGGCTAGGATTAGCGTTAGTAGTAGCGTATAGATCCGTCGAAAGCGTCAAACGTGTTGTATTTGCCATAGCGTAGCCTCTCACATAGCCATTACTACTCACAAGCATGCGTTCGGTGAGGTGACGACGGTTTGTGCGGTCGCCGCTTGTATTGTTGCTGTTGCTGTTTGTGCAGCTCTGGCCACAGCATGTCGTACTCAGGTAGCGGCCGGTAGTCGTGGCCTGAGGGGCCTACGTTGTGATTCGAGCCGTCGACGGGGCTCAGGAACTCTTCATCTGAATCGATGTTTTCCTCGTCGTTCGGGTTCGGCGCGTTCAGAATCGGCAGGCGTAGAGGGCGAGGCCGGTAGGTGGTCGATGAGCTCGCCCACCTCTTGGGCGGTAACGTCGGACTCGACACAGGCGGGTGAAATAGAGGTGACCGATTTCGATTCGGTTGAGCTCCCTGAATGAAAAGTCGATGCGGTATTGGACCAAAACTGTTAAAATTTTGAAAAACATGTGGTTCACTAAAATTTTAACATTCTTCCGTTATCTCGCCACCAACGCCTTAAAAACCATACATACGTATTTGTTATTTCAGCCAATAGGCATTGACCAATATATATATATATATATATATATAGTGTGAAGTAAAAGTATATGTATGTGACAGTGGTTTTGAAGAGTTGGCGCCTAAATGCATCGTAACATAGTTTCGCGTTGTACCATTCCATGCAATATGCACATGATGATAAAGGCCGCATCTTAATATAGAACCACGTCCCTATACGCGGAGCAAGGTATTTGTATATATATATATATATATATATACACGCAGAGTGTTCCTATATTAAGTACACTCATTTCAGGGTAGTATTCCCTGTTTACAAAATTGTGTTTCTTGATGGAATGGGGGAGGGGCAGCAATGTCTTGTTTAGGACTAGTGAAACTATCATCCGTTATATGGATGTAGATGGTCAGACATCACTTCCCAAAAGGCGCTATGACGTGTAAATGAGTTGTATGGTGAACAAACGAGAAAATTTAGCTTCATCTGAATAATACTCATGCTGACGACACGAACGCAAATAGTCTCATTGAAAGCAGTTCGCAAAAATGCCGGCCCTGGGATATGCGCGTTTCTAATCTTCACGTCGACTCACTTGAAAACTTAGTAATACGGTCAACTTCCGTAGAACACCATAATAATGTACAATCTACGGGAATAATTTTGATACTATACCGATGGTAGTCGTGATATGATGACCGTGAGTCGTCTTATCCCGCCGCCCGATGTCGGACTGCCATAGAGTCCCGTGTTAACAAAGGAGGGATTTTAGCGGCCTGTATCTGTATCCTTTTTTATAGGAGGTTTCGGGAATGCACATGCGTCGCTGGCAGCTGTCAGCAACTAGGTGGGACTCTCCCACCCACCAGGCTCCCAACCAATTTTATTCTTTAGGAGTTAACCAATTTTATTCTTTTAAAAAGTACTCTCTGATGTTAATGGACACAACACTCCTCCATCACTGGATCGGACTATCAATCTTTAGGAATGTTTCTAATTGTGTTTTCACTGCTTCCGGTAAAGCGAATTTTTTTCTGTAGATACTTCTGGAAGTGTTTGGATAGATGGTAGTCCGACTGTGCAATGTCCGTTGAGAACGTGGATGCGGCAAAATTTCCCCAACCGAAACTTGTTATCTTGCGGAGGCTAAATAAGCTTACATAAGGCTTCGCGTTGTCTTGGTGAAAGATAACGCCCTTTCTGTTCACGAGACTGTGCCTCTTCCTTTGGAGGGCGGCAACAACTCGGTCGAGCTAATCAGACAACCGTGTATATAGTTTCGCCACTAGAAAGCAATTCATGATGGACAATGTCATGCTTATCACACCAAATGCAGAGGAAAATGTTGCACGAACCGATTAGTCTCGTTGGTGCCTTCTGGGGAGGTTGGCCTGGGGCGCATCGGAATCTTGCATGTTTCACACGGTTGTAAAAGACCCATTTTTCGTCATAGGTAACCATTCGATCAACAAACAAATACATTTTTGGGCCTGGCATGCCAAGAAGAGCATTTTGCTGGACTGGCTCAAATCAAAAAGTACTCATTGGTTCGACTTGATGATCATAGGCATAACCATGAAGGCAAGTGGCGATGGTTTTGTGGCGCATCTTAAAGTCTATGGCTAATTCACGCATAATTCCTAGGAGATTTTGTTACACAGTTTCACGCAAGTGGTATTCCTTGAGCATAATAGTACGCTCCAAAAAATTTGCACAGTTTTCGCAGCTTTAGAGTTTTTTTTTTATCGTACAAAATTGCCGCTCTTAGCTAGAATTGTCACTGTTCATTTCGACGGAATTCGTATTGTAAAGGCATGAATGAGATAATTTTACAAAGATCTCGAATATTTGACAGTTCTTTGCGATTTTGTGTATATCTGTTTTGGAAACATTGACTTAAGAGGCGTGGCGAACATTTCAAAACACATACGAAAATTCCAATTACTTTCTTTGATCCCTGTAAAGGGTACAAGTATGTTCTACGGACGTTGACCGTAATACTATAATAAGTTTTCAAGTTATTGAGTGCCGAAGTTAGAAAAGTGGATACCCCGGGGCCATATTCTTTGCAAACTATTATGAATTTGTCTATCTGCTTTCTTGTAGCCAGCATGGGTATCCTTTAGACGAAGTAGATTTTTTTGCCGAACACAACGGTATGCCTGTATACCTCCTACCGAACAACTTGTTTACCCGCAATGGCGCCTTTTATGAATTGATATCCGACCGTCCACATCTGTATAACAAATTACAGTAATTTCACTCTCACTCTTAAACGAGATATTTTTCTCCCTCCAATTCACTGGAATGAATTTTTGACAAGGTTCTACTATCCTTAAAATGAGTGACTTTACTTCGGATCACATGCGCCCTGTATATATCTTCCATTGCTTCCATTGTTGGAAATTACAAGTTTACACAAAGAGCAAGCACTCGTCATATCCTAATTTTGCTTCTTGTTAGATTTAAACCTGATACTCGTGACAACAACATCAACAACAACAACAACAGCAACAACAACAACAACAACAACAACAATAACAAAGACCACCTGCATGGAGTATCCATTGCTTCCGAGTTGTACCGGCAGACGCTGACCGTCGTGATCCATCACTACTGAGTCCAGAGGATAGAGTTGTGGTCCGGTTGGGATCGTGGGAGCGTGTGCAGCTGGCATCGGCTGTTGACTGTTCTTGCGGTTATTGTTATTGTTGTTGTTGTTATTATTGTTGTTGTTGTTATTATTGTGGTTATTGTTGTTGTTGTTGTTGTTGCTGTTGTCGTTGTTGCTGCTGCTACCGCTCGAGTAGTACGGATATCTCTTAATGCCGCTCGACACGGTCGCGTACGAAGGCAGTGCTGTGAGCAGCGAATGAAGCGGCTGGACCAGAGACGAGTTGACCTCGGGCACGACCCACTCAACGAAAGGTCGCTTCACGAAGCGATTGTAGTAGCTGGACAACGAGTTGGGCCCGTCGAAGGCAGGCCACGAAGCCAGGCGAGGATCGATAGCCGCCGAGGAAACAGTAGTAGAAGAAGGCGGACGCGAGGATGTAGATGCTGGTCCTTGATCGATATCCCTGGATTACAGACGACCATAGGTCGTAGGGCAGCGTGCATAAAGGTCAACACGAGCAGACTGACTTCATTAGGGACTAGGTGACACTAGTGCATTAGGCAAGCGTACACATCTTGATTACCAACAACAAATACGACCACACACTGCTGCATTGTTATTATTACTACCTGCTATGTTCAGACGCCGCTTTTTTTGCGAGGAGTATGAGTTGTGCACTCGGATGTCGGTTCTGCATGCAGAGCTGTACCAAGTAACATACAGCGGCGGAATGCACAGCACTGGAGCACGAATCGCTGCACTAATTCTCTCGCCGGAAGCCGGTGAAGAAAGTCAAGGATTATGAAGAGAATATGGCTCCAATTGGGCATATATCATACACAGAAGTGTGATGATATGCTCAAGTATTGCTCAATTATGAAATAAACATAATTGAATTGAAATACAATCACACTATCGCTAAGTCGAATATAGCAGGAGGCGTCAACTGATTGTGATTTCAGATCGTCCAGTTCCAAAGGTTTGGAATTAGAGGACAGAACAATTTTCTTAAAAGATCGAATGAAAGCATCATTTTCTATTACGTGTGCACGATATGGTATACATTAATTGTATACGTACGCACGTGCAATATGCACGTTTTGTAGTTCCGTAGAAATGACTCAGAGTTTTCTGAGGATAGTGCTAGTACATACAGAGTAAATTCCTAATTTTGTGCCAATGACACGTCTTTTCGCTTGTCAAAACAACCATTTAATTTGATGTTTGAAACGGAGCGAAACATTTTGGTCACCGAATGTCTTTAATCGCATAAAATGCTTTACAGCTTTCCAATTTAGTGTTTGGGTATGTCTGAGGCCCAATAATTGACATATGGAAAGCAAGGTTGGATCGATAAAACGTGTGGGCAAGACTCGGCTTTAGATTTCTGTGAATAACCTAATACAAGAAGCGATTAATGGGTTGAGGCGTTATCGCAAGAAAAAAAAATTTGGAACTGTAAATCTGGAGTTCTGACCTCTTGCAGCGAACAGTGTTATACAACCTTCGTGAAACTACACTGTAATATTCTTTCGTAACAGTATACACATGAAGCTGGCATTTACAGAAGACATTTTTGTGCAGTCGAGAAAAGGTGAGAGGAGAAAATCGACTAGACGTGTTCTTCTGTGTTTAGTCGCACTAGAATTTTTCCAAGCACCACTGCAGTCATTGGGCTGATCCCCATTGATTTTCATGACGGAGCCAAAATGTTTCTCGACTGCGGCTTACTGTAATGGCGCTATCCATTGCCATGAATGCTCCTCTCTAACTCTACATCTCTTTCACCTAATTACTGTTTGTTACTGTTGGTCTCAATTAAAGTTACCCTTCCTGCCAGTGATTCTCATTAGACATTCGCTTATGCGTAGGGTTTTGTGCTCACGGCAAGGGTTTCGTTTTTATGGAAACTTGCCCTCTACTTCCTTTCGTAGGTCCGCCATTGGAAAATTGCTATCTGTTTCCAATAATTCTCTTTAGTTTGTCATTTGCAAATTTCTATAATTATCTCTAGTTTGTCATACGCGCGTAAAAGACGCTCATACACATATAATGCGGTCCTATCTGTTTTTGTCAGCATTATCTTCCTGTAGAACAAATGTTTTCAGACCAAGTCGGAGCCATTGTTACGTTAAAAAAACGAATGTCTTATTTATATTCCACTTCTAGAATTACTTAAGAAAATATAAAGCTTGTTTAATGTAAGATTACCAAATATTGCGGAATGTTTGCATTTGTCTTAAATGTTTCTAAACTTGTTTAAAGTTCTGATAACCTACTTTAATAACAGATAACTCAACCCTTTCGCTGTACTAAGTAGACGAAAATATTATACTTCCGTGTAAATCAAGCATGCATTTTTTAATCCTCTCTTTATTTCGCTGTAGTGCACAAACATACTTTGCATAGTAACAGAAATAATTATATAGCTGCATATATGTATGTGGCAATTAATTGTTTATATATATTATGTTAAGTTGGTCATTACTGCGGTTGTTCTATTTATCTTGAGCGTAATAAGAAATTTTTAAGTTAGTGAACGTGAAAGTTCAAATTTCCATATATATATATATATATATATATATTTATATACTTGATATAATATTTATTATATAACTTTGCTAGGTTATATATATATATATATATATATATATATATATATATATATATATATATATATTTATATATATATACATTTATATATCCTAAGACCCTATAACACAACAATGTATGACGTTGCTTCACTTAAAGTGGGACTTAAAGTGACCACAGTATAAAAATAGCTTATAAATAACATATATATATATATTTTTATTTTTTTTTGAAAGATTTTCTCACTCCCCGCTTCCTATATAAACTGGTCCTCGGTCCCAAACCATCTCACGCACTCCTTAGCGACCTAGACAAAGAGATCCGAAAGGTCGTTAAGTCGAAATGGCTTAAACTTGAAAACTCGGTGCCGAACGCCTACCTCTACACGCACAGAGCACACGGCGGTCTGGACATCCCCTGCCTCCGAACATTTATCCTCAGACTCCGCCTCTCCCGTCTGATAGCACTATACCACTCCACGCGCCCTGGGGTCCAATATATACTAATTACCGAGCACTTCAAAAAAGACCTTGCGAAAACAAGACTTCTTTGCGAGCGCTTGGGAACCTTCATTGAGACCGCTACACAATAAATCTATAAAAGCTCAGGATCAACGCACTACCAACGCGTGCCAAATTGGCCAGGTGACGCCCGGGCTACAACACACGTTGTAGGCACGGGTGTCATGCGCCTGAGACGTTGGCTCATATCGCTCAGACGTGCGATACAACACACAAGCAAACTATAAAGAGACATGATGACGTCTGTGATCGTGTGGCGCGTCTTCCCCGCATGAGGGGTCATGGGATGGTCCGTGAGCGAGTATTCCGTCGACCGGGCACACCGAGTCTAACGTCTGACCTCGTAATAACAACACATACCGAGGTCTGGGTTTTAGATGCCGAGGTTAGCGGCCCGAACCGGGACATGGCAAAAGCGCGGCAAGACAAGATCACCAATTATGACATCGAGTTCCTATGAGCGGCGCTCCCCGACCCGCAAAAGACTCGCCGAATCGGTCCATCACTATCTCTATGAGTGGTGTATGCGACTCCGAATCTGCAAGTACGCTCTTAGGGCTCGGCGTCACGAAGAGGAATCTTATGGATCTTACCGTCTTAACGTTGCACGGGACCTTGAGGATATACCGCTCGCACCGAGTCTATAAGAGCGGGGGCTACCATCAAGCAAGGACACGAACAGCTTAACCTCACGTAACACCTTTTTACCACAATTTTTATAAAGTCGAGCACTGCCGAGTGTGCAAACGTACTGTAAATGATTACTAAATCGTCACAATATTTGCTATATATATATATATGTCTGTGCCTCTATCTACCAGATATGTATGCAAAACGATAGTTAGTCACGTTACTTACGCACTTTTGAGCTTGGCCAATGAACCGGCGAAGTGAGGCGTCATATTCGAGTAAGCGAGTTTTCTGCAATCCGCGCTGCTGTTGCTGTTGTTGTTGCTGAGGCGATGTGGCCGCTCTGGCGGACACCAGAAGCGGTGTCGGTACAGGGTTGGCGGCTGCTGGTAACGGGTAGTTTGCACAAACCCAGCGAACACCGAGTTCTCCAAAGCTCGTCAGGCAAGCGACGAACACCAATACATTGAAGCGTCGCATTGTTAACAGCCGCACACTCTGAACGCGGCTAGATACGAATCATCGGTCAGCTAGGTGGCTCGATCGATTTCTCCATCAGTTACCTTTGTGACCCCTACCTTTATACACCTGCTAGACTATAGCCAATATACACCTGCTGGACAGCCTCTATACACCTGCTGGACAGCCTCTATACACCTGCTGGACAGCCTCTATACACCTGCTGGACAGCCTCTATACACCTGCTGGACAGCCTCTATATACTTGCTGGACAGCCTCTATACACCTGCTAGACAGCCTCTATACACCTGCTGGACAGCTTCTATACACCTGCTGGACAGCTTCTATACACCTGCTGGACAGCCTCTATACACCTGCTGGGCAGCCTCTATACACCTGCTGGGCAGCCTCTATCCACCTGCTACTGGTATACAGTCGACAGAGCAGGGCACCCTCTGACTGCACTCAACGTTCAGGCCGAAAGGAACCGAGCTTCTTCAGGCACTTTATAGGCCTACCTGTATGCTGCTCTAAATATATACAGATATATGCATAGATATTAGCGCATACCATGCGCTATGGTATGGTATGCGGCACGTTATTTCGGAAGGAACCTGAGCACAGCGAGAGAGAGATGGGCGGGCAGATGAAGCGACATAGAGAGAGAGAGAGAGAGAATGCACGTCGACGATTAAAGGATGGGCAATGCTGGTACATGGATGGAGCGCGCGGTCACGCGCTGAATCCGTAGGCTGGCGGTCTCAGTTGCCTCTGACTCTCGACACTCGACTAAGGTGAGCTGGCCAAAAGACCACGCGAATGCTACTTCAGAAGAGTAAGGGTGGTTGGTGCTAGCAGACGTGGGTATTGAGCGACCTAGGTGAGAATGTAGAAAGTGTTTGTGTGTGTGGCGGTAGTGTATATAGGTAGTGTAGGAAGTAACTCTTTTGTAAGGCTGTTTGATCAGACCTCCTTGGTCCGGCCATCATCTTCTTCGTCGATCGATGATGATTCGACGGCCAGAAGGCCTCCTCGCCAGGTTACGACGAAGACGACACAGCCACAGGAAACAGCGAGCACTGTTTCACCATCTTATCCACCAGAGTTAAGCAGGTCACCCTGCAGGGCTCTCTCAAGCTTGATTGTGTTTGTTGCGGTTGTATTTGCGGCGGTCGCTTTCGTGGTCGTCGTCGTTGTTGTTGTTGTTGCTGTTGTTGCTGTTGTTATCGTTGTTGTAGTAGTTGTTGTTGCTGTTGTTGTTGTTGTTGTTGTTGTTGTTGTTGCTGTTGTTGTTGTTGTTGTTGTTGTTGTTGTTGTTGTTGTTGTTGTTGTTGTTGTTGCTGTTGTTATTGCTGTTGTTGTTGTTGTTGTTGTTGTTGTTGTTGTTGTTGTTGCTGTTGTTGTTGCTGTTGTTGTTACTGGTATGGTGAGTCGTCGACGCTAATGCAGGAATTATCTGACACTGTGCCTGTGCCAGCATGTTTAGCGTGCATCAAAACAGAACGCAACATTTTCTGCTGGCGTCGGGGATCGTCGCTGTGTGCAACACATAGACTACTACTACTACTACTACTAGTACCCAAGAGTGACCAAAACTGCCACCTGGTCGGCTGGATAAACACGTTCATTTCTTCGGGGCTGCGAGTACGGTCCCTGTCGTAGCAATGACGGTGACGGCTCCCTCTCCTTGTTGTCTCTGTAACGCCGCATAGACAACTCGAGCACTAGATGTGGGGCACTACTGAAGATGCGTAGTCTAGTTAGCGCTGCCGCACTAGTATTTAATTAGGTCATATATATATATATAAGGTCATCAGTGTCATCCTAAATAAATAACAGTATTAAGTTCTACCTGGCTAACAAACGCCATGGTTCTTGGAACATTCTAATATATTACAAAAAAAAATAGATAAAAGACACGTTTTGATAGTAAAATGTTAAAATAGTAAAGCACACCGACAAGACTGTCTTACGTCTCCAAAACGTAATTCAGCCCGCAGAACTATAAAATAAAAATTCAATTTGAATTGCCTTATAAAGGCGTAGCGTAATGATTTTATTTTCTCGTAGAATAGACCTCTAAATATCTAGCTGATCGAATCGTTAAGGTATTTGTAGCAACACCCAATTTAGGTTTTGTCTCGGAATTTAGGTTTATAGGGTTAGACGTGATGTTTTACACCCGTAGCCGCGTTACAAACATGATTTTCTCAAATCAACGCCTTGCAAAAACCGAATTACGTGGTGCGCGAGCGATCTCAAACTACTCCTCCCGGCAGACTCTCGATGCGAAATTATTTTTGTTGAGGTGTTTGCCTATGGTCAGAGCATGGTTGTGGGGGCATTCTACAGGCAGGATTTCTTGTATGCACTAGATGAATTACTCCCAAAAATGAACAGGCTAAACACAATCTGCCTTGGTGATGCGAATATTGACTTATTAGATAGGGGCGGGTCATATGTGACTGACCTAAATGACTTACTACACAACGTATCACCGACATATGCATAGATCATATTTACTGCAATGTTTCACCCAAGTCAACTGTCGCCTTCGGCGTTCTTACGACCACTTTCTCTGACCATTTCACCATATTTAATAGTCTAAAATCTAAGCCATCGGCAGCCAACGAGTGTCCAAAATTCAAACTTAACTATGATCAAATAACCGCCGAACTGTCGTCTATGTGGGACGACCCACAGAGGCTACAAGGCATTTAAATTGTTTAGAGAAATAGTTACGGCGGTGAAACGTAACAGTACTAAATGCAAGAATACTAGCTCGAGAAACGCAGTTCTGAAAAATTGGGTGACACCGAAATTATATGCTCTTAACAAAGAGAAGGAACAGGCGTACATAATACACAGAGCTGACCCCACACACGATAACAAATGCAAAACCTATCGTACGCCCAGGAACAGGATGACAGGGCTCTCACGCAAGTGTAAAATGAAGGCGAACTGCAAAATTGTTAAAGACAGAATTAATATCCGGCGGGGTCCTTGGGCGGTAATCCGACCTGTAATAGGAGGTGTCCAGGAGAAAAAATGCACCAAACTACTTGTAAACGGAGAACTCATCACTGATGAAACTATGCTAGCTAACATCTCCAACCACTACTACGCGACATCTGTGACCCGTGACAGCGAGTGCTCATCGAAGTACGCCATTCCGGATAACTTTCCGACGCATGCCGAACAATTCTGCCTGCAGCCAGTTAACGTTCACAGAATTCACCACCTTCCACAAAATGTAAAAATATGCTCCACCACCCCCGAATAAATTCCATCACAGGTTCTGCGAGGGGCTGCGGATGCACTCGCATCGCCTCTTGAGTGTATTATCAATCTTTCTATCAGAACAGGAGTATACCACAATGCTTTAAAGCTATACGTGTGGTTCAAATTGTTCAAAGGCGGGGATCACCTGCACCGAGACAACTACAGACATGCTAACATTCCCGCGCCAACATCAAAGGTATCTGAAAAATGCATTGAACAGTTTAAAGATTTTCTCGAAGGACATAACATCCTACATGATAGGCAGTACGGTTCTCAACCCAAGATGTCGACGGTTGTGTCTGTAATGGATTTCGTCGAAGAAAAACGGAAACAGATACAGTTAAAGAAGACTGTAGCAGCGGTATTTATTGACCTTAGAAAGACGTTTGATATAGTAGACTAGACATTATTTTAAAAAACGCTCGACTTATAGGGCGAATTAATTTTTTTACAAGGTGGGTGCGCTCATTCCTCTCTGAAAGACGCCAAGTTGTCTAAATTGGACAATTCCGTTCTCATATAGAAAATATATCAATTGTAGTGGCTAAAGGGAGCATCAGTGATCCGCTCTTATTTAATAGTTTTGTTTACGATATTTTTAGTATTTCAAATCATGCTAAACTAACCTTGTTTGCTGACGACACATTGTCGACCGATTGTCGTCTTTATTCGACTCCCCTCCCGTTGAAAGGAATAAGCAGAGCAGTTGGACAGCCCCCTTGCAAGAAAAGCGATTAGCAAGCCTGATCGATAGAGCCCCCACCTTGGCTGATAAAGCCAGGCTCCGGGCCGTAAGTAGTGAAGGGGCTGGAGTTTGGTTGCATGCCCTACCCTGTCCACGAATAGGGACTCTTTTGGATGACGAGACGACACGTATTAGCACAGGACTGCGGCTTGGTGTCGACCTAGTTGTTCCTCACCGATGTCGTTGTGGTTACCTTGTGGACGCGTTGGCCCATCATGGCTTGTCATGCGCCTTAAGCGCAGGCCGAAGAGCACGCCACTCGGCTCTAAATGATACTTTCAGTCGAGCATTGAGGTCTGCTGGCTTTCCGTGTATACTAGAACCTCCGGGCCTATCCAGAGACGACGGAAAAAGGCCTGACGGCCTTACTTTAACCCCCTTTGAGCGTGGCCGCATGCTTGTGTGGGACGCAACTGTAACCGACTCATTAGCCCCTTCGATGGTCGGTGCAGGGGCGGATCAGGCAGGTCATGCGTCCAGGTTAGCAGAGGCTAACAAATGTAGAAAATACTCTGGCGTTGGCTATCCGCACCAATTTTGTCCGTTGGCTTTTGAAACAATGGGAGGCCCAGGACCGCTTACACTGAAGTTGATCCAGCGCGTGGGCAGAAGCCTTAACCTTTCCACGGGAGACTCGAGAGCATCGGAGTTTTTGCGTCAGAGACTGTCTCTCGACATTCAACGAGGAAACGCAGCATCTGTTCAGGGCACTTTGTCGAACTGGGCTAACCCTGGGTTAGAGAACCCGTGACTACACGTTCGCGCGGAGACAATTGTTCACTCCAAAGTGCTAACATAAAAAAGTTTAACTTTATTGTTATTATAGTACAGTTGATTACGCTAAATAAATGGTTTATTTGATATATATATATATATATATATATATATATATATATATATATATATATATATTTCTTAGAAAGAACCAGGTCGATATTACAAAGAAGAGATTGTCCTATTGGAAGGCAAATACTCGGTAGGTATTGGAGAATACATAGATTATATGGATGTATAGGTAATATTTATAGGTAACATTTTTTTGAATAAAGCGTATTAATAATAATAATATATATGCTGCCGCTTTAAGCGCCCCTGAAACAAAACGATAACTTGTGTATTTAGGTGTACAGACCGGGCGAAATATAAATAAAACATCAAAGGGGTATATATACGTTTCAAAGAAACCGGAAACTTGTGTGCACTGTGTGGACGGAATCGACGGTGAGTGCTAGCACACGCTCCTGAATCCAAGGGATTCGAGCAGGCAAAGACAACCGCCATAGCTCTACTAATATTGAAATGAGCCGAAGAAGGAAAACGAGGAGTCGGAACACAAGACCGCCGAGAAGTAACATGAGGATGCTTGTGGAGTACATCTATAGCAAAGCATCAGCATGCAAGCTGGGCGAGGGAATAGCAACTGCGGTGATGAAAAAGAATGCCGAGCTTGACAGATACAGACGAGAACAGATAGCGCTTACGACATCAGCAGATGACGGGGCTTATAATCAAACGGGTTCGCAAGTGCTGGGACAAGCACGTCGAACCGGTGGGGGAACCCGTGAGTGACCTTGGCCGCAGGATTCTTTAGGCGCTCGCCCTTTCTCCTAATGGTCCATAGTACTGTTCTATGGACATCTGGAACATTAGAGAGTGAAGCTCTCAGTAAAAACAGGTCTAATACTGTTTAACCTGAAGGTGGCTTCGGTGGCGTCTTATGGTATCACATTAATTTGGAAAGAGTAGTGTAATAGCAAGTTTCTTTGAGGAGGACACCTTGTTGGTAGACGGTGAGCAGGGTGTATTAGAGATTAAGCAAAATGTGGGAACTCCGCAAGGAGACCCGCTAAGCTGCGTCTCGTTTACACTTCTCCTTGCTGACCTCGTCGGTTACGTCCGACAGGAGTACCAAAAAGCCGTAGTGGTAATGTATGCAGATGATATCGTGGTCGCTCATCGCGATTTAGGTGCCATCAAGCGCATTACCTCTATGATAGAGGCGTTCCTTGTCTCGAAGGGACTTGAGATAAACACCAGGAAGACCAAAGCCATGAAATTCAGGCGTGGAGGTCGATTGGCTGCCAGAGACGTTATACGTTGCTGCGGCCAACCATTGGAGTTTGTTAACTCTTTCCAGTATCTTGGCCTTCGGGTTCATTATACGGGAACGACGTTCACAGCGCATGTAAACGAAACAGTACGGAAGGCACTTGTCTCTCTTTACGGGGAAGTAGGCAATGTCCGAAGACTGTCCGTTCTCTCAGCAGTGAGGCTCTTCATGCTTAAGATTGTTCCGGGGCTGATGTACGGTCTTGACAGGGTGTGGAAACACCTCACGCTGGCGAATTTTAACCAGCTCGAAAGGTGTTTTTCATTATATATGAAGCGAGTGCTCTGCTTGCCTATCCGAGCGAGGAGCCGCTTTGTGTATCTCATGTCAGGCTGTCCACCAGCTGCTGAAACAATCCGACTAAGGCTGAAGATGCCGCGTACAGTACCTTACGAATGTTTTATTTCGGAGTGGGAAGCTAAAGTCGAACAGGCCAGACGGGAGGTCGGTGGTTTGGACGTTTTCAATGCCTTGCACCTTTGGTCTGGTCCTGCATGTGACAATCGCCACGTATACACCAGGTACATAGTGCATGGTTATCACTACCTGGTATGTTCAAACGCAACCTTTCACGAGGAGTACGAGTTGTGCACCTGCCGGTTCTGCCTGCAGAGGTGTGCCAAGTACCATGCCGTGGAATGCACAGCGCTGGACCGAAAAATCGCTGCACTACTTCTCTCGTCGGAAGCGTGAAGAAGATAGAGCTTCATGAGGAAACATTTTTGAAATGTATATTATACTCAATTTGAGTGAAATAAACATAATTGTAATTGTATTAATTTGGAAACACCTATCCGGTCAGCTTAGCGCTCTCGACACGGTGAAGGCAACGTTCCTTAAGAGAGTTTTGGGCCTCCCTAGAAATGCACAAAACAGGCTAACTTATAGTCTGTCCAGGACCACGCCGTTCATCGAGGATCTGATAAACCGTTTTCAACTTCCGACCACCGCGTCACTGCGAGAGTCCCGTAGGCGCTTCGAGCAGAAGATGAGGGAAGTGCCAGAAGCTTTCTACAAAACACTGGCAATGTTGGACAATACATGGATGAAAGCGCTCTTCGAGCAACGACACGTTCTCACCCGCTACTCCGTCCATGGGTTCCACCACAAACTATGCCACCGCACTGGATTCCATAACCCTTTCAATGAGTGTTGCTGCAAATTTTGCGGCCTTGTCTGCACCAAATATCATCATGAAACATGTCGGTCAGCGCCAGCTATCTGGGCGTTATGTCGCTGACATCTTTCGGAGATGCATATACAACATATTCTATATATGTCCAAGGTCAACGGAAACGAATGCCGTTTCCAAGATTTAATGAATACGTGTAATGTAATGTAGTCAACAATACCGAAAGGTGATGTAATAATAAATAAATTAGAGAGTGAAGCTTAAGGGGGGAAGGTGCGTTTAGTGGAGGGGGGTCTTGGTGGACCGAGATTCAACCACGAAGGTCGAGTCCCACACAGCTCGAGAGGGGGAACACCTCCTACTCGTAGCGACAGTCCTTATATATATATATATATATATATATATATATATATATATATATATATGGCCTACATTATTGTTGTTCCAAAAGAAGACTGAAGAACTAGATCGCCCTAGCAGAACCCCTTAGGACTGAGGATGACGCAAGCCTAGCGATTGCTCTTCCGAAGCGCACTCGAATTACTAAGCAGGATCGTAGCTTTATAGATGTGTTTTTCACAATGAGCGCCTGAAGATAATTAAGATGTAGGTGGACTTTATATATCGTGTCCTTCAACCTTTGAGAGTGCATAACTTTTGAGATTCGTCAACAGAAGGGCGCTGTGTCATCAGTGAAGTGCGCATCTTTATGTAAGCTGTTCTAGCCGCGAAAATAAAGGAATGAAAGGCCATTCACACATTTGCCACAATGAAGTGTCTAATAATGAACAACATTACTTCAATCTCAAGAACAGATATGTTTACAATAGAAGAACGGAAAATATCACATAACAACTTAATTTACATGTAAAATGAGAAGGCGGGAGAGCTCATTAATCATTAGTAAGAGATTGTAAAAATGTGATCGATTAAATAAACACGCGTCCTACAGTTAATTATTGTTTTTGTAGCCCATAAACGTTCAACACATTTGAGCACACCTAATATACATGCGCACATATATATATATATATATATATATATATATATATATATATATATATATATAAAAAGCATATTATGCGTGTGTGCATTCCTCTAGAAATTAATTCAGATGACAGCTCTTGCATTAGCTACGGCCACATAAAGGCTACTTAAGTGTTGCATTCACTGGGTTGAACAGTTAACCTTAACTGATAGGGTTTAAACGTTGGCCAAGTTAGTAGACAACTAACTCTCGGCATACTCGACAACGTACACATGCATGCACTCACCAAACGAAGCTGGAGTTGCTTAGCATCTTTAGTGCTTTAGTATATCCACGCCGACCTTCCTTCGGCCTGAACGATAACAGACAATTGCTTGTCGAACATAGACACTACTACTACTACTACTACAAATGAGGATGCCGAAATAAATATAACGTCTCTCACTTTATTTCACGAGTCAACAACAACTCTTTCTCTCTCTCTCTCTCTCTCTCTCTCTCTCTCTAGCACTCTCTTTTGCTCTCTCTCAGTCGTACACACACTCTCTTCTTGTCTGCCATCGTACTTGGTTGTGAAAAATGTACATGAGCACATTTACTCGACTACACTACTATTTACATTAATACTTTTGTACGCAATCACAGCGGTAGCTTGAATGTAATATGTTTCGCGCATAATCTTCGCGATTCGCCGTGGTCTAGCCACTATGATCTATGATGGCCACCACCACATCATCACTATTATGCGCTGCTGGCTAACTACTGGCTGGCCTAAACTGTGCGAGAACGAGTCACGCTGAGATGTGATCGTTGCCGTCATCAGTCAGGCAGTTCCCGATGGTTCGGCGATGGTAACCTTTGGTAACCTTGCAGTGCGGTGGTCCCGTCAAAAAAGTAAGGCAGCCGATTGCCTGCCTTACCTTTTAGAAGCAGTCGTTGTTGTTGCTGCTGCTGCCGCCACTGCCGATGTTTATGCTGTCGTTTCGGTTTAATTGGTAGCTCGCCTAGCGCACGCCATTGATCAATCTACAACCAATGGTTACTCTCGGCTATCTTCTGCTAGCCGTTTACTAGTTACATCACTTGTCACTAATTAATAATCACATAATCACGTTATGACGATTGCAATGATCATGGTCATGATGGCATGGCACAGAAGCAGAACAACGGTGTCAGGTCGGTGCCTTTTCTACGATATAAGTAGTGTAAGTTAGTACAATCTACGCCAGCCTGCTGTTGTCGTAGGGGGGGGAGATGATACAATAAAATTATTGGTAAAAACAACAACAATAACGTTACAGGTAATCACTAGAGTTGTAGGAACGACAGACACTTAGACATTAAAAAAAAACACGTAGAGGTAACTAACACTCTAAAAGGACAATCAGACGAGAGTCACTAATAAGCCATTAGCTTGTGTAGTCTTTTCTTCCACCGCCGCTTGCATAGTAAATTCATAAATACGAAACTCATTGCGAGATAGGTGACGCGCAAAGCGGTGTCAAACGTGTTCATCTGGCGCTCACCAAAGTGAGTCCGTCGATACTCTTGCTCAACAGCAACAACAGCAAGTGTTGCTGACTATAAAAAATGATTCCCTAGCTTGGATCATCCTAGAAATTAGGGGGACAGACACGTGTGTAGCCTTCACACCTTTGATACTGGCTTAAACGTTATATATATATATATATATATATATATATATATATATATATATATATATATATATATATATATATATATATAATATATATTATATATATATATATCTAAGTATATATACATATATATACTGTTTGTCTAAATGAAACATGCCCACTGTTTGTGGTTGTCGGGTGTCGAACTGGCGGGCCGATCGCGGACTTGCAATAACACCAAGTTGCCTACTGCTACTACAGGTGGCAAATGGAGCAGGCAAAGTACGAACACCGTGTATATATATATATTTAAAAAATACATCTATATATATATATATGAAAAAAATTATACATTAGATTTAGTGGATAAAATAGCTTTGGCACAGCGTCTGGAATTGTACCCAGGTGCAATGCAAGCCCGCCGTTGCCGCCACGGGGAACGCTTCTACTTGAGGTTGAAGGCGACCAATAGCATGAAGCATATATATATATATATATATATATATATATATTTAATTCTATTAATTATGGTTGGTCATGTCTTTGTTCTCTCTATCTCTCTACTTGAGCTTCGTGCTCTGTTTTATGCGTTTGTCTTTCTCTTGGCCGCGTCTTTGGCTCCGGCTTTGTACTCAAATAAGTCCCTGTAATAAGCGTAAGCCACCGCTGGCCACAGGTCTGACTGCTGTACCCTGTATACTCCCCTTTTTGACACGTTAGCTGCGGTAGTAAAACGCATGTGACAGGTATATATATATATATATATATATATATATGACCCAGAGCGGCGACCACACGGACTTAACTGGTAGAGATTAACTAAATTGATGGTATTTTGCCGCTCAGAATAAGCGTCGGGATAGACAACTTCCGACAGTCATGTCTGTCGTCGGATCCGTTTGTAGCCTATCACGAATGATGAGTTCGTAGTGTGACTGTACAACAGATCGGATAAATAGAATGAATAAACAAATGAGAATCACCACCATCAGTCACCAAAGTCCAAAGACCGTTCCGCGCCAGAGGTTTGTGGCCTGTAGAGTGGCCCGTGTCGGTTCTTTCGTCTTGTGTCGTCTTACATGAACCGTTCGTCGTCACCATCATCACACTGATTATCAATCACGTTCTATACGACTTCATCTGTGTCGCATAGCTAACGAAAACTCAGTCAGACTTGAACAGATGCGCCTTCGACATACATACATACGTACATACATACAACACTCGTATCAATCAATATGTGCCGCCTACGCTACCTATATCATACACTTGGCTATGCGCACTTTGGCGACCGGTTGGCTGGCGTTGATTTCGTAGAGTGCCGTAGTTTTTGTATTGCTTCAATCGGTCGCAGCAGCTCGCCAGCACTTCCTTGCCGGCGGGCGACTTCCTCTGCGTCGTGCTGCGTACGAGACTTACGCAGGCGTGGCCTTACTCGTGACGTGACAGCGTTCCAAAAAGGCTCCGCGTCCTCCTACCTACAATACGAAGTGGTCACGCCGTAGCAGTAGGCACATCGACGATGTCAGACGCATTACGAACATTAGACATATTACGAACGACGACGCCAAATGGTAGGCGTTACTTGGAGAAACGGGTAGGTGTGAATAGCCCAGCCCCTAAGGCGACGGCGGGGCGTGGTAGCAGATACGTCGTCACGTCACAGAGAGCAGCCTATTTCGCCACCACGAACTCTGGCCTTAGTAGGGGTCGTTGCGAACCGACTGTGGCACGAATGAGAAGCCTTTAAACTCGTTGTCAGCCATCGACATTGACATCGATAGCGAGCCCACCGAACGACCCACAGACTGTGGCACTGGTTCCTTAGTGAACTCCGGATCAATGTTGTTTAGGTCAGCTTTGCCGTTCTGCAACGAAATGGAAAGGTAAACTAATTTAGTATGCGCGTATTAAACTATATATATATATATGTATATATATAAATATATATACAAATTTATTTCACCAGAAATTGGTAGATATTACCTAAAATTCATGTCGGCTGATAACGTCTTTCACTACTGCATGTGTCGAACCAGCTTCTATTTCGTTGCATTGCAGTATGTGGTATCGGTCAATATTACATGTGCCACAATATTTACATACACAGTTTTCAATTTCAAATATATATATATATATATATATATATATATATATATATGGTACTTTAAAAACGTCACTCAAAAGAAACTCGATCACCAAAACTCCTTCAGAAACCAGCGTGCACTATGAAGTGAGTGACATACACACGTACATAATATAAGCGTGTGAAATTATGTTATTAGAGCGTTTGTTTAAAGCCTCCTGGCGCTAATAAATTGTTATGAATATGGAGGAGAAGAATTCGACAAATGTTGGCTTTCACTAAATTCACTCTCTCTAAATGACGAAGACAAGTTATCTGCTGGGATGGGATAACACTTACAACGGTAGGAACGAACGGAGGCTTCAGACGACGCTTCTCCAGGTCACTCCAGTTGATGTCGCTGAAGAACACGTGCGCCTTGATCTCGTCGCCGTCTCCGTTGGCTCCAAGTCGACGCGATTTGTCTTTCTGCAGCAAGCCAGTCAGCAGGCTTTTGGCTTGAGGCGAAACGCTGTGCTTAAATGTCAGCGGCTGATGAAGAATATTGTCGTATAGCTGCTTGTTATTCCGGCTGTAGAATGGCGGCTGTAACAGGCATTGAAATGCAATGAAACAAGAATAAATGCGGGGCGACTATAACACCGCAGTCTGAACTCGAGAGCCTTTTTTTTGGAGTTGCCCAAGTTTTTGCGCAAGCAGCAAACATAAATGTTATAGGCGGCCAAGGAAGATGTACATAGGAGATGTCTTAATGATTTATTTACAGTCCACGCCAAAATGGTCATAGTGCGTTCATGAATGCATTATAGTACACATTGGGCGCGCTATATCAAAGTACGTCCGACCACTGAGCCATATGAGATATGAATATACTGAGCAGGAAATAGGCGAATAAAACGTATGCGTGTGCTTGCTTAGCACTGCGAGGCGCTAAAGATGGAAAAGTGTCAAGGATACTAACCAATCCAATGAGCATCTCGTAGATGACCGAACCAAGACACCACCAATCGACCGTTCTGTCGTACTGCTGTTTTCGGATGACTTCGGGAGCGAGATACTCGGGTGTACCGCAGAAGGTCGATGTCGTCTCGGACTCTTTGAGGCCATCCTTACACAGGCCAAAGTCGGTCAGAATGATGTGGCCCGTGTTGTCGAGCAGAATGTTTTCCGGCTTTAAGTCTCTGCAAGCGAAACATCGAGTCGATCATTGATCGTTTAAAAAGCTGAACTCAGTGAACTACGTATAATAGTAACGGCACAAACAGTTTTCGAGTTGCTGCTGCTCTGCTTTAAGTACCACTTTAGGTTTACTTTTATGCACATTGTGTATATATATGTATATATATATATATATATATATATATGGGGTCTACAATTTTTTTTTCGGATTTTTTAATGATTCTTTAAGGACAAAACCAAAAATACTTTTTGGTAGCCCCAATATATATATATATATATATATATATATTTACATTATTCAATATGAAAAACCTATGTTTAATTGTTACTCATACGACGAGCGATGCCGATCTGAGCACTGCCGAATATGAGCACAAGTCATTTTGTCCAGCTAACCTGTAAATGATGCCTTGCGAGTGTAGGTAAGCGAGGGCGCAAGTGATCTCAGCTGCGTAGAATTTTGCTCGCGGCTCGTTGAACTGCCCGCTTTTCTGCAGATGGAAGAAGAGTTCGCCGCCATTGACAAAGTCCAAAACAAAGTACAGCTTGTCGGACGTCTGGAATGAGTAGTTAAGGCCGACCAAGAACGGGTGATGAAGAATCTTCACGAGGATGTCTCTCTCCTGCATGATGTGTCGGCTTTCGTTGCGTCGGAGGATATGCTTCTTGTTCAGCACCTTGACGGCGTAATGGCAACCGGTGGTGCGATGTTTGGCCAACATCACCTTACCGTACGATCCACGGCCAATCACCTTGAGGAAGTCGAAATCTTTCGGTTTCACACTGAAAAATTCCGGGAAAAATGTACCGTTAAGTGAGTGGAAACTAGATGACTGAACGGATACGATCGCGAGCTTCGCAGGTTCGTGCTACCGTGCACTGCTCGTTCGTTTACTCTGTCATATGATGCATATATATTTAGTGTTCTTCTTGTAATTACTCTATCTATACAGAGTAGGCGTAAACACTACGCGCGTTTATATGGTACTCCAAAACGTGGCTAGCAAAAGAAGTATGGAATCTTCAAAACATACTGTTGCTTCTCCGTCTTTCCGAGGTGAACGATCTCGCCTTCCGAGGTCGAGCGGGGCGATTCGCGTCCCTCCTCGGATGAGGTAAACGACGACCCGGCGCCGCTCGTGTCCTTGTGCTGATTCTGCTGGCGACCCATGCCGAGCGGTGTGCCCGTCAAGAGACGTTGGTGATTGCGATGGTTCTTATTATTATCGACCCCCTCGCGAAGTTGCTCCTCCGAAAGCTCGGTCTTGAGAAAGCCGGCCACATGCTTGTCGTCCCGTAAGACGTCCGACTCGAGAAGACCATTTAGAAACTGCTGAAGACCTGCGAAACACGAGTGAGTCAACTTGTTACTAAGACTGCGCTAACTTTCCGAGCATCCGCTCGTGAGATTTTGTTCCATCTGTTTAAAAAGAGTCAGATCTATAGTTTACAAACGTGAACAAGTGGACTTAGCACAAATTTCAGCCGAGCGTTTCCTACAGAGCGCATAACGGTTTCCCAATAATCTACATTCATTCACTGTGTGGTGAGCTACCCTTTTCTCTACTAAGATGCAAAATGTTTTTTTTTGCTGTAGATTAGTGTTTTCAAGCTCAATAGCTAGTAGTATGGTACAGTGGCAATTGTGGGCATAATTAACATATGTAATTCCGAAAAACGTGCGCTTACCTTTTGATCGTTTCGACACGAACTCTTCGGAGCGGTTGCTGAACAGAGTCTTCGAAGGTAGCTTCGGAATCAGATCTTTGGGGTAGAACTTCTTCAGTGTGTCACTCAGCGCCAAGAAGTCCTGGAAGCGACGATGCACGTACCATGTCTGGCCGTAGAACTCAACAGCGATTCGATACATCTGGTCGTACGAATACACAGACACCAACCAAATAAATACACAGCGAGAGCGTACAACGTTATTATGGCTCCTATGACAGGAATAAAAGTAACAGCGAAGTAGATACCATAACAAAAACAACCATATATATATATATATATATATATATATATAAAGGTATGTAATTAGCACTATATGCTTACTCCTATGGGCGAGCGCAACTACTAGGGCTATAACGTGCCGCTAACTAGCGGATTCAAGATGACCCTTACTGTCAGCCCCGAGATAGAGGCACACCACTAAACAGCAAGAGTAGAATCAGCGCAATGGAAGTATTCCACCCTGAACTCTACTTGACGAAATTAATACTCTTTGATCTCGGAAAATGGTACAGCTCTAAGCTCGCCTCACTCACTTGCCTGCGCCCTTACCTAACCGAGTGAGCAACTGCTAATAGGCGCCATGGTGGCTGCTTTTAGCAATACCTACATCATTCTAGTAAAGCTGACTCCCCCATATGTTTATATATAAAAAATATATATATATATATAAAAAAAAATATATATATATATATATGTTTACACATTCTTATAAGGATAGTCATCTACAAACGTACGATGATGCGATTCTCGACGAGGTAGGGCGCTTCGATATGGCACCGCAAGCGACCGGTTGACGAAGACGACGGGGAAGCCTTTATTGCTGCCGCGGATGCAGCTGCAGCCGCTGCCCCCGGGGTCGGCGGCGTCGAGGTGGAAGATTTGCAAATGAAGCTACCATCCTCGAGGAGCACCTCAGGCTTCAGTGGCACCATGCCAGTGGTGAGGGCCTGATTGAGACCTGTAACACGAAGAGCGTAATGTCACAATACCGTTAGGCATCGCGTCTTCGCCCCTTTTTGCTGCCTAAGACGTAAGCAACTAGATCATCGTTTGATGAGAACCTAAATTGACTAGAAAATCACAAGCAACCTCCTGCTTTTTTTTTAAAAATTCGAATTAGATAGCCTCAGAATAATTCGCCGTACGTAGAAGCAATCATCAGACGGACAAGACAACAAACGAACACAGACGAGCATAATAACACGGCACACATCATCACCGCTGTGGTTATCCTACGTGTCTGTGAGCATCTGCGTGCGGAACCGCACGCGACCATCGGCATAACTCCAGGGTCATATGTTACCTCGTGAAGCATCAACGCCTAGTAAACTCGCAGAGCGAGAATTAGCCATTAAAGGTTGCACATGGATATATATATATATATGTATGTAGGTATATATATATATATATATATATATATATATATGTGTAGGTATATATATATATATATATATAGCAGACACGGGCGATAGCCTTTTCTGCAAAATTACCTGAATAGTTATAATTGTTTGAATTTATATAATAATGGAAATTTTAAGCTCAATGAAGAGTTTTTGAACTTAAATAAATTTGCCGTCCCGAGAAGACGGTCCCATAAAAAAAAAATATATATATATATATAGAGAGATATATATATATATATATATATATATATAGAGAGAGAGAGAGAGAGAGAGAGAGAAAGGTGAAATCACGTTCAACTTTATATATATGCATATATCTGGATAGATTTTGTCGTTGTACGTAGACGCAACGGTAGTTCCACGTAAAGTGTCTTTGGTGGAAGGCTTACCGTTTCGCGTGCCATTATTCTGCTTGGCTACCGAGTTCTGTTGCTGTTGCTGCTGCTTCAGCCTATCAGGAGCCATCGTATTGATGCGATCTAAGGTGAGTTAGGCAGATCGTTTTGGAGAACCATACGAATATAAGGAACAATACAGCAGCAATGGTAGCAGAAATAGGGAGAAACTGCTGAAGGCGGTCACGGCATAAATCGTAGATGTCGCGCTGAGATGTCAAGCGAGCATCGAAATAATACAAACAATCAAAGTCTTCGTGCTTACACGTAACACGACTTTCGTTACGTATATTTTCGTGCGCGCGCGCTCTCTCTCTCTTGGTCTACAATCTGCTCGAAGCAACGAATTCCACCGCCAGATCAAAGCGACCGAAACACTTGTCAGCTTGCCCGGAATTGGCCAAATGTCACTGCGATTCTACATTGTAGCCTGTTAGCGTTAACACGCATAGGTTCTCCCGGTCAAACTGATCTGCTGATTTGTTGCTTTGTATATATATACCTATATATATATATATATATATATATATATATATATATATATATATATATATATACGTGTGTAGAAGTATTGATCTATAGAGAGTGTTTATGTGTGTTTTAACGAGACGTGCAACGTGCACGTGGCTCAGACATCGCCCTCGCACGGCACCTCTGGGCGAGGCGGGTGAGATAATAGGTGTGGTGAGTCCATCATCTGTCTCCTCATCATCATATACGTCAAATTGACCTATAAAGTGACGTAGAGCGTACTCGGCGAGCGACACGCAGAATACAGAACGACACAGATACACACGCAGAATACAGAACGACACAGATACACACGCAGAATACAGAACGACACAGATACACCTGTAGAGAATAAACTCCGTGTCTACCTTGAGTACGTGCATAAGTGCAGTGATGTACCTAGTTTTTTTTTCTGGCTGAGCCGGTGTCTACCGTCACATCTTGTACGAGAACAGCACCAGCACTATAGTAGCCACCATCTATGCAGTTGGGATAATTGTAGTAGATATACATATATGTATATATATATATATATATATATGTACACGTGCAAGCACGTTCATATTCACAAATACTAGGTACATCACTGCACTTATGCACGTACTCAAGGTAGACACAGATACACCTGTAGAGAATAAACTCCGTGTCTACCTTGAGTACGTGCATAAGTGCAGTGATGTACATAGTCTATGTGAATAGGAACGTGCTTGCACGTGTACATATATATATATATACATATATTTATATATATCTACTACAATTCCCCCACTGCATAGTTGGTAGCTAGTATAGTGCTGGTGCTGTTCTCGTACCAGATGTGAGGGTAGACACCGGCTCAGCAAGAAAAAAAAACACATCGCAACAAACTGGCAGGCCATCTATAGTAACTAACCTACTTGGGCAACGAATCGAGTTATTTACCAACGCATATATTACTGACGCAGCATCAGGTAACGTGCTCGCTGTTGCTAATAGGATGACACAGACTTTGTTTTGTCATAGTTGTTTGTAGTCAACAGTTTCGCTTGCGTTGCATTACCGCACGACACACACTCGTTCCACTATAGACGCACATGAACGCTGACCAGATCTGATACAACTATGTCCAGGTTTTTCGGGTTCTCTCTTTTCCTGCTCTTCCGGCAGCTTCTCCTCCATTCAGAAAGTCTCATTCATTCATTCAGTCAGGCGCATTGAAGTGAAACTTTCTGTTCCTCATCCCTCAGCGTTTGCTAGGCTCGTCACGAGTTCGATCAATCGTGTCAGACGTCCATTGTATCAGTAGTGCCGTGATGTCACATCGTCAGCCATTAGGCATCGATGTGTCGTCATGTAACTCGACAACTACTACATTGATTGGACCTTATGAGTGACTAGAGCGTATCGACCTTCGTAGGTTGTTGTTGTTGCTGCTGCTGCTATTGTTGTTGTTGTTGTTGTTGTTGCTGCTGCTGCTTAGAGATTGATTTCGTCCTCGGAGCTAATGTTCTCTGTACAGAACGGATCGAACATACGATCTCTCTCTCTTTCTCTCTCTGTTCCGTACGCCAGAATCCAGCCGCCTTCTAGACAGACGACAGAACACGAGCAAAGATCAATGGCTGCAATGCCATGACTTGGTATCGTAGCTGAAACGTTTCGTCTAATAGAGTCTATATTGTCGATGCCATTTATGTATAGCCTATGTATAGCTGATGTACATAGGTGACGTAATCGTTGTTGTTATTATTAATGTTGTTGTTGTTGTTGTTGTTGTTGTTGTTGTCGCTGCTGCTAATCGTCTTATTGCACCGTACAGGTACTGCATATCTGTTTTCCCCTTTTTGATTGGCCTAATGATGTATACCCGTTGTTGTTAATGTTGTTGTTGTTGCTGACTTGGACGTAATTGTTGCTGTTATTGTTATTATCAAAAATGGTGGCAGTTGTGAAACAAGCAATACTACTAATGTGATTCGTTCGTTGCTTATTTTACCAGTACAGCTTTTACCAGTTGTTGTTGTTGTTGCTGCGGTGGTTGGGTCGTTGCTGTTGATGTTGGCATTGTCCGTATGGTCGTTGTCGACCAATTGTTGTTATTTCTTTTCGTGTTACTGCTGTTGTCCTTGTTGCTGCGTTCCTGTTTTTGGTGTTCCCTTCTCGAAGGACTCCGTTCGATTTGCGCTAAGATTGCCCAAAAATGTGGCGAATGATGCCGTTTGTGTGGCGGTTGATATGATTGACATGTCTGACTAATGACATTTGTGAGGAGGCACGTGTGCCCTGCAATCAACGCAAAGCTTAGTTGCTATATTGCAACTTAGACATTCCATCTGGCCATCTAGGCCCCGAGCCTATTAAACGACATCACTGAAGACGCAAGCAATGCGGGTGCATCGCATCGGCATAAAAATGCCACTTGTTATGATAACCAAACACCTGTTGGGCTTTCGGACGATCGGTACCATGCCTCGATAATTGATTTACATATGGGCAATTTCTCTCTTCCTCTCTCTCTCTCTCTCTCTCTATATATATATATAGCATAGCTATTTTGAATGTCACTCATTGTCAGTGTGTGACCTAGCACTTATATATATATATATATATATACATATAACAGCAACAAAAGTATAATTTGTAATAAGAAAAGGATAATTTTACTCATCTACTCATTTTGTGATGCAAGAACAATTGATGACACTAGCTTTTTGTGCTACCGTTGTGGCCTTCTACCTCTGATAGCATATCAGGCGTGCGCTCAGCCGCCACCATCATTGGCAGCAAATGGGAAATGCTGTACAAAAACAGTGCATGTATCATATTGCGACTGTGCATGTGGCTGTGCTGCAGAAGATGCAAAACCGCCAGGTTCCTATACTACGCGGAACGGAACATCCTCAAAGGGTTCCTTACGTAATGACTCCAGAGTTAAGTTGGAAGCAGAGCATTGCACAGTTGAACAGCCAACAGGTTGCCAACAGACTCTTCTAGAGCAACATTTCACCCGTCCTCGGGTATCAGCTGTCGATTGACTTACAAAGTCCTCAGGTTTCGCTCTTATGTCATGCCAAGGTGCAAGTCAGACCGCATCTCTGAACAGCAAACCATTTGATTCTTCTCTAACAAGAATACGTACACCTATCGTACGAACGACTGCTAGCAATTGCCGACGATCCGGAAGATATCCCCATTGTGAAAGTTTAAGCTTCCATCGCTTCCTCGCTAACTGTCTCTTTCGAGCAAGCTTTCGCAAGCATATACATAGTGTCGATACGCATAAATGGAAACGGGCTTGTGAGCGGCCTAGGCTACGAACTGAAGCGCTGATCTAGGTCGCTCGTGATGATCTCGGGTCAGTGGTGACAGATGTGCGTTCATCCCTGCTGGCAATCACCTGCCTAGATGAAGAATGCGAGTTATTGCTATTTAGAATGTCACACATTGTCAGTGTGCGACCTAGGGCACTTCACGAGCGACTGACTGAGCGTTCTCAGTATCTCTCTATTGAGAGACTAATAGCCTCGCTGCACAACGCCTCCCATTTGTCGCTGGATAGCTTATTGCACTAGCAATTATTCTCGTTGAACGGCGGGTCGTCCGACGACCGCTGGTTGAATAAACAATCTGACCGGATACAATACTACACCATATTATATAAAAAAAATTTAAAAAAAATACTGCACCATATCATATTGTGCGACCTTTGCAGTTGTGTTCAATTTTTGACTTTTTGTTTCGCGTTGCCGACGACGCAGCGCTGTACTACATTATTCGATTTGCAAAGCGTGTCGCTGCAGATTGCTAAGGTCATGAGAGGCCTATGGGGTCGCTCGCCTATAGCTCAAAGTGTCGAGCATCACTGATCGTTATTGAGGTCGATAGACTGATTCTATTATTAGACAGAAAACCTTATCAGGCGCTAATGAACTATTACTAATGATAGGCGGCGGTAATAGTATCGGCGACAATATCGGCCGGGGGCAATATCGACGCCACTTTTCTAGGGTGTTCGGAACGCAGTGCAGAGTGCCATGAGCCAAGGTACATGAATACCACTCGTATACTGACGGGGGACAGACAACAAGTCTGGGCGATGGATCGAAGTCGAAATGAGCCTCGCACAAGTTCGTTCGTAAGTTCGCTCTACGATCTTGTCCGTCGATTTTCCTGTCCTGTGCGATAGGACGTAGACATAGCTAGCGTGACCATCGAGTCGTGACAAAGCGTGACCATCGAGTCGTGACAACGGTCAACGCACGCCTTCTTGGTGCTAAAGTTGGAAGAGCTTGTTTGCCGCAGGTGGGCTGGGCGAGCGGCTGTGCGATGCGGCTCGTGACGGTACTACGCGTTGGTAACCCTAGCCCAACTGTCTAGCCCTCTCACTTACGAGGCGTTTTTGGAGTCTAGTTCGATATGATCGATGGGTCGAGGCCACAAAACGCCTCGAGAGAGACAAAGCGGGCTGGAGAGAGAGAATGAGAGTAGGGCAATTACAGAAAGAAAGTGTGGCGAAATCGAATTATAGACAATTGAATTACTACGTTTTATTGCCGTAGTTAATGCTATTTGACTATTTGCTGCGGTCGTCACACTTGCTGTTTCTACGGCTCGCTATATCGTTGTGCAGCCCGGGAAACCCCTCTAGGGCGCGGCGCTTCCCCATGTAGCGTGCTAAACTCGCCTTCTAAGTAGGTAACCGGGGCAGAATTTCTATATATATATATATATATATATATATATATATATATATATATATATATATAAATATACAAATATATATATATACATACATATATATATATATATATATATATATATATATACATATCTTGAGAGAGAGAGGGGCACATAACCCCATTCAGGGCAACCCACGTTAAATATAGATGATGATAGTTTTGGCAAACGTTAATTTGTCCTCTAAATCGACATTGACTTGAACACCGTCACCGTTGTTACCATGTTTTCTTGTAACTGCACCCGAACAACATTAATTCTAGCAATCAGGGATCATCAGAGCGGTATGCGCCTATGTATGTCCTGCGCGATAAGCAACCAGCCCGCTGCAGGCGGCCTAGAGAACATCACGGGCTTTGCAAGGCGTTCCTCTCTGCACTTCTCACACCCGTGCGGCTTCTAGCTGGGGTCGTGGGCCCTATAATAAATGGCCCACAATTTCGCGTCTAGTTCCGATTCCGTTTGGGCTTTACGATCTCCCTGGGTTCGCCTCCGCCAGCAGCATCGGCAGTACCAGCAGCAGAATAGCGGCGCCACCAACAGAACAAAACTAGCAGAAATACGGGCCGCCCCAGCACTAAAACTCGCAACATGAGAGAGTTCGACAACGAAGAAGTATCGGCTTTCCGGGATAACACAACTCAGATCAGCGGCTACAGTAAGTTGTGTGTAAGCAAGCAAACAATTAGCGTACAAACAACAATCGTAGAGATCGAGTATAGAATAACTAAGAATGTCTATCTATACATATTTCATGCACACACTCAAACGGGCACACGGACACATCAATGTACTACTTAATACACCACTAATGCGCCCACAATCTTAGCCGTTACTAGAGAGACACGCACAATCATCGATGGTCGAGATGAATTGTCGTTTGATGATGTTGTGCTTTTCCCGTGGAGTTGTTAGAAGTGTGCACAGACGTAGACTGACACCCAACATTATTCGCTGAACTTTTCGGCAACGTTTGCAGTTGCTCACTTCTAGATAGACCACTAGGCACAACACCAGCTTGGCAGACGGCAGCACGAGACACGCGCACTGGACACTCGCTGGATGGTCACCGACGTCGTCACGGACATCCACCGAACGAATACCAACGAGGCGGACGTCCGCAGGACACTTGTTATGGGTTATCCGCAGGCAGGAGGACACCTACTACAGGATGATCCACAGACCGTTGGCTAACGAGGGGAGTCCGGAGCAGGACACTTGATGAATGGGCTATCCGCAGGCAGGACACCTACTACAGGATGATCCACAGAACGCTGGCCAACGAGGGGAGTCCGGAGCAGGACACTTGATGAATGGGCTATCCGTAGGGCACTTACCTACAACGGGACATGCACACGAACCTACAATGGGACGTCGACACGGAACACCAACTACGGCACACCCGCACGACCTCTCGACAATCGAACATTCACAAGACACTGCTGTCGAGTCTCGCCACACAACTAACCACAAGCCTGCCTACAGCGAGACAGCTACGGGACACCTACTTCGGGACACCAATTTCAGGACGCCTACATTAAGACACCTATTTCAGGACGCCTGCATTAAGACACCTATTTCGGGACACCTATTGCACGACCGCTGTTTAAGAGGCACCGACACGACGGACACCTATCGGCGAGCATCAACGTCAGGACACCTTCAGTAGTAACAGGAATCCGAAAGCGCCACAAGAACGCAACGGCGAGCAACAACGGACGTAAATGCTGATACGATAGGTGGTGCGACTGCACACCGCGCCAGCCGGACAGTGGAACTGTTTCTACGTTAAGTTCGCCACCCCTTACGTCGTTATAGGACAAATTATGATGAGGAGAAGGTAGCGGCGGCAGCAGCAGCGGCAGCCGCCGCCACAGGCCCGCTGCCCTTACCGGAATCGTTCTCAGCGCTGCCAAATGATAATTGCCTTGGAAAGGAACGTAGCCCACAGGCCGTCGTCGTTCTAGACTCTAGGGCACTCGATGCGACTCGGTGAGACGGGCGCTGGCTACTTTTATGGTTATTGGTTATTACCTTACCGAGGCAGACCAAAAGCGAGAGAAACACACACATATACATACACAACCACACTAAAACACACTAACACAACACTAACACTCACTCCACTCACATCGCAGACAGATCGACAGGCAATCATAGAGATAAGCAGAAGATAATGGCGGCGGCGGCTTCTATTACCCAGTGCCGTCTCCCCGAGTCTGGGTTAAGTCGACGCACACACATATATATATATATATATATATATATATATATTTTTTTTTTTAATATAAATATATACATATTTATTTAACATATATTCAGTACAAAACATGTCTCGACGCTCGCAATGGACCTTAAGGCCTGTGACACGGACGTCGAACGAAATATATATATATATATATATATATATATTGAAAACAATAAAGGCGCACTTGAATTGAATTGAATTTATATGAAATTCGGAATTTTGAGTGTGTATGCCTGTATACTTATAGATCGCTCATCATGCTTTGCGGTTTTCTCACTACTAATACACAACAATAGCATACGCAACGGGATGTGGCGTACCATCCTTCTGTCGGTCACGGAAAGCCGTAACTAACTCCACAGTCAACAGGAGACTCTAAGTTTCCGTATGCCGTAATCCTACCCTTAGTCCTCATCCTTATTATGCCAATACACAACGGAGCCCGCTGCAGGCAAGAACGGCTGCCTCGGCCACCGTCGCCGCCATCACAGGCAGCTCACAGCGCTTTCGTTCGAGATTTGTGCCTCTTTAACAATACTACTACTTAAGAAGCCGCTTGGTTGTCAACACTTTTATGCCAGACAATAACAGTGTAGAGTAGTAGTAGTAGGAGTAGTAGAAATAGTACACTGATAATGCTATAACCATAAATATTAACCATTCTAATAAAAGTAATAAAGTTAAAATCATAAAAAGACGAAAAAAAACTGAATTAAGGACGCTTTGCTGTCATCGAGTTAGACCCGGCTAATAAGAAGCGTAAAAAGCACATACACACACAGAATATACTCCGTGAATAGCCAGCTATTCACGGAATAGCACCGCAAAACACAGCGCAAATATTGAAACGAAGCTGGCGATCCTCACAACTGACGCATTAAGTACACATTATTGCAATGTTGCAATTTTATATTCGTATAGGGAGTAACTATAACTCTCTTTCCAGCAGTGCGCTTCTCGTGATGCGCGCGATCAGTGCTTGCTGCGGGCACCTTGCTTGCAAGCAGAATAGTTTTCGTCGGATGTGGGAGCTCTCTATTTAGATTTACTCCCTCGGTTCATATGTGAGCAGGGCATCATACAATATCGAATATATGGCGATGAACTCATATTGATATATTAGCCTGTGGCCCGTTCGACGACTGCAGGCGAAAACTAATAGCACGGATAGGCGCGGTATCAGTCGGATGCCTGCTGCCCCGGGTTAATTGGCACAATGGAATGATAACCTCCACATGACGGTTATTCTGACTGGACGCAAGTAATAAATAGTCAGACGATCATATGTATATATATATATATATATATATATAGAGAGAGAGAGACGTAGTGAGAGGATAAACAAACAAAGCCGCCACGTTAATGGACATGCTTTCCTTGTTGCTAACTGAAAGCGTTTTACTTTTGGTGACGAATATGTATGTATATATATATATATATATATATATATATATTAGACATAATTCTCTGACCATCCATTACTTGTGCCGTAAGAAAGATATACACATAATTCGATGTGGGGCCAGTTTGTGTATTATATATATAGTATGGCGCCTCAAAGTGAACGGAGAACATGATCCCCTTCCTTGAGTTAGCCAAGGTTAGCAGCGTAGTAGGCTCGAAAAGTCTCGAAAATTTGCTGTCTTAGAGAAGCAGGCATTTATATATATATATATATATATATATATATATATATATATATATATATATATATATATATATATATGTATATATAATATATATATATATATATATATATATATATATAAATATATATTGAGAGGGAGAGACCGAAATTGCGTTTAGGAGTTGGCAGAATGACAACGGTCACTGTCGTCAAGGCGGCGACAGGCACGAGAGGTGTCGTAGTCAAAAATCCATCCCACTAATTAACCTTAGATGGATGAGCTACTAGGGCTTTTTGGGCTGGGTTTTCCGTCGCTCACCCGAAATCGTACTTTGTGCTTGAGAGGAAATAGAGTTTCGAAATAAACGGAAGTATATATATATATATATATATATATATATATATATATATATATATATATATATATATACATATATATATATAGCGAGAGAGAGAGAAACAGGGTCTCAATATTGGCGACCTTGTTGTTGATGCTGTCGCAGCAGCCGCCATTGTCCTCTGCCAAAAAAATATTGGACCCGAATAAAACAAACAATTCGATATCCAACGCTCAAAGACATTTTACCTTCTGTCTCGAGCCTCCGATACAAGACCTTACACGAGCCAACTCTTTGTAATTTGGCTCTGCACTTTTGCCACGTGCGTGCATGGGTAAGCGTTCATTGTCGTCAATAATGAATGTCTCAGCTTAGAGAGCTCCGAGACGAACACACGTCGGTGTGAAGCAGTGCTCGAAGCAAGTGCCCCAGCAGTGATATAGCAGTAACACAAGCAACAACGGCTACAAAACCAGGCAACAACGATATGGCAGCTATTTTAACCAGACAAACATAAGCCGTAAGAAGCTCAACAAGATTTAAACCGTGTGGGGGGTGGCCAGTTGCGGGTGATATCTTTTGGTGTCACGCGACGTCCTCTCTTCGAGTTCAGCACAGCGCACCCCCGAGAAGGCACGGCACGTGAAGGCGTTGCGCCTTGCCAAGTGTACAATACAATAATAGTATGTAGACAGGCTAAAAATAGCAAATATATGTTAGAAGAAGGCACACATCAATGCCAACAGCAACAACAGTAACAACAACGGCAGCAGCAGCACCAACAACAACAATCATTATAATACAGTTAAACGCTACCTGCATACAGTGTCGACGCAGAACGGCGTTATCTCTACTTGGCGAGCTGGCAAGCTCTACTTGGAGAGCTGGCAATCTCTGCTTGGTCGCGCACTTACAAACAAATTTTAGACAATTCAGCTGCTGGGTATTCGTTAACTTGTTGTTGTTTTTGTTGTTGTTGTCCAATACCCCGATGATGACCCGAATGCTAACGACCACCGATACCAACCGTTCTACAAAGCTTGGGAAACAAACTTACACCTCCGTCCCCGATTGCGCCGAATCACACTCCGAAGTAGGACCGGCATTCTTCGGGCGGATTTCTTAGGGATTTTTCCCGATCGACGACGACGACCACAACGGTTTTCTTGTCAGCTAGGCTTGGCGTATCGTGGCGTTCGGTATCGGGCGGCGTCGACGGTGCTTGTTCAACTCTTGCTTCGACCCGGACTCTGCCTCTCGCCTTTTGATCCAGCCGCGACTACAATTCGCGCGCGCGAAAGTCGGTTATGGGATTATGGGGCTGGGGATGAGAGGAACTGCTGCGATCGGCGACAAAAGCCCGCGGCTCTCCGCCACCACAAATTCTTATGCTGCTGCTGCACCTCGTCGTTGTCGTCGCCGTCACAATCACTGACGCTTCAACGATCCAGCGGCAATCGCCATTATTAGCGCTGTCAGTAACTAGCCGTAGAGAAGCTCACTTAGTGCTTCGTCGGTAGGTCTGTGTGTCGCTTGTGCTTCTTCACACGTTGCCTGCCTTGGACCTTGCAGTTGGACTTTGCAGATACCCCCTGTGGTGGGAGGGATCTTTTAGATTCGGTTCCCAAATCATTCGTGCCGATTAAGGGCATTCATGCGATCATCCAGCTCAGCAATTCCAGACACCGAAAAAGTATCACACCATCATCACTGTCTGTTTATCTCGGTCTCTCCGTGTCCGGCAGTCAGTCTGTCTCTCTGACTGGGGACGTGGAGGGTGTGGGGGTGTATGTATACGACAGACAAACAGGTGTAGACAGGCGTACAAGGTAGTGTAGGCAAGGCGTTAACGCCGAGCAATGTAGTTAACGTTGATCAATGTAGTTAACGCCGAGCAATGTAGTTGACGCCGAGCAGTGTAGTTAACGCCGAGCAGTGTAGTTGACGCCGAGCCCGAGCGATGTAGTTAACGCCGAGCAGTGTAGTTGACGTCGAGCCCGAGCGATGTAGTTAACGCCGAGCAATGTAGTTAACGCCGTCGCCGACCAGCCGCTAGCGCCAGATTCCGCGGGGGGGGGGGCAATGTCTACAATATCGAGCGCGCGTAGGTACATCGGTATCGAAGTAAGGAAGTCGTGGCAGGTTTTTTCTGGCGGCGGCTGTGGCAGCGGAGTTTCTCTGTCGGCGCTATTCGACAACAGACACGAAAGTATGTGGCGCTGCCAAATCAATAGGTGGCCGAATACGAAATACGAAAACTAGTGGGTCTGCCTAGATGCGTAGGTCGTTCGTCGTCGATAACGACGACGACCACGACGTCGTCTGTGCTCTCATCAGCTGCTACTGTGCTATGGCTGGCTAACATGGCTGTCCGCCATTGCCGTCAGTGGTGACGGTGCTGGTGGCGGTGGTGGCGGTGCCGGCGATGGCAATAGTGACCGGCAGGCAATCGCCTGTTGTTGTTGCTGCTGCTGCTGCTGCTGCCGTGTGTTCTGTCTGTTCGTAACTCGTCGATATCGGGCGAGGGACATATCGGGATGAGGCGAGAGCCGGACAATCACTCCCGAACAGCCAGCATTAAGAGTGGCCCTTGATCGGCTGCAATCCTCGCAGCAGTAGCAGCAGCAACAACAACAGCAACATCGGCAGCAACAGCAACAACAACAACAACAGTAACAGCAGCAACATCAACAGAGACAGCATCAACAACAACAGCAACAGCAGCAACAACAAGACAGCAACAACAACAACGACAACAAGACAGCAACAACAACAACAACAACAACAGCAACAGCAGCAACAACAACAGCAAAAACCGTAAAGACTATCGTGTTCGAGCGAGGGTGCAGCACACGAGATCACGTTGACTAACAATACGAATCTCTTCTTACTTCGTACGCGCTTGTTATAGATGCGAATGACATTATCGAACACGACGATGACAACAACAGTAGCAGCAACAGCAAGAACAACAGAAGCAACAACGACAACAATAAGAGCAACAACAACAACAACAACAACAACAACAGCAATAAATACAGTCGCAACAATTACAGCCATCGTGACGCTGACGACCACCGCCACAACACCCTAGTCGAAATCGATCGTCGTCTTTCTGGCGGTGGGAAAATTTCGCTTGTCCGAGCGCGACGGGCGATTTTTTGCCGCGTTAATATGACGGCTTCAGCTGTTCACGCTATGATGCTACGATGCTGCCGGCGTCAAAACAAATTTCACTCGCCACTCAAGGCTAACCCCTCTAGTGACGACGGGTCTGGTTATTGAGGGAAGAGCGCGAGGGTCTGGTCTAGAATTAAACATTGTCTGAACAACTGCAAACAGCCACCCTTAGTCAGCTGATGAACGACATACGCGCATATTGTAGCATAAACACCTACAGGTCAAACACCAATCGGTCAGCAGAGCAGGACGAGACTAAGTGTGTAAAAAAAAATTATATATATATATATATATATATACATGTATATGTATAAATATATATATATATACATGTATATGTATATATATATATATATATATATATATATATATATATATATATATACATATATACATGTGCATACATATACACGTGCCTGTGTATATGCATGTCTATGCTCTAAATGAGAGAGCGGAGATTCGATGAACCATTGGTAAGTAGCTAAGTAGATTCATTCGACACGACCGTCAAGTGTTGCGTTGAGAAGGTCTTTGCCCCTGCTACCGCAACGGGTACACTTAATAAGGATAATATTCAACACAATATAGCATGCAATAATAAAATTAATATTGACTATTGGTCTATCCACTATTACTTGCAGAAATGAGCAGTACTGTCTATATATATATATATATATATATATACATATATAGTCTGCCATTATCACCACAAGACCAACCACTGCAGGTCACTGCGCTCTTGCGTGTTGGTACTGTGTCTCTCATATGAACACGCGCAACAACAACAACAACCACAATAATAACAACAACAACAATAACAACAACAACAGAATCATAGACAGGTGTTGTCACCTGCCTGCCAGACTGGCACGGCGTGTCGGCAACGGCCGCTGACAACAATGAACGTGGCCGTGACCCGACCGAAGAAAGATGGCCGTAGACCATTCCGCACGTGCAATCGAACTCTGTCAAACAACCAGACAGCCTTGTGGGAAAAAGGCAGGAGAACGAACAGGAGAAGGAGGAGAAGGAGAAGGCGGCAGTGGAAGCGACGACAACAACGACAAGCGTCTCTGTATCTATCTCTATGCAACTAGCTGTCCTCAGCGTTAGTCGCTTGGCGCCACTAGAGCAGTGGAGGGGGGGGCAAGGTGGAAAAAATGATTATAATAATGATATGATGACATTTCTTTAACAGGAGTGTATTGGTATTCTGGTAATGCGGACAGATGTCACAACGACTAATATGCGAATTGTATAATAATCATATTTTTTTCTCCTCTTTGAACAAGAGTTTCTTATTAATCACATGTACAGGTATCACAATTACTATATACATAGACTAAGCATTATATAGCGCATCTACAATCTTGCTTGTATTATTATTATTATTAGTATTGTTATTGGTTGAATGTCGGTGACCACTCGATAGTTGTTGCTGTTGCTGTTGTTGTTACTAGTGAAACAACTGTAAGTGGGGGTAGAGGGCGTAGTGTTATCGCAATAACTCTGATCTACGCAATGTGTTGCTTGTCATAAAGTACACGCGTCATTGGCGATGTCACAATGGCAAAGATGACAAGGACGACAACAACAACAACAACAACGACGACGACAACAACAATAACAACAACAACAACACTAGCGTAGATGAAGACGACAAACGACTACGAGCAGCCATCGCGAGTCACCTTATAAAGGTCCTTAAGGTTTCAGATTAGGCTTTCGCTAGACATAGCTGACTTAGAAGCCTACACGCGCTGTTGATGGGTGTGTCCGATTGCCGCGGTGATTCAGCAGATATTGATCATGCTCGTTGCATAATCGTGGCCTTATAAATATGATCATCACATTCATCTTATCAGTTGGCGTCGGCAACCGGCTATAGGGAACGACGTTGACGATCATTATGTAAATAGTACTACTAATTATATTATGATTAGGATAATTATTATTGGGAGCAGGACGTTCTAGAGTTCGTTGATGAAGGATATTTTCTCTCAGGAAACGGGCTCTCTCTCTAACTGAATGTGTAGGTATGATGTGCCTATATATATATATATATATATATATATATATATATATATATATTAGGTCTACAAAAAAGTGTTTTCGTTTTTTCCGTTTTTCACGAAAAACTTTTTTGTGACCAAAAAGTCTCTTCGGTTTTCCCTTTTTTTTTCGAAAACACTTTTTTGAAGGCAAAAAAGTACTTTCGGTCTTCCCGTTTTTTTTCGAAAACACGTTTTTGATGACCAAACAGTATTTTCGTTTTTTCCCAGTTTTTTTTCCGAAAAAAACTTTTTTGGCGGCCAAAAAGTCTTTTCGTTTTTTCCGTTTTTTCCCAAAAAATTGTTTTGTAGACCCAATATATACATGCTAAACAGAGAGGCATCCTCAACCCTGTTTCCCGTCGGCTTGGTCAACATGTACCCATATATACATATATACCAATGTTAAAGGAGTTAGTTAGATTAGAGATTCAACCTGTTGTTGTTGTCGTTGTTGTTGTAGTTGTTGCTGTTGTCGTTGTTGTTGTTTTTGTTGTTGCTGTTGGTTTGTGGTATAAGCTAGACATAGCTGGTTTAGAAGTCTACGCTAAGCTTAGAACAACAGCTCACTATACTTGAAAAGCACTTGTCGTTGCTGGGTAACAAACGGCATTTGGTTATCGTAACAGCAATAACTAAGTAGTCGCTGCTGCTGCAGAGATGCTGCTGTTGTTACAGTCGTTATTGTTGCATACCTACATACATATACTAGGCTAGAGTTGTACCCCCAAAACTGCTGGCACTCCAAAAGCCGCCCCTTTGTGTTCTCAGGGGGGGTCCGGTCCACTTGCGTGCTCTTGATCCTCTCAATCGATCCTCCCGATTAGTCGAGTTTAGTCAGCAAGTGAGCGGCCGGCCGTACGAACGAACGAAAGGCAGGCAATTCGCCAAGGAGCAAGTGGCGATCCACTTACTTAATATCTCTATATCTCCACGAAGCCATTCGAGCAGTTATCATATCATGTTCCTACTCTAGTCGTTGTAGTAGTTGTAGAAGTGGTAGCAATTCGGGCCGGCGAGCGCTCCTGTCATAGGCCAACGCGTAACAGCCTACGTCACGCGGCGGGAGTGTATGTACGTATCTCTAGTAGCGGTAGCAGTAGTAATCGATAGAATAATCGTGCTAGTAATGCAGATGATAACAACGTGAATGGTATGCTTATTATTACTACTACTGGTCATCAAAGTAGTAATAGTAGACACAAACATCTAGTAGAAGCCTAGATTCTTCCCTAGTAGTAGTAGGAGTAGTAGCCGTGTGTTCCGTATTCATCCCGTCGTGCAGTAGATGCAGACACGAAGTTGGCCATTCGACATTCGACCGTAAGTGGCCAGCCAGCCGCGTGCTAAAGCAGCCCCACTCACTGGTAATTGTCATCGTCATCGTCGTCGGGGGCGGCCTCGGGGGCGTCGTCGGGCGGCGGCGTTGGCGTCGGGCGTCGACAAGCGGAGCTACACAAGGACGCCCGCCAAAAGTACGCCGAGGAGGGGGGGAGAGTACTGGAGCACGCTCGCACACACACACACACACACATGAAAGGGAGAAGTAAGTAGTACTACAGAGTACTGCGGACACGAGTACACGAGCACTGTATGATGCTGACGACGACGGAGACCGGGACGGCCGATCAAGGACACACATTGACGACAACACTGGCGTGATGACTGGTACGCTATCAGGGGGGGGTAAAGGAGATGGAGCACGCGCTATCATCAGCGTGTCAGCGTCGATGCCAACGGGTGCGTGAATGTCGAAGTCGTCGCCGTCATTGTTGTTGTTGTTGTTATTGTTGCTGTAGTTGTTGTTGTTGCTAGAGTTGTTGTCGTTGTTGTTGCTGTCGTTGTTGTTGTGTTCGCTTGCCCCAGGTCGCTGATGCAGCCAGACAGAGAGACGCCACAGTGGCGGGTCATGTCACACCCGCCTCCGCCAATCGCCCCCACAGCTACTGTTCGTAGCGTCGTAACGATCGGCATTAGCTTTCGTGGTCAATGACGCCGATGCGACGATTGGTGACGGCTGGTGGTCAATCTAGTAGTAGTAGTTAGTAGTAGTAGTAATAGTAGTAGTTTAAGTAGTAGTGTACTCCTCCTTTTGCTGTCTTTTTGTTTGACTTGCTTCTCTATTTTCTCCTATCTTTCTCTATCTCCTATATCTCTCTATCATGTCCCTCTATAATCTCGCAGCTTTCTTTTCTTTGTTTCGTGTCGTTGGTTAAAGAGAAGCCCTTTCTAGCAGCAGCAGCAGTTGCCGAAAAATCCAGAACTAATCATATATGTGCGTAGGCTATGCTCCAGATGGACATATCTATTTTTGGACTGTGTATATATATATATATATATATATTCAATTAGCAAAAACATATCTTAAAATAAAACAGTACCAAAAATTGCCGACGTCTCTGACGAGGAAGACGGCGCGAACTTCGAGACAGACAGAGATTACGTCAAGCCGCATCACCTCCAACTACTTGTTGTCGCAGGTCTATAGGAGGGAGGACAGATCGGATGCGCGCGCTCTGTCACGCCGTGCACACGTTCTCAACGCTGCGACGTCACCACGACGGCAGGCGGCGTTAACGCCGGCTATAGCAGCCGCAGCAGCAGCGGCAGCAGAAGCAACGGAACTTAACGCAATGCTTCGCGTGCGGGGGCATAAATATCGATATCGGTATCGTTGCCGTTTACGCTAATCGTACGTCACGACCGTTCGGCGGTCGTAGTAATAACGGTCATGATGACGCATAACTATATCGCGTGTATACGCGTGGTCAGTGACAAAACACATATAAATATATATATATACATATATATATATATATGTGTATGTTTATATATATATATATATATATAGAGAAAGAGAGAGTGTAGGGCGGGGGGGGGGGGCGATAGGTAAACTTGGAAGAGAGCTTGGGGGCCTCCTGCGAAAGAGATTTCCCTGTCGAGATCGGTGGGCAGCTGAACTTCAATCTTAGCCGATCAATCAACAGTTAGGCACGATCCCGCTTGGATTGCATTGATGTTACCGTTTCGCGCGTACTTAGGATCCTACGCCGTACGTTAAGACCACTCGTGGTAAGAGAGAGAGAGAGAAACTGTAATGCTTGATTGTCGGTCTCTCCCTCGATCTCTAAACGTCTCTAATTAACAATCTCTCTCATCCAGCACTCACTGTTGTTCTGGTACTGGTGCTGAAGATCAGAGCCAGCGCTACCGGTGGTCCTCACTACGACATTTCTCACTCATACGATCGCATGTCAATGTGATGTCGATTGCTGGTAATGATGGTGGCGGTGGGGTTGGTGGGGTGATTTGACGATGATGAGGGTTCTGACCATGACGATGATAGTGATAGACATCATGGCTTGAGTGATACTTTCGCTTTCATACGTTTTCATCGCCGGCCTATCGCTTGCCGTCGATCGCGTTCGTCGTCCGTCAAGGTCCTAAAACTCCTTCTTTGCCTCATATCTCGATGCTAACTGGGCACAAACGTTATCAGTGGAGACCACTAATGATGCTCGTTCGCTGCTCGGTCCACTTGTGGTCAATCTGTCTCTCTACCTCGCTTTCCTTACTTTATCCCCCCTATATATATATATATATATATATATATATATATATATATATATGCTGACTATAGCAGTTTTCTGAATCTGAAAAATCCTCGGCAGAGTTTGACGAGAGCGGTTAAAGCACTCTACTACTGCTACTACCTGTGCTGCTACTACCAAGTAGGACTAAACGGTTGCGAACTCAGTACAGGCTCAGTACGACACAACTGGCGATTTCCCTTCAATCGATCCTACTTGTGAACGAAGCCATACCAGTCGGCTGACCACATAGATGCTGCCTAGTCATTTCGCTTCTACGGCGGATTCTGATGTTGCTGTCGATGTATGTATGACGTCTCGGCGCCGACGACGCCGACGACATCAACAACAACAACAACGACAACAACAACAACAACAACAACAACGACAACAACAGCAGCGACGACAACAGCCGTGAGCTATCAAAGATGCAACGAGTTGTAACACGGCAGAACGGACGCTGTTTGTGTGCAACAACATCAACAATGTTCAACAACCATTCGTCAATTTCGAGTGGATGATGGGAATGATAAGCTCCACGGGCATTGTAAACAACATAGATTACGCCTGTACTCTACTTTTGGCCTACATATATAAATAAATATGTGTACATATATATATATATATATATATATAGAGAGAGAGAGAGAGAGAGAGAGAGAGAGAGAGATGAGAACCAACAATTTGTTTACAAATTTTGCCTCAACAGCATCACGACAAAAGGACAACAGATCTCTCTAATACTGTCGACGGTGAATCATGGTGTGCCCGTCTGGGTGATTTTATTGCGATTGTTGCTGTTGTTATGGTTCAAAAAGTTACAACCATATTGAACGTCTACACAACGGAAAAACAGCAGTGAGAACTATACAAAAAAAAGGTCTATACAACGGAAAAACAGCAATGAGAACTTTCTACTTTTCCACATGGAACGCTCTCCCCCTCCCCCGTTCTCTGTCTCTCTTGCACATACACACACGCGACCATTTAATGAGCTCACCTAACAATGCTTAGCGCTGCTCTCAATCGGCTGTTATTATCTTTATAATATATATATATATATAGAGTTATAAGCAAATCAATTGATCACCGACCCTTAAAGAATGACGACTATCCTCACTTGTAATAGGTCATTGGTGGTTTCTAGTTTATCCACACAGGCCTGGATAGTAGACCGAATTACGGATTAAAGGTTTGCGTCGCCAACTCTATAATTTTCCACTTTGGGGAATTTGTATATATATATATATATATATATATATATATATATATACGCGTGTACCAAGAGTACGATCATAGAATCAATGACACAAAACGGTAATCCGTAATTCAGCCTACTATCCGGGCTTTTGTGGATATATAGCAGATACCACCAATGACCAGCACAGGTTAGGCCAGTCGTCATCCATGAAGACATATGAAATTAACATTTAAATTCATGTTAATAAAAAAACACGTATTATATACATTGTTTCTATATGCACTCGCAGGCACATATACAGCTCTATATTCAAGTTGGGATTTAAAGTGATATAGAGGGTTGCATGGTAAGGCACCATCTCTTTTCCTATAGAGACGTCTGTGCTCCCCGTTTTTTTGTTATGGTCGATTATAATTTACTCTGACATTCATCTTGTCTAAACTGGAAACCATGAAAACCAATTTTATGTGTGGCCGGTCCAGGTGTTGAACCCACGACCTCCCAAATGCAAGGCAATGGCTTTGCCACTAAACCACCTTACTTGGTTACTTAAATGTAAATATTGCCATATATATATATATATATATATATATATATATATATATATATATATATATATATATATATATATATATATATATATATAAATAAAACATTTCTACAGTACGAAACAATTCTGTATAAAACCGCTCTGCGGTATTATACAGTGCTGTTTCGTATCTGTTTGACGTGATCGTGTTTTACTGAGAACCGACTACTAGATACATCATGCGTAAATGAGCAGCGCCCACACTGAGCATGAAATGCCTCCACCTCCGACGGTCTAACCACATCTATATATTGTAGTGTTTACTCAAAGCAGAACGAACAATCAAAAGAAAGATTTCTTCATTGAGTAAGGTTAACGGTTGACGGTATGACAGCTGATTTAAGTTAACCTGCAATCTTCTTCTTAGACTAGAAGGAGTAGCAAACTTAGTAACAACAAAAACCTTGTAGCAGCAAAACGAAGCTAGGCGTACGTAAACTTACGGAAAAAGTCGGAAAACTTCATCGTGTCGGTTGGTCGTTGGAGCTGGTCGTCGTTGAGCAAACGCGAAGTTTTCACACACACAGACAGGACACTCCGTGGGGTAGTGACGGGAGGGGGTTGGATATCACTTTGTCGGACAGGATCTTCTAGTACACACAAGACACATGAGTGGACGCGTAAGCTCCGGCCGGGCGCGACGAAGGAATAGCTGTACCACCATAGAGTAAGCCGTAAGTGGTGAAGCCGTGCGCGAGCGATAATTGTTCACTAACTGCTAGTCGTATAAACAAACACGATTATTAACCAACCGTTTCTTCAGGAGACAATAAAGCCTAAGACTCAAGCTGAGCCACTACGCTTGTCTTCTGCTCTCTAGCATGCGTGCGGCATGTGTGACGTGGTGGCTCTGCTCTATATAGCTACTTCCACTAACTAATTAACTGGTCTCGAGAGTCTGCTCGAGAGCTTGCACACAGAGGTGACATCACGTACTACAGACTTGGACAACGTACACACGCTGATGATACACGCGAAATCACGGGCCGAAAAGCCGACTGATTGATACACAGAAACACACACGATCGGTCGGACGGACGGACGGAGATACTCTGATCGAGGTAAGCCGAACGTGCGATGTATAGCAGCTGTTCACACACGTTATGGCGATCCCTGGGTCTTGGTGGTAATGACCGTACGGAGTGCGGGAGCCACAACAAATTGTTGGAAACAGCAACAACAACAGCAACAGCAGCAGCAGAAGCGACAACACCAGCGTCGGTAACAGCAGCAACAGCTGTGCTTGTCGTCGTCGTCGTCGTTGTTGTTGTTACTGCGATTCCTGTTGCGTATCTTATTCCTGTTGTGTATCTTGCTGTTGTTGTTGTTGTTGCTATTGTTGTTACTGCTGTATCTCGTAGTAGTGCTACTAACGGACTACGGCGTTTCCTGTCCTGCTACCTCCGTCTGTCTGGCCGGACGTTTGATGACCGACGGTCCTTTGAGACGGTGTCAGCACGTACAGACACAACTGACTGGTAGACTCCTCCACTGCAGCAGCAGTGCTGTAGCGCGTGGCCAATCGTGACCGTCGCGGAGGAGGCCCGAGGACAAAACAGCAACAACTGTCGATCGTGCGTTCTCGTCGGCGTTCTCGGCTGCTGTCTCTCTGTCTGTCTGTCTCTCTCTTGCAACGCTGTGCAACCCGATGCAACTAGTAGTAGTAGTAATAGTAGTAGTAGTGGTGGTGGTGGTGATGATGGTAGTAATGAGCTTTGCACCGAACGCAATGCGGCAGCTTCTCGTGCAACGAATTGCGCGAGCTGCCAATGCCGTTGTCCACACGATGGTGGCGATCAAGGCGGACAACGACAACCTTTGCCGACACAACAACAAAAACAACGACCACTGCAGACACAACAACAATAACAACAACTAGCCGAATCACACCAGCTGTATGATGATGACAATGATGGTAATGATGGCGATGGTGAGCCGCTCGTGCCAAGTCGTGCTCGAAATAGCGATCAGGTTTCCGCGCCCGGTGAAACAGCAGCGGCACCACCACCAGCTGCAGCAGCAGAGCGACAAAGAACTGACTCCGTATAGAAACGAAAGGATGACACCGCGTCGAACGCGCGGGAGGATTAAGCGTCCTGGATTCCGCTCGCTGACGTAGAGTTACTGACGAGCATCAAAAGCATCTCCTCCACCATCTCAACAGTGCCTTCGCTGCCGTCACCACCACGTTCTCTGTTACCGCCAACAGCAGCAGCAGCAGCAACAACAACATCAACAGTCCAACAATTCCAACAGCCACTACTACCACAACAACAACACCAACGACAACTACAACAATAACACCAACGACAACAACAATAGCACCAACGACAACAACAATAACGATAACGATTCCAGCATCAGCAGCCACAACGATAGTGGAAGCGGCGGTGGTTTCTGGCTATGGTTGGCAATGCGCGCGCGCGCGATCGTGGTGGGTCGCACCAGATTTAACCGGTCAAATCCGTCATGCCGTTATGGTGGTATCACGATAGACGCTGGCGGTTGCAGCGGAGGCGGCGGCGGGGTCGTCAACGCCACCCTTCTCTGTCTGGCCTCCTAGCTGTCCGAGAGGGAGGTTGGTTGGCTGGTTGACTTGATTGACGTATACAGTTAGCGTTGCCTGCACAGATCAATGCACACAATGCACACTCACAGACAGAGAGCGCGAACGAGAGCGACGGTAGAGAGCGCGAATGAGAGCGAGGATAGAGAGCGTGGGCGAGAGAGAGAGAGAGAGATACACGTCAGCTGGAGTTGTGGCACTTCTAGTTCCACTGCCGATTATAGAGTGTCTCTACTACGATTAGTACGTCCAACTGTGTGTTGCGTGCAAGCGTACAATACACCGCAAACGGAAACTAGGTGACGAAACAAGCGCTCCGTTCCTCTGCTGGGGTTTTTTTTCGTCCTCTGCTAGGTGGGTCCCTCTACTGCGGCGGAGGTGGCGGCAACGTTGTTGAACAGCAAAACGTTGTGTGACTTTTTTTTGTCTCTTTGTCTTGTTCTTCTTCTCTTTCTTCTTTTTCTTCTACGTGCTGCTGCAGCTTTTCGCTTCGTGCTGCAGGAACGAGATGAAATGAAGATGAAAAACTACACGACGCTTGCTAGCTCATGCTAGACAGCCAGTAGCAGCCACCACCAGCAGTAACAGCAGTGTTTGCGTGGTGACTTGGCACACGTCTTGACACACGTCCTGTACGTCCTGGACGCACCGCCGCCTGCGCGAACGCCAGCCAACACACACGCGAGTCACACAACAATCACAGCAGCAGCAGCACAGGCATCAACGACGGCAACACCAACACTGACGCTAATGAGGGCTGTTTCATTGCATTTAAACGCCAACAGAAGAACAAAGCAGGTTTCTAACCGAGCGAGGCCGGCCAATACAGAGAGTGAGAGGGTGGGTGAAGAAAGAGAGAGCGAGAGAGAGAGCGCGCCCGGGGCAGGAAGGGAGCTGGCTAGAAAACAACAACACCACCGCAGCAGCTGGAAGAGCTGGCATCTGATTGAACCGCTAACTGATTGAACAGACGGACGCCTAGCCGATTGACGCTTACTGAGTCTGGACGGCTCGACGGACGACTGACGACTGTATGATGATGTTAAGTGAGTACTACGTGTATATGTATATATATATGAATATATACAAAGCAAACCTGGCCGCCGCCGCCGCTGCTGCTGCTGTCATAACCCCAGCAAATGCTCGAGTTGACGCTCCTGCTGCCGATGCCGTCGCTGCCCATACCGGTGATGTCCCGCCTCTGACCCCGAACGACGCCCCAGCCCGGCTACGCTATATGGCTGATAATACCGCTTCCGCTGCCTCTAGTTGTGAACTCCTTTGGAAGACCGGCGTGCGTGGGGGGAACGGAGGCGTCGGTGGTGGCGGAGGCTGCTGTAGCGGTCATATGTACACAGAACGCGGTGGTGGCGATAATGGTGGTGATGGTGGTGGTACCGACTGCAAAACATGCGGCCATAGCTCAGCCTGCTTAATCTGGTGTTGCTGTTGCTACTATGCAGATGATGCTGTAGTGACCACAGCACGGCTGCTGTTCGGATAACCGGATCACTGTGATCACTTTGTTATGATCAGCTTGCTATGATCTGATATGATTAATAATAAGCCGTAGTCGATGATGATGGTAATCAGGATGATGATGATGATATCGCTAATGCGATCGTTAATGACTACTACAATGACTACTTGATAACTGTGACCGCTTCTACTACTACTACTGCGACTACACACGATGACGACAACGACGACGACAATGATGATAGCAACATCTAAAGAGAGCCGATATGCAACCAGAGGCAACGCAATGCGCCCGTGTTTTGCTCGCTGGCAAATCGCTGCACTCGGCCAGCCATAGCTGAACTTTTTGCTGTGGATTTAATTCGCGGCATACAATTGTTAGGACCGGTGGTACAACATAACAACGCCTATTACTGCGGCTGCTGCTACTACTATTACTACTATCAGTAATACGCTAGTGCTATGATAGCAACAACAACTGCAAAAACAACAACAACAACAATAACAACAGCTACAACAACAACTACTACTACAGCTACAACAACAACAGCCGTCACTTAGCTAAAACCCCACTTGCCACTTCTACTCGCAACTACTATAGTTGTTGCTGTTGATATCATTTTCGTTGTTATCGCCACAACATTTGCGTTCTCCTCGCCGTCGTCGTCGTCATCGTTGTTGTTGTTGTTGTTGCGGTTGTTGTTAAGATTGTTGTTGTTGTTATTGTTGTTGCTGTTGTTGTTAAGTTTGTTGTTGTTATTGCAACTGCGGTCGCTACGATACGATTTCTACGCGGCGCGTCCACAAAGGCTCATTCACTTTTCCTGGTTACTGTTCATCTTGCAAGATTCTCGGTTTTCTCCTTCTTCTCATCCGATTGCTCCTCTCGGATTCAAGAGAAGTGTCAACGCCACACCTACTACTACTACTACTACTACTTCTAATCTAGTTATCGTTCGATCTCGAATCGACGCGAATCGTCAAGTTGTCTCGGTCACATTCCATGACCCTTTTGGAGCCAATATCAGTCATCCTCTCCCTCGATCTATCAATGAATCTATATATATATATATATATATATATATATATATATATATATATATATATATATATATATTAATCTATGAATCTGTCTATCTATATCGCGCAGTTTATCGTGCGTTTCGCGATCTCTTTGCCGTCCGTTTGTATTCTTGCGACATCTGTCTGTCTGTTCACTGAACCCGCTCCCTCTTCCTGTTCCTTCCTGCCAGCCACCGCCTCACGCCCCCCTCTGTGCAAACATTCTCTTTCCACGCATTCAAGGAATGCACACTCGCAGAGACCACACAGCGCTTGGTGCTTGTCTCACTCGACACATACACACTCAGGACGACACATTGAACAGACAGACACTCTCTTCGTTCAAGATTCTTCAATGTTCAGAACGAGGTTTATTCGCGGAAGCATGCATCTTACAACGCAGGAAAAACAATCGTAAATAAACTGAAAATGTCTACATTGAGAACGTAAGTTCACAACGAACACACAATTCGATTGTGAATTTTAACCTGCCTAATCATCTAATCATCAGCAGGTTAACTCTAACAGGATTGCAACAAAGCACAAGATGGGCTATAAGTATATATTTTATATATATTTACAGACAGGGTGATCGGATTTAATTTCCTGAAACTATGGGGGTAGGGGGGGTCAAGCTTGGTGAGAAAAACATTTTTGCCAATGGTAAGAAGGAGTGCAAATGCTTCGTATTGGAGTGAGATGATTTTTAATGAACTTTCTTAAATTATGATTTACAGAGTGGCTGTTCCGACATACATTTGTAAAATGCAATGCACAATTGTGAGAGAACGCATTCCTTAATAGTTCGCAACATTATAATTTTACTTTTGCATATTCGAACCTTCACACGCCGGCTCTCAAAAATGTTCCATTACGCGTGCACAACCAATACGGTCAGACAAATGTACACCTCCCGTGAATCATTTTGGTACCAAGCTAACGTCCGTGGTTCCAAAGTAACTCAAATCTCCCGAGGGCCATATCGGATGTGATTGCATACATAAAGCTACTATGATCGCTTGCTTTGTCAATCAAGTCACTCGTCAGCCGCTTTAACAAAGTTGCATTTGAAGATCGCACGGCCGTTAGTGGAACCGCCATGATGCGAGAGCAGACGATTCAGCTTTTAGTCGTTCTCTTGCGTGGTTGTGACTAGCGAGTTCGAGCTGAGGGGTGCGGTGTTTGAGCCTTGTGTGTCTGTAGGATAGCAGCCCCCGTTAAGCAGCGCGAACATAGACCGCGTCGGTTGGCGGCAATGGCGGAGCAAGCTAAACCCATGAACCACCAATATGGTCACCGGTCATGTAGGTTAGGGGATCATCAGGTTTTTAGTGGATTCGTGAATCCCATAGTATCCAGACCAAAGGGTATGCGTTATGGACTTTTGTTACTGGCCTCTGAAAAAAAGCTAAAGACATGCCGCCAAATAGAAGATGCCGGCACCTTAGTGGCGAAAACGCGGAAAGTCACTAAATGCGCGGGTAATCTGTAATATAGCAGGAGACAAGAGAGTAAATGAGTTTGTAGTCACTGGCGCGAGCCAGGCAGAGGACGTGTGTTGTTTGAGTGTTGGACTGGCGAACTCGTAACGGTCGCCGTCCGATCGTTGGGGTGGTGAACACTACAGTGTCTTTGTTCAATTAACGTTCCATCATAAAATGCAGGCGTCTCTAACCACTTGTATTGTGATGGACCGATTCACGAATGCCAAGAAAACTAGCATGCATTTAATGTATGGTAAAGCAGACGGTAACGCGAGTGCCGCACACCGGTTGTACGCAGAGCGTTTTCCACACTGACGGATTTCTGCCAGCACAATGTTTACGCGGCTACATCGTTTGCTCAGCGAAACTGGATAAATCCACGGCAATTTTTACGACACCGGACGACCGTGGATAATGAGAAGCCGAAATACGGAAAAACACATTGTTGAACAAATTGTCGCGCGTCCTTCCGCAAGCATTAGGCAGGTGGCTAGATGTGTCTAAGTCGCACCACTGTCCACGAGGTGCTAATTAAATTAGGGCTTCATCCGTTCCTGTCGCAGCGAGTTCAAGCCAGTGTGGCTGGCAATCAGAATCCCGCCAGAATAATAGGCGACAGAGTAATGATACTGTCGCTGGTTTCTGCAACTAGCAGAGACCAATGTGGAATTTTCTGCTCTTGTACTCTTCACGGACGAAGCGTCCTTCACACAAGATGATGTGTTCAACGCACACGATGTTCATTAGTGGGCCGAGGAGAACCTGCATATGATCCGCCCGCATGCACACCACCATCACTTCTCAGTGAATGTCTAGGCTGGCGTAGTGGATAACTACCTTGTCAGACAGGCTAAATGGATCAACAGACGACATATTTCTGAGCACAACCTTACTTTTGACATACGTCCCACAGAATATTCTGTCACAGAGAACTGGTGGTTGCAGCACGATGGTGCTCCAGCACACAACGCTCTTGAAGTATGGAATTCTCTGGATGAGCTTTTTGCCAATCTCTGGATTGGCCGAGGCGGTCCACTAGCTTGGCCGCCGCGATCGCCCGATCTATCCAGTCTTGACTTTTCCTTTGGGGCCACCTAAAAAATCTAATCTATATAACTTCTGTGGAGTCTCTTATTGATCTGGTCAACAGAATAATTTCTGCTGCTGGAACCATTCGGACGACGCCTGATATCTTTGAACGCGTGCAGCGAGAGCTTTGTCATCTGAATACTGAATGTGCTCATTGGCTGACGGGCATTCGTTCGAGCAGGATCTGCACTAAAATAAATATTTTTCTGAGCTTTTTCTGGTTTGACGAGTGACTTAATTGACAAAGAAAGCGAACACAGTAGTTGCATGTATGCACTCACATTCGCTATGGCCATCGGGAGATTTGAGTTACTATGCAACCGCGGACGTCAACTCTACCAATTTTGTACCAACATGATTCACCTAAGATGTACATTCGTCTGAATGTATTGTTTGCGTACGCGTGATAGAAAAAAAATTAGAGAACCTGGGCGTGGAAGTTGGAACATGCAAAAGTAAAATTATAATTTTGCGAACTTTTTTGAATATCGCAATAGTCCCTGCGCAAACGCAAACACAACACGTATGATTGACAGTCTTTACACCAATAAAAGAACAGGAAGGCCATTCGTGTTCCCAGAGAATCCACTTTTTATCCGCATGAATGGACTGAAATTGTTCGACATTATGATGCAAATCTTCATCCGAGGAGATCAAAGTACAGCCAAGTTCGTCTTAACAGCTTTCACAACAAGCCCAGGTGCATAAAAAAATACTTTTATTGGATTGCCGAAGGCATTGTAGTGGCTCAGAGTCAATATCGAAAGGCGTCAGCTGAAAGAAGCATTGAAGTCTTGTTAACGAGTGTAATGTCTAACACCTAGATTACCATCTTGAATATTTTTAAATATCAATATTACTATGGACTATAAACAAGAAAGACCCCATTAGGAAATCCTGTGGGGTACCGATTTCGACGAATCGTCATACGAATTAAACAGATCCAACCCTCGCAGCCTGACATCAGGAAGATAGGTAGAGACAAAATGACGCATTTGTGCCTGCTATGCACAATGCCTAACCCTTGGAGCATGTGTGAAAGATGAGAACGATTAAGACAATTAAAAACCACGGCGGCGTCAGGAAAGACCCCAGATAGATTTACGCGTTTCGACTAAACCTGATATAGATTGACGTACGCGCAAAGTTCTAGGCCCTGGAAAACCTCCGCAGTACAGAGGCTATATGTTTTCGAGTGTATTTGCAAGTACTCATGAATAAAGCTATGCGTTTCGTTCATTCATTCAAATGCAAGTTCGCGCCAAATGGCTGCACCGAAAGTCCAATTGATCAGCTAATTAACAACGTTAACAACGGCAATCTAAAAACTTTAGCTTGTGGGCTAAAACTTAACTAGGGTTAAAAATATTAGCTAAAGGACCTGCGAAGGGAGGATAGCGCTATGGGCTAGCGGCTCTCCCAACAGAGGGTTCACTACCATATCACCAGTCCTTCGTTCGTGCGCTCTCTCTCTCTATCGAGTTATTCCGGTACGCCCTTAGCGCCAGAGCTCCAACTGACCCTGATTGTTGGGAACAAAGCGAAAGAACCTCAAAGACGTACTTACACATGATTTAGCTTAAACGGAGGATTTTCGTTGGCCCATAATTTAGCAATCAGAGGTATTACATCGGCCTCAAAGGAATAGGAGGGCAACCGTGTTCGAACCCATGCTGGAAAGATGCCGATTTCGTTTATCGACTATGCCCTTCGGATTAGTTATGCAGTAGTTAGGAGAGAGTTATCGTGCCAACGATACAGTTTACTGGCATTAAGTCGGAGCTGACAAATCCTTGAGAAGAGGAGAATCTACATATATTTAATTTGTTTGCGCGGGCTTTATATGTCTATTTTCCATAAACTGTATATATATAAATATATATATATATATATATATATATATATATATATATATATATATATATACAGAAAAATGTAAAGGCAAGGCTACCTTTCTTAGCGATAATAGTAAAAATAATACAAATAGAAATATTTCATAAACGCACCACGTATTTAGATATTTGGAATTTCATAAGGAGACATCCACCGGAGAGTGGATGCTTGTCTCTTTCTCTCTAACTCTGTGATTGCCTTTTCCTTCTGTTTTTCTCTTAACTTGTACGCTTCTGTTTCTGAAATAAAAAGAATAACAATTCCGCACTGTTGCGGCCGAATAAACCCAATAAAGTTAGACCCGAGCAATACCCTTTTCTGCAACAAAAAAAAACTTTCAATGTGTTGATTTTAGAAATCGTAAGGAATACATGAAGAATGCGTGAATTAAATACATGTTCTGCCTGCAGAGGGTGGTCCCATCAAGCCGCCAAAAGTCACATATGAACAGACAAAGAAGATAGATTCTGCCTAGACCGGCCGAACGACAAGATACAGTCTTACGTGTCTGAGTGTGTTGTGTTCTCGGGGGTTGAGCCAAGAGAGTGTGTAGAGTGGCCAGCCAGCCCTAGTTCTCTCATTAGCTTAAATTGGCTGAGATGACTAGTCTAGAATGATCTTCAGTCTTATGAGGTACCGGCAGAGGGAAACGAAACAGCCGAAAAAAAGACACTAGAAACAACAAAGGAAGACGAAACAAACGTACCGACATAAGGGCACGGCGATCGTGGCTTATTTGCGGTGCGGCGTTTAATCGATTGTGCTTGCTGGTCGCCACGCTGGCACGTTTTGCCTCTCAATTGTGTGGGTTTACTATTATATCGTCAGCCCTTCTCTCTCTGGCTGTGTCCATCCATCTCTGTCTGTATTATTTTTTGCCTCTGCGGTGTCTGTATATATTTGTTCTTTTTCTTTCCTTGTAGTTTCTTTCTCGGTGTGCTCGTCTACTGTTAGGTGATGACACGCCTGTACAAACGCCATCCGTCACTACTGTGTCTGCGGGAGTTAATGCCCTCACCGCGGGTGGTCAATGAAAACCTCTGAGCTTTATTGTTGTTGTTGTTGTTGTTGTTGCTGCTGCTGCTGCTGCTGCTACTACTACTACTACTACTACTTTGATGGAGATGAAGAGGCCACCGAACTGGAGGGCTCAGTATACGCGCCAATCCTTGGTTGGACAAGGATAGGCATATATATATATATATATATATATAAAGCGAGAGGGAGAAAGGGAGAATGTAAATGAGCAAGAGAACCACAGCTTTTTTGGCGGGTTAATGCCCGCCGAACGGTTTCCTCAGACCTCATCGTCTAACTCAGCAAAGACTATAGCAACAACAATCAGCAGCAACAACCCCATCGACTAGAAGTTGAGGACTTGAGCGCGCTCGGTTGCAATTGACAATCTTTGATTGACGCTAGAGCAACCTAGAGGCGACACTTCAACGAAAGCAGACATGGGCAACCGACCGACGCTGATCACGCCGGGAAAAGAGAACGACAGAACGAGAAGAACGTACGGTAGCGCAAAAAGACCGAGAGAAAGACAAACAATCTCACATGAGTGAGCCTCATGAAGGAGACAGAGTGGGTGTGTGTACGAAAACGTGTCATAAACCTGAATGCACAGATTAAGTGTCCGATACACTGTGATACACACTTTGCGTCACTTTCTTGGCACAATCCATACTGCATCGGATGGAGAGTCCGATATATATATATATATATATATATATATATATATGCATGTGTGCAAACTTATAAACAGAAATCATGTAACTAGTCATATAAACGTATTTTTGGTTTGAATGTATTTCCTATTGTATGTTTAATCATAGAATTAATTTGATATAACACGCGGAAGCCAATCGATAGATATATGCATTGTTATTTTTGTGTCTTAATATTTTCGTCCTTTTTAAGTAGACTAAACAATTGAAACGCTGCCGCAGTGTGCAGAGCTTCAAAGATATTCCGATTGCTCCTTGCTTTGCAGCTTTTGTACCTGATGTCCCGAACGATCTGCGTATACATGTTTATGTACTTAAAACTTATAATTGTGAAGTTTGGTATAGTCGTATCGTGTTTAATAACAGAACGTGATAACGTAGTTCTAGTGATTAAAATAATTATACTTTGATGTCGAATAGTTCCATGCGAACATGTGATCACATGTTGTCCAAGGGCCCGAGAGCCTAAACGATGCTGCATTTTCTCGTTGTACATAGAATGACTATCTCCAACGCAAAAGCTCTAATGATGTTGAGTCTCCCATCGTCTTAAACGCCAAGGGACAAAGCTCGTGCGGTTAGCTAATTCCAGACCAACCATATATATGTATATATATATATATATATATATATATATATATATATATATATACGCTGCACGCTCGGTCAGCTAGACGGTTATAGCTCGTTAGCGGCATCTGTCATTCAAGATTAGGAATAAAGGTAATTAACAAAGTAACTGGGTTGTCTACGTAACAGGCTGTTCACAAATCATATATATATATATATATATATATATATTTTTTGTTTAAATTATTTTTAACGTTTTTTTTTGTTTCTTGGTAAGTACATTACCCGCTGTACACTCTTACTAAGAGGTTCGAAAAATGCTATTTTACAAATGGTAATGGCAACCGACAATATCTGGTCTGTTGGGTACTTTTACACTCTATTTTAAAACATCGATCCCCCTCAGGTTTAGAATTGCGTATGGTAATACATTCAGGCCATGAGAGGGAAGCCTCGTGCTCTACCTGCATCTGGAGTCTGGGGAGATACATCGAAAATCACCGGGTGTAAGGTCTTAAAGGCCCCTTGCGGGGCACCCTCCTCTCAATCGTGTCTAAGGCGATGGTCCGTCTGCAAGACGCGCTCTGCACGCGTCTTCCTAGCGTGTGTTCTCACGCATCAGGACTTTCAAGTAGAGAGCTTCTGCTTCTTTTAAGCTTGAGCGCGTGGTACCCTGATATGGGCAACTATGCTTCGTGTAAAATGGCCGGTTTCGACGTAGATCGCGATAATGGAGCCCGCCATCCCTAACAACATTTTAAAAGCCCGTGGGCAGAAATCGTGCGGATAGCTGATGAGCAATAGCCGATATGTTTGCCGTGTACCAGCTTCAGCGGCCTGACCGAATTATCTGCTTAGATAGCGTTGCTACCAATTATAGAGAGCACCTGGCAGTCGGCTACGGTTGCATTCCGATTCCAAACAAGCATCCTACCCCTCTCAAATAAAGTGAGGGTCACCCCGTCTGGTCTCCTGTTGACGTTACTCACACAACCCCGGAATCTCGAGGATGCCGGGAACCCCGGCGGAAACCCGGAAGGCATGAACCAGGGTGTCGTTTTGAGAGCAGCGGACCTAGATCGGCGTCTGGCGCTTTGGATGCAGCACAGCACGTCGTGCTGACGTCTCGTGCTGCATTCAAAGCGCCAGTGCGGAGAGCAGTGAATCCATCTGCTCTCCGCAAGCACACCCCTGTCCTGGAGCCGGCCGCGATGCAGACAGTGGGCGCTTAGTTGGGCGCCCAGCCAGGCGTCGCCATCGTCTTTGCTGGAGGTCACTGCCCGCCGGGGATACGCACTCGCTCAGCTGGACAGCTACGGCGCGTTAACCGCGCCTCTCATTCAAAAGTCGAAATGTAGCCCGAACTACTTTGCAACCAGACTGCCCACAAATTGCTTGTGTGCTTTGCTTGTGACCAGACATATCATATATTTATTTGCAGATACTCTGCTATCAGCTATCAGAGGTTCAACTTTCAAAACGAACACGACGACGACGACGCATTGAATATGCTTTGTTTACACGAGCTTGGTGATTGGTTGCATCGCCGTTTGCCTATCACTGACAGTTCTTCACACTGACCCTGGCCATCGTGATAAAAAAACCGAGTGAAAGTACTCGTGTACCGTTTCTACGTTTCACGCACGTTTGCACAAACGCACACACATATATATATATATATATATATATATATATATATTCGCTAAATCGCAAGGTTATTATTTTTGCTGTTGTTATTGTTGTTTTATCTTGATTGTCGTATGTATATATGAATATGTGTGCTTGTCTATCTTCTTTTGAGAAATTCAGAGTAGAACAAAGTACAGACAACCGAGCCCCGCAAAGTTCAGAAGAAACGATCACTTGAACGACCAGACCGAAACAACAAAGTAACAATAAGAATAACAATACAACAAAAACGACAAATTTAAAAGTTGGTCACATATTTGCTGACTGAATGATTGCTGGCCGTAACGGTGCTCTCGACAACACATGCCGTCGTCAACGTGCTGCACAAAAGCTGCTTGAGTAAAACTCTCTTTCTCTAACTCGTATTCTGTCTATCTACTAGCTCGTGTCTCTTCTAGGCGGTTTAGAAATGTTTCCTTCTTCTCGTACGTAAACAGCAGTATCATCACGCTCAGTGATGCGACTGTGGCTATGACAGAACCTCCGTTGGCGGCGGGAGTGTGAATATCTCTCTCTCTCTCTCTATTGCTGGAGCTATGCTGGAGATCGATCAGCAAAGCGGAACAAAGAGGTGTATGTCGTGCTGTTGGGCTGACAAGCATAAGATAAATAACAGCTCATTCATCGCCCCATCTAGTCCAGCTGTGGTCACGGTAGTGCGTATAGGTGAAGTACAGGCCAAATGCCTTCTGGACTGAGTCCACCACGTCCGCGTGGCTAAGGTATAGTAAGCTCTGTACATATACGAGCGAATGCGATTGTTTCTGCAGTGCAGAGAGCAAGTGAGTCGATGCAGCTGTTACCCGCATTACGAGCGTTTCCAGCCAGCCAGTCAGCCCGCGCATTATGGACTTTGTGGTCCAAAGCCAAAGAGCGTAAGCAATTGGCAGACCCAGCTAATAGGCGTGCTTATACTCACATCAGATTATATATATATATATATATATATATATATATATATATACTCACATTAGATTATATATATATATATATATATATAGACTAGGCGAAATTAACGTTATGTCTAGAAGAGACACGCCCCAATGTCAGTAACGTCACTACGTTGCGTTGTACTATATAACCTAAAAGGAGCACGCGAGATTAGATTGAGGCATATTGTTTTTATTCTTTCGATTGTTTTGCTAACGACGAAACCGTAGTCAATATGATCGAGTTTAGTTCTACATACTTCAGGTACAAACTCTCAATTTGATCCGTGCTTTTTCATAACGACGTTCGTCACGCTCAATATTGCTGAAATTAGTTCTGCTTCAGATACGTACGTATTGTCTCCTGAGCGATGACTCCGAGTTCAACTGCACAGCTGCCGCCTGGCAAATTCTGTTCTGTCGCACACAGGAGCGGTAGCAATCTCTCTGGAGGAGTGCTCGGCATAAAGTCTTCTATCAGTTCGGTTCTGAGTCGGTGATCTCGTTCCTCCGTACAAAGTTCCTGACTTACAGGTACGCTACCTATTTGTGTAACAGGCAATCAGTAACCGTCGAACTCTGGGCTCTCTGCTTAAAAAGCAACCTGTTTGTTGGACCTGTTTGAGACCGGCCGAACGACCGTCGCAGAGAATACCGCCAAGTTGTCCAACAAGTTGCAATGGTCAAAAACACGCACACTCGACTCACGCTCATCTCTGCCAACTCCGTTTTAGTAGACAAAGCCCCCTTTTTATTAAAATCTGAAATGCCGATTTCTTCAACCGATTTTATTACTTACATTTGTTTATAAATAAAACGAGAAATCGCGCAAGATCAAGTAAAGTTGGCCGACCTATTAGTATTTTTTTTTTTTTAAACTTTATTTAATATTTTATTTTAAACTTTATTTAATATTTTATTTTAAACTTTATTTAATCTTTTATTTTAAACTTTATTTAATCTTTTGTTTATTTAACTTTATTTAATCTTGCGCGATTTCACAATTATCTTATTAGGCTACTCTGGCTATTTTATCCGCTGTGGTCTAAAATCGCAACCGCTTCTCACAGACGGTCAGCTTTCGTTTTCTTCTGCGTCTATCTTGTATCATTTTAGATTCGTCGGTCTGTTATTATACCTATTGTAATGTTTTTTTATTTGTTTTTGTAGAGGTGGAAAATGCTTTACGCACACTTTCCGGCGTTAATGGAGAGTAGTGTGGGACTAAACGCTGGGGGAGAGTACAATACTCGATCCAATCCGCGCGTGCTACCCACTAAAAACCACCTCTCTCCCACCCTCTCGTGGTTCGGAATAGGTAAACCATTACCTCGAGAGACAAAGAGCCCTGTGCGGCAAATGTGGCATCAGGCAGCTTTTAGTCTCACCCATCATTCCAGCACCATCATCAACACACTTGTCGGTGCGTGTGCGCCTTTGCTGTACATAGTAGTCTCTGATTAGTAGTACGTTATGGTTGCGTAGTTCGATGTTGCTCTCATTAGCAGCGACACGTCGTTGCTAATGAGAGCAACATCGAAATTTTGAAAAAAAAAGCAAATCGAAATTTTGAAAAAAAAGCAAATCGAAATTTTGAAAAAAAAAAGCAAATCGAAGCTCACATCTGCCCGCACGCATGACGTTAGAACAGGTACTATCTATTGGCATACTCTTTACTGAGAGAGCAAAAAATGAGAGAGCAAGATATAGGAGAGAGAGGGAGAGAGAGAGGAATAAAGTAGAGACAGGAATAAAGTAGAGAGGGAGATATAAATATATAGGGAGAGAGAGAGAGCGAGGGAGAGAAGCCGGATGAGCCGATCGATCTGCGAGCAAGTTTAAGAGCCACTTGGATCTTGGCGCTTGGTAGATGGGCAATCAACATGACCACCCCATCATACTTTCCCGAGGTGGGCTCCTAATGCTTCAGCTGAGTGCCAATGGATGTTAGTGATCATGATGATGATGATGAAGATGATGGTGACGATCGTGTTGATAATGGTGCTGCACAAAGTATGTGCGTTCGGGCGCTATATGCGCTACAGGCGGCGTTAGTATGTTGACGTAATAATCAATGAAGATTGCGGGCACAAGTGGGCCCATCCAGGATCGCGCTCCTTGCTCTACCGCTCGCTTTTCTGTTTACTGTAGACAACAGGTAGACGACTAGACTGGAGTGCATTCAGACCACGGTCACCAATTTGCAGAGTCTACCAATCTTGTGATGTTGGCACAGGCTTGATCAAACGTCATAGCGTCACAGCAAGAAACCAATTACCTCCTAATATAGTTGCTCTTGTTCTCTCCTTTTTTCTAGTCACTTATATTATTAATATGGTTAGCCCTCAACTACCTAGCCAATGTTCACAGCAGTGCGCAGTGCAAGCAGTAAACCACACGTCACATACAATTATATCACTGTGTTTAAAGTAAACAACAGCGAATCCACTATCAGGACGAGAATTTCCTAAAGTTGTACTTAACCGAACTGCGTCGACCATAGGCCGAGCTGCCTGTTCCTGAATGAGACCTGAAGAAGAGATATAGTTAAGCGCTGTTTACCGCGCGAACTCTTATCGTTGTCTGATCATGAATGCACGTACGAGTCAACGGGAAGTTGACGTTCACTGCGACTTGCCAATTGCAGAGATAGCGTGTATGAACAGATCGCAGAAGAACTTTCGAAGTTCGTATTCGTTCGATTCCCTTCTCATATCTGCACGAGACCTTTCGTGTGTCGCTATCCTAAATGCTTAAAAACGCTCTGTAGAAGGGCAGCGATGATTAGCGGGCAATTAATAATCTACTGAGGAGGCGTGGTGCTTCATTAGAAGTTGCTCGTATTCTCGTTGGAGGCCGGACGGCCTCAGGTTCGTACTGTTTGACAACTCACGACATAATAGCTTCGTTCGCGTATTATCAAAGGTCAGCAACACAGACTGTGTGTGTACGCGACATTTAAACGAGTGAATCAAGTGATCAATCTTCTTGCTCACTTACTATGTGGCCTCAGGACGCCTTCTGTTGAATACCTTCTTCTAGATAGGCGACTACGCTAATCAACGCGTTCAACTTGTTTCCCAAAGCGCCAAGCACTTGCCAAGGCGATGCTTGCTGCATCGCTTTGGGGCTGGCTAGTTTCTCGGCGTTGTCGATGTTAATATGGCGATGTTGTAGCACCAAGCTATCAGCGGTCATCGTTGTCGACTTACGGTCCGGTCACTGCGATCTGTCTGCCCTACTATTTGTTAGAGCGGTGAAGTTTGAGCGACAATCTGTCTCGGCGGCAGGCCCTGCCACAGTAGTGTGCACACCTTGAATAGGTAGATGATGAAGTTCTGCCGTTTGAACCTGCTCCACATCCAGGCGAACGTGGTGCATTTGATTGTCATGTAGTTACTTAATGCACAATGGTAAAGCAAACTTCACCGTTCAGAAACTAGTTCAACGTCACAAAATTTCTACAGGCAGTTGCGAATGGGTTAACCGGTACTTTGCTGATACAGGTCCTAAGACGGTATCCTCTGTTCGAATCTATGATATAGTTAGCCTGGTATGCAATTCTTATGGCGGGCCTAAAAAGTTATTATTAAAGCCGCATTAAAAGGCACTTAAGCCCTTCGCCCTTTCACTGACTCCAAAAATGCTATCCAGAGTGAGTCAAGATGACATGTGGTGTCCAGTTCATTTAGTTCACCTATCCTTGTTGACCGGATGAGTGACTAGAAATTGAGTAAATCAACCATCGATCGATGCTGCTGTTCGGCTGCATATCAATGATCTTTAAAAATATGGGGATAAGCAGAGTAGAACATTTCGCCTAAAGTCGCCATAACCTGTTTTTTTTTACGTCTACACTACAAAATGTTGTCAAAATCTTTCTCTGTCAAGGAAGTGTCTCGGAAAGTTTGGCGTTCCTGTCGAAGGCTTGCTTATGTCTCACAGAATGCTGCACGATTTTAATTTGAGGATGACTATAAATCCATCCATGTCTCGGTGTGAGATCATTTAGAATGATGAACTTTCTCAATTTCATTCAATAAAGCTTTGTTGATTTATAATGGGTCGTGTATATAAGTCGTTTACGATGTTTGTAGTAGGAACGACACATTTAGCTCGGACTGATAATTCAGGCCGAATGCCGTTTTAAACAATAGTGGAAAATAATCAGCGTCACTACAAGAAATGTTTACGAAAAAAGAAAAAGTACATTCGAACGCCTGTTTACGAATCTCAGATATACTTTGTATGACTATATATCACTTGAGTCAATTGAAACACTTTAGCGGGTGCTGGCTAGAGAGTAAACAGAGAGAAGCGTCCCGACTCTTTGAAGCAGCGATATATTTCAAGCCATTTGAGGTGAACAAATTACGCCTACATATATATATATATATATATATACATTTATACACACAAGCCGGTATAAGAGTATTGCCAAATTTATAAACAAGGTCACTTTGTTCAACCTTGGAAACAACACATTCTGGTATCTAAATCGTTCTCCCGTTGTCATTTTTCTATCGAATAACTCCTTTCGAGCCGTTATGAAGCAGCAGATAATCAGCGTCTGCATTAACATTTCTAGAATTTTTAACACCATCGGCTTAGCGTGTGTATACAATGACCGGAAACGAGTAATTCTTAAGATCCAATACGTAGAGTTTTCAAAAGTAAGCCTAATCGTAGAGCCCTGAGGTGTTAAAGTCGCGTAAGGAGAGAAAGTCGATAATGCGTTTCCCACTCTGACCGTAAACTGGCTACCACGGAGGCAAGCCTTACACTATGCCACTCTTAAAAAAAACTAGAGTTAACTGGAGATCTTTGTTTCCACAAGATAAAAAGGCACGGCTCTTAGTTTAGGTGGGGGGGGGGGGGGGGGGGCACGATGATTTACGCTGTCAAATACACGCGAAACGTCATAGTATATACAGTGCACCTTGTGGCGCAACGAAAGAGCCATACCTCAGTCCTAAAGTACTTCTAACCGCTGCGTATTTATGAAGCCCCTTTATTCATGATTAAATTAAAAAATCAATATTGATTAGAATCGAGTAGAACAGCCTTAGAGATTGACTCTGTCAAATACTCGACAATGCTTATCAGCTAGCTGCGGTTTTCCATGTCAGCTGAGGTGTTTTTCCCCGATCTAAAGAGACATATGTAATTATGTCTTGTTCTTTTGGCATACCGTGTGCATAAGTCATTGCAATTGTTATTATAGTAGGCAAGCTGCTCGTAATTTATTTTAAGGTGGTCGTATGATAGTGGCTTATCTTTGAATTTTTTGGAAGAACTTTCTTAGCAATAAAGCCTGTAATTTCAAATACTACTATTGCAAAAACGCTATACACTTATCAGTACGCGGGCCGGGAGCCGGTCAAACCGGGCAAGACCGGTTCGATAATGGGGTACTTCGTACACTTTATGCGGTGAAGAGGCCTCAACATTGAACGTCGTCGCATGAATGCCTCATGACAAGAGCACTCAGTTGAGTACAGCGACGGTCGGCTCTGCCAGCCAAACAAGAAGAAAGCAGGATAATAATAATAATAATAATAATAATAATATAATAATAATAATAATAATAATAATAATAATAATAATAATAATAATAATACGTTCTCCGTATCCTTTTCCAGCAAAACCAGGAAAGCTGCATGCTTAGAAGTCGTTCTAAGCATGCGACTTTCCTGGTTTTGCTGGAAAAGGATGAAGCTGATGACACGGCGGTGTCATCAGCCGATGACGAAACGTTAACGGTGCTTGGTCAGTGAGTTATTTTTCATGTTTAGCGCGGTATGCATTTCAACAGGGTCCCGCGATATGCGAACCCGGTGAGTACCTATTCATTGCGCCCCGGTAGAAACCACCACCACAAAAAAACGCTCCGCCGTCAATCTAAGCAGCTCTATTGTACGAGACCATTTAACTAAGGGTTTGTTACTCATACATTGCCGCCTTTTTCTCATTCTCTTTATCAACCTCTCGCACTTCATCGTTGTTTCATTTTTGCTAGGTAAATATAGATGTGATCTCAACGTGAACGCTTGCGGATGGATACCTAGAATGTGTAGCCGGCTTGCGCGTGTACCGGCATATACCTGGGGGGGGGGGGGGAAGGAGGAGACCATCTGTTTCTCGACCTAGGACCACCTAGAAGTATGATAAGACAAATATGTCTAGGAAACGAAACAGAAACGAGAAAGAGGCAAAAGCCATGGCGCGAGATCTACAAGTGTTCACGAACTGCATGTGATGATGCAATAGTAAGCAACAGTAAACAAAGGTGCAGCGCTAAGCCAGCCCGCACGTCTTCGAGCCGTCCGTGCTACGAGTGTTCAGGCAGTAATATACGTTAAGGAGGAATTTAAGGAACGTTCCCCACGTCCTAAGCCCACGTTCAGCTCATCATATGCTGTATCGACTCGATATATATATATATATATATATATATATGCATACATAAGAACTCCGGGTTCGTATATATATATATATATATATATCATCATAGAGTCGTGCATACCAGCGTCGCATTATCAATCGACGGCGCTGATCATCTATAGGAAACCTGTCAAGGCCCTGCCTATCGAACAGTGCTCTCCGAGGCTAACATAGCAACAGAACAAGCACCAATGTATGTGGTAGTCGCCGCGCAGGTAGGGCACGGTAGGCGCCGTGCCAGAAGTAGTGGTCTCAAAGAAGTAGGTGTGATTCATTCACATGAGTGAATGAGCAGCGCCCGTTCATTTATTGCCATCCGTCACTTTAGCCGCATTCGGGTTATTCGGGCATAACTGTATAGCTGGTTTCTTTTTCTACTTCTAATTTTTCTCTCTGTTACGCGTCGTCCGTCTCTCTCTCTCTCTCTCTATCTCGCATTTGCATTGCCTTGTTTTTTTGCGTGTTTGCTTTGGCCTGGCTAGCCAACCTCGCGTTCCACTCTTTCACCGGGTCATTCTCGCGGTCCTGTTGTTTGCATAGTTACATATGTACATACATATACAAGAACATCTTATATATATATATATATATATATATTCTCAAGCCTCTACACACACACATCAAAGAATCGAGAAACCCTGGAGGTTTCACCTAGGCTTGCGGCAGTAGCACCAGTAGCTAAGAGGACGCGGAAGACGAAATCAATGTAGATGGAAGTCGAATCAGAACGACCAAAACAGAGAGTGATTGTAAGAGCGAGGGAGAGGTTTATATATATATAAATATATAACTCTGTATGTATATATATATATATATATATATGTATATATATATATATATATATATATATATATATATATATATATGCATATATATATATATATATATATATATATACATATATATATATATATATATAACTCTGTATGTATCTATATATATATAAAGAGGGAGGGAGAGAGAGAGAGCAAAAACGACGACACCCAAGCATGGAGACGACAGGGAAAGGAATTCTTCCTTCTTTTCGGCGCGCGGTGTTCGATCATTACCATCATCGTCTTCGAGCGTAAAGCCATGTATGCGCCACCATGGTTTTGGTTTCGTTCAATAACGTCCACAGCCCGTACTTGTCCTGTGGTTGGCCGGCCAATGTAATCAATTGATCAAACAGCATTTTAAAACGGGCGCTTGTTTAATCGTACCAAAATGAAGGGAACATGGCGACGACGTGACAACATGACAATCGAACAACATAGCTTAGTGGCAAAGCCTTTGCCTTGCATTCGGGAGGACTGGGTTCGAGCCCCCCAGACCGGCCACTCCTAAATTCGTTTGCATGGTTTCCAATTTAGACAAGGTAAATGCCGGAGTGGATTAAGAATTAGCCATGACATGAAAAAACCGTACACGGGCATTAGTCTTACGGAAAATCTTAAACAAAAAAAATGAAAAAAACGTACCAAATTGTTTTCGTTTGGCACGAGTGTCATCTTTAGGCGTTATGTCTCTGCCTCTGATCGCCTGTTCGTCGACGGATAGCATCCGACGGACGACCCAGCCGCACCGCTGATGCAGTCATAGGGAGATGGAGGTCACAGCGCGGCAGCCGTATAGGCAGGTTCAGTTCAAGCGATAGAGGTAACGGTAGCCCCGGTGCGTACAACAGTAGTACACGCCGCGCCGAGTCAAAACTAGTAATTAACTCACTAAGAAGTAATTAATGAGCATCATCATTCGTACTCGGAGTGTGTGTTCTAGCCGAATAAAGTAAACTGTTGTAAACGCGAAAGAGGCTGGCCTAAGCCGACGCTGGACGGGGCAGATATGCCGCCACAGATTGCCATACCACCAGCGACTGCCGTGCTAGACGCGAGCGATAATGGGATGCTGACAGGGTAAGTTAAAACTGTATCTTTCCGTCTATCCTTTGTGTGAGCTACAGGCGCCGTCTGGCAAACGTAGCTCGTCGTCGTCGCCGTTGTTGTTGTTGTTGTTGTTGTGGTTGTTGTTGTTGTTGTTGTTGTTGTTGTTGTTCATCTTTGCTTCCTCAATATTCGGCCGACCTTCGCCCTCGAAAAAGATCGAGAAGACCCTTGGCCGTTTCGGTGTGACTACCAAAAAACACTTGATTGTTGCTGGCACAGCTGGTGCGGCTGCTCGAACTGCCACTACACCTTCTGGATGGATGTCAAGAATCCGAATCCGCTAGCTTGTCGCCGAAAAAGCCGCACGGCAACCTCACGGTAACAGCTAGTTACGAGACTAAGAGATAAACTTTTAGATTCTTATACTACGATTACTTAAATAATAATAATAATATATTTAATTATATATTAATACATGTTCAGACCTCACAATTGTATGATCAGCAATAATAAAATAATAATAATAATAATAATAATAATAATACTAATTATAATAATAATAATCACATATGTGATATTATTATCAACTAAACAGTACAATACAATGTTTTTTTCGGACGGGTGGAAGAAGTTACGTTGCCCGGAAACAATCAGGTTGGTAAAGCTGACCAATCAAAAGCCACTCGGAACCAGGAGGCGGAGTCTGTTGTAACAAACAGTTTGGTCTGGGGGAACTGTCTTTGTAGTGGCCCCGCATGGAGCCAAACTAAATGTCTCCCTTTACTACCAATTGGTAATGAAGCGCTGTATGAAGGTTTGGGCGCGAGCTCACTTCGACAGCAGCCCCTATTACTTTCCAGGAGCAGGACATAGCACTTTCCCAGAGCAAAGCAAATTAAACGGTGGCTCCGACAACGTGCCAATGTATTTTCAGGATAAAGGCCCTCCATGGATGCCCGCCCAACCTCAATCCTATGGATTTTTCCATCTGAGGTAGTTGGAAATCCTGCGTATACCTGGAACTGTACTGCAAGAAGTCATTTTTAAACCTGTATGCTTTGAAAGCTTTTAGGTCAGCCATTCAGAGTGAGTGGGGCAGCGAACATTCCGAAACAAAATGTCGCTCCAGCCGCCGCAAACGAGGAATTCGTTGACAAGTTGCGCAAGAGTATAAAGGCCATTTTATGACAGGTGGTGTCACGGGTGGCTGCCACACCTGTATATACACGTACATATGTCCGCTGTTTGCTCTGCCAGGCGACAGAGCAATTTGGCGTGTTCGTTTGCCATCTTAGAGACTCGCGCAACAACAACTCAATCTCGGACTCGAGCTAATGCAAAGCGAAACCAATCGGCTCTCGCTACCGCCGCTAGCCGCCGTCGGACCGCTGGTGACACCACAGCGTGATTTTCAGCACGAAACCATCATTCACCGAAGAGCGGAGTTTTTCCCGCGTTCCCTCTCCCTCTCGTTCTCTATCCCTATCCTGTCGCTTCCCCGGAAGAAATCGAATATATATATATATATATATGCATCGGTTATTAGTAGTAGCAGCAACATCACCAGTCGTATTTATAGTAGTACCGTTAACATTCCGCATCATAGCAGTACGCACGTTAAGCATACACGCGCATATCACACCACTGGACTCCGCGCAAGCGCATTTAAGCGAATCCCTCAAGGCGCAAAAGCATTTGATCTATCAGCCAGCTACACCTGTGCTCGCCTTCTCACGCTCTCTTCCTGTCGGTTTAGCTAAAAACAGACAGAAATACCTGTCTGTATTTAGCTAGACAAACAGGTATTTCTCGATACGTAACACTTACCTGTAGTTGTGGTAGTATTAATAGCAAGGTATAGTAGTAGGCTGACTACGATGGCAACGGTTACACCGGTTCAAATGTCTTTTTTTTATCAGAGCGGTCGCCGCCACCGCCACTAACTAGCATTGTCACTAAAGCTGCCTCTGGTTACTGGGTCAAATTGTTTGCCGCAAAAAACAATCTCATATATATATATATATGTATATATGTATATATATATATATATATATATATATGTATGTATATATATATATATATTTGTTTTCCTCTGTTTTCCACTTACATAGGCACATTTTTATTTGACAAGTCAAACAGCATTATCGTTTTGCATGCAGTGTTGTCTTTGTAATGTTTGAGTTATGCATGGCGAATCGATTAAGTAATTACACGTGTCATCATTTTAGTTAAATTTTGCTTTCTTCCATCAAGAGCTTGAGACAGGAAATTCATTGGTTTCCAAGGGAAACCCTGCCCCACGAGCAACACGGTAATTTGCCAGGAAAAGCAACAAAGGACGCGGGCCAGTTTGCGCTAAAACTTATGGAACAACGGCAACATAACAAGGAAATTACATTTTTCGGCATTCCTCGACTTGAAACGACGCGTGGTCACCGTTTGAAGGACCGCCTTTTGAAACAAACACTTCCGTACAAAGTTTTTCGAGAAGTTCGAGAAGCAATATAACCAGATACATGGTGCGAAATACAGGCACATCACAACCAAAAACGGAGCGTACTATAATATATGTAGATCCAATCACGCAGTCTATGCACCGATGATAGAGCGGTGCTGTATGTGTTCACCAATGATTGGTGAAGCGGAGAAGAAAAGTGCCGGCGACGATCGCCACATAAACACCAGGTACATCAATGCACATATACGCCAATGCATCTGTCGGCTCTGTTTGCAGAATTGCGCTAAGAACCACCGTTCAGTTAACTGCCCAGCGCTTCGGAGGAGGTCGCTACATTTTCTCTCTCGTTGGGATGGTAAGGTAACATTCATAGATGTATTTTGGTTTATGTAAATTCAATCTAAACTAAAATCTAATCTAAAAGTTTTACGATTTAAATCTTGTAAACAGAATAGCGGGCTGGAATCGTACATAAGGCGGGCACATAACCATGCGGATTTGGGCTCACTGTTGCTTATTCCTTTGTATATATATATACACATTTTGAGGCATGGAATATGTGCACAAGTATAAACACACACACATGTGTATGTATATATGTATCTATATATCTATTTACATTTTTTTAAGCATGGAGTATATGCATAAAAGTACAAACACATATATATATATATATATATATATATGAGTGTATTGCCTGTCTATGTCTAGACGTATATAATTATATATATATATATATATATATATATGCGTACCCGATGGAACGCTTATGTGTTATTAGCGTTCTAAGTTCACCTAGGCTGTGTATGCTAGTCTACGCTTGTGGGTGACGTCAAAACGCGGCGTCGTTACGAGATGGAATGGCTCCACTTCAGTCGACATCAGTTTCAGATGCGTCAGCCAGATGAGTTTCATACAGCACTGTTTACACAGCCGGTCGTCAGATGTGCAAACAACGGTGACGGTGAGATTTTTCACTCAGTTAGCTGAACTCGACGCAGGAGGAACCAACTCTCCCCCGGCGTCTTACAGGGGTCTGCGAAACGTGGGCGTTGCTAATGACTGATCTCTATGAATATAAGAACTCATAACAAAAAAAAGACTGATCTCGCCAGTGGAGGTTTGCAGCTGCTATTTTCCGCCTTTGGCCGCGGACTTAAGCGCGTTCGAGATGACGTCAAGGGGCAGACCGTACCAAAGACGCGCGTCAATGCCCCGAAAACAATGCCCGTTACGTGTGTGCATCAGCTGTTTCTTTTGAATGTGAGATTTTGATGCAGGTGCGGTGCTTTCGTTGCGTCGATTCAACTAGATGCCATAACGTAGCATCTAGGCAACGATGTGACAGTACTGCGGCTAGCCTATTGTCGCAATAGCTGCTAAATGAAGAACAGTCTCGAGGCGAAAGCGAGCTGCACTAGAAATTATATGTAGTAGAAGTGCCGTGCCAGCGCCGCTATCGAAAGAAGGCACTGTTCGAAGTCGTAACACATGACTGCCGATAAATGTTTGGTGTTGTTTTGGCTTCTGCCAGCTTCTTCTGATAGAAAATATTGTGATGATTTATTAATCATTTACAATACGTTTGCACACTTGGCAGTGCTCGCCTTAATAAAAATTGTGGTAAAAAGGTGTCACGTGAAGTTAAGAGTCAGTTGTCCGTGTCCTTGCTTGATGGTAGCCCCCGCTCTTATGGACCCGGTGCGAGCGGTATATCCTCAAGGTTCCTTGCAAAGTTAAAACGGTGAGATCCATAAGATTCCTCTTCGTGACGCCGAGCCCCAAGAGCGTCCTCGCAGATTCGGAGTCCCATACACCACTCATAGAGATAGTGATGGATCCGAATCTGCGAGGTTTTTGCGGGTCGGGGAGCGCCGCTCTTAGGAACTCGACGTCATATTTGGCGATCTTGTCTTGCCGTGCTTTTGCCAGGTCCCGGTTCGGGCCGCAAACCTCGGCATCTAAAACCCAGACCTCGGTAGGTGTTGTTATTACGAGGTCGGGCTTTAGACCCGGTGCGCCCGGTCGACGGAATACTCGCTCACGAACCACCTCATGACCCCTTTCGCGGAGAAGACGCGCCACGCGATCACAGACGTCGTCATGTCTCTTTATGGTTTGTTTGTGTGTCGTATCGCACATCTGAGCGACATGAGCCAACGTCTCAGGCGCATGACACTTGTGCCTACAACGTTTGTTGTAGCCCGGGCGTCCCCTGGCCAATCTGGCACGCGTTGGTAGTGCGTTGATCCTGAGCTTTAGTAGGTTTAAATACTCCTTACCAGATAGGTAGGGCATACCCTTAATCCAGTAGTGTACAAAGGGCGTTTCGTGTGCTTTTTTAAAATGTGCCCCATCGAACGTGTTGTGTAGTTGTTGAGACCAGTAGTCGGTCTCTTGTGTAGCGGTCTCAATGGAGGTTCCCAAGCGCTCGCAAAGAAGTCTTGTTTTCGCAAGATCTTTTTTAAAGTGCTCGGTGGTTAGCATCCATTTGACCCCAAGGTGCGTGGAGTGTTGTAGTGCTGTCAGGCGGGAGAGGCGGAGTCTGGGAATGAATGTTTGGAGGCAGGGGATGTCCAGACCGCCGTGTGCTGTGTGCGTGTACAGGTAGGCGTTCGGCACCGAGTTTTCGAGCTTAAGCCATTTCGACTTAACAACCTTTCTGATCTCTTTATCTAGGTCACTAAGGAGTGCGTAAGATGGTCTGGGACCGGAGACCAGTTTATATAGGAGACGGGGAATGAGAAAGTCTTTCAAAAATATGAGTCTTTGGTGGGGTTTAAGTGGAGCTATCGTGAGTCTGTTGAGTAAATTAAGGAGTATATCCCTGGTGGAGTCAACTCTGCCATTGCTGTCAAAGTCGACTCCAAGATATCTCCATCGATCGCTCATACCTTTAGCTGGCAATTGCCGATCTCCAACGTTAAATTCTGGTACGGTATTGATAAAACCTTTACCTTCCTTCCTATTAAATAGGTGGGAGATAGTAAAGCTTTTATTAGTATTAATTTCAAGGCCTCGGGATTTCAAAAGTGGGTCCGCAATATTAAGGAGACGTTGGAGAGTGGATTTCGTGGAGGCTAGGAGGATGAGATCATCCGCAAAGGCTAAGCCCATAAGGCGGAAGTCATCAGTAAGTTGATACCCGATATTAGTTTTGTCTAATTTTGAAAGAATGTCGTCGAGAACTAGATTAAATAAGAGGGGGGACAGAGGATCTCCCTGTCTAACACCCCTAGTTGGCCGAAATGTGCGACATTCTTGTCCAAATTCTATGAGAGTTTTAGATGAGAGGTACAAGCGTTCGATATAGTTAATGAATACCTCCGGGTATCCGCGAGTCCGGAGTGACCACAGGACGGAGTCATGACTCACCATGTCGAACGCCTTACGGAGGTCGATTGAGGCGAGTCTGAGCTCACGTCCTGCAGACTTGGCATCGTTAAGGATACCATCCAGAACCGCAAGATTCTCGAAGGTACCATTATAGGGGAGAAACGCTCGCTGGATTGGGAGAAGCTTAATAGAGTTCTGGAGGCGTCTAGAGAGAATTTTGTTAAGCGTTCGTTGTAAGTATGAACTAATAGATAGAGGTCGCAAATCGCTTGGGGATGTGGCATTGTTAATTTTAGGGATGAACGCTAAGCGAGCAGTTTCATGGGCTGAGGCAATATCGCTAATTAATAGTATGTTAAGAATACAACAGACTACTTCTAACGGGAGTTTACGGAGGGACGAAAGACAAATCCCGTCCAAGCCTAGTGCTTTAGAAGGTCCGCGGAGAGCTACGTGGGTTTCCTTTAGGGAGATAGGGAGGGAAACCTCAAAGAGATCAGAGTTGGGAGTGTATACGGGGCAAGGGAGTGGTTCAGGGGGTGGTTGTGTCATCGTGTTGGCCCAGTGTTCTACAACCTCGGTGGCCTGCATGTTGTGTATGGTGTGTTTGCCGTCCAGCACCTCATGAGCGCATTTGGATCGGTTTTGGCTAAAAAGTTTTTGAGTGGTTGCGTAGTCTTGACGTCGCTGTTGCCTTTTAGATACTCGCGCTTCAGTGGAAGGTGTTTCTCTAAAGGCACGACGTCGGACAGTGTGTGTAAAATGTTTGTTCAGAAATTCGTTTAAGGCGATAGTGTGATTCTCACCTGAGCAAATTATATTTGACAGATGAGTAAGGTCTGTTGAAATTATGTTGCGTTTGGGAAATGTGTTTGTGAGGGCTTGTATTTTAGATATAATAATATCTTTTTGGGATGGATTATAGGGGCCATCTGATTCAGAGTATCGAGGCCGACTAGGCTCAGGAAGCTCAGATCCGTCAAGGTTGGAATCCAGGAGAGACCTCTTTTTAAGGAGGTCCTCTACCAGATCCTTATGCGCCTGAGAATTACGTTGGCCTCTAATCGCCCCAGGTGTGCGTGAGTTAAAATTAGTAGCTAAAAGGTGGTCAATTTCTCTAGGTGTTTCGTTATTATTTTCTAATATAAAATCTGCTTCTAATGTTGCTAAAAGTTCACGGTCTTGTGGGTTCCATCTGGCCTTCTTAGAGGGGGGGGCTAAAATGTTCTCATTATATTCATCCGGATGGGCACGACGACGGTGTAAATTAAGACCTGATTTAGATTTAAAGACCTTTAAGCAAGTACTAGATGGACATTTACAATTTGGCTGGGAGACGCGTGAAGTACTAGGGGGGTTAAAATTATTATTAGAAGCAGCAGTGTCATTTTGTGAGGAACTTAAAATCAAATTATTAGTCTGTGATTGGTTAGGAGTTTGGGAGGTGGCACGAACTTCTCGTTGATTGTGAGTCAATCTAATGTGGCTCGCGAGGCCCGCGCCAGATTTGCATACTCTCCCGCAAGTCTGGCAGCTGAGTCTTCCGGCGGTGTTGCTGCCGTCACGTGATGCCATCGTTGTCTTGGTCCACAGTGGTGGTAAGATTTCTTTTAAAAGTTTCGTACGGGAACGATGGCGCGATTATATATATATATATATATATATATATAGATATATAGATATATATATATATATATATATATATATTATATAGATTTCTATTGATATATATATCTATATATATTTTATTTATATATATATATATATATATATATACATATATATATATATATATCTATTTTATTTATATATATATTTATATTTATATATATATATCTATATATATTTATTTATATATATATATATACTATATATATTTCTCTCTCTCTCTCTCTTTCTTTCTCTCTCTCTCTCTCTCTCTCTCTCTCTCTCTCTATCTCTCTCTTTGATTTATATCTTTTTGTTCTTTTTGTTTCTTAATACACCATTATTGGCTCTGCACGCGTGGCCTCTGCGTGCGGAGTGGCGTAGTGTATTCGCGTGCGGCCTTACGATCGAAGGATAGCGGCATATAGGTGCACGGGGTTCGATCCCCGCCCTTGCACATTTTTTATACTTATGGGCGTGTCATGGGGTGGCGGTCTAATCCTTTTGAATTCTAACGGATAGCATTCGTGTTTATATGTGGGAAATTTATTTCATTATAATTTAGAAGAATCTATAGAATGCTTCACGGCGTTGCTGCTCGTCGACCTAGTTGCTCCTTCTGCGCGCCGTAGTCGCTCTATCGCTCATGCCCGTGAGGAAGTCCTGCCCGTCCCCTGGCACGAAGGTCCGGGTCCATCCAGTCTCTCATAGTTCCTAGCACTGAGGTCGCGTTTCCTCTTTGGATCTCCAGGGACAGTCGCTGGGAGAAGAAGGCGTGCGCCCTCTTGTCCATTGTCGCCTGCCGTAATGCGTCGCCAACCCGAGAGATCCATGTTACCGTGAGGGGCCCAGGGCCACCCATCGTCTCGAACGCGAATGGCGAAAAGTGGTGCGCCCGACTTAGGTCCGCATACTTTCTCATCTTTGAGGTCTCAGCTCGCGTAACGTCAGTCCCCAGGCGGGACGCGCCGGGACCGACAAGGGAAGGGGTCAGAGAGTCGGTCACCGTCGCATCCCACACCAGGGAACGACCCTTATAGAAGGGTATCAAAGTCATACCGTCGGGGCGCTTACCGTCGTCTCTTGAAAGCCCAGGTGGTTCCAGGACGCACGGAATCCCCGCCCTCCGCAGCGATCTTGCAAGCATTTCATTGAGGGCAGTGTGTCTTGGGCGCCGGCCCGCTGCGTGAGCGCAAGACAGGCCGTGTCTGGCGAGTCGCCCAACGGGCTCGCCACAAGAGCATCTGTCGTGTCTTGCTGCACGCCAGGGGCTCGCATTCGGCGGTTTTCAGCGAGGTGTCCTGCGGTGAGACGCGTTGCTGTACAATCGTACGGTCCTTTGTCGTACGTACCGCACTATCGAGCTAGAACGCGACCGGCAGATGATTCGAGACGGATCTTGAGACCTGTTTAAGCCTGTCGTCTAGCAGGGCACCAGGGCTCAAGCGAGAGGAACAACAAAAAGAAGCAGTTAAGGAAAAATAACTAAGTTGCCAAGTAACTAAGTTTTTTCGACAGCCATAGTTGTTACGTTTAACGTTACGAAGTTTTCACGTTTGGAACCGTGACATTTTGTCAAGACGTTTCCGTCCCCTCCGCTCATTGGGTAAACATTTTTTCTCGCCGAGTTCTTCCAAACCTCAAAATATGTACCTAACGTTCTGATACACCCATGGTGTGGCAGGCCAAAATGCTAGCAAGTATGCATGCGTCCACTTTCGATATAGCGGCAACTACGTTACGCAGCACAATCACCTTGGTACTAAAATGATAGACATTATATTTGCTATTGCCTGAAAGTAGTCTTTGGGGCGTACATTTTTGGTCGTAAGACATAACAACATATTGATTCTTTATGACTTTTCCTAATCCCGGTATTTGCCTTTTGCTAGCTTGCGTCGCGTGTTTTTTAACACCCTGTTCTTTTCCGACGCGGACGCCTACATAATTTCTACTTTGTAGAGTATAGCATATATGCGTTCTCTCCCTCCGCTTTCTTCCTCTGTGTCTTTTCCGCTGCTATGTCAATTAATAGCTGGCATAATTATTTCGTGTAAATAAAAAAAAATTACATGCTATATTGTACAAGTTGTATGACATCATATATTCCATTTAAAACATTGTGAACTTATAGAAAACTGTGTAATTGAAGCTCGCCGATATTGGCCAGACCTGTTGAGGTTAATGGGTGAAGGGCGTTTTGCTTAGAAGCTGCAGTGAAATTATTCATTTTTGTTACGCAGATGTGACTTGCCTTCACAGAATGTGTCGGTGCAAGAGGACGCATTTTTCGCTAGAGAAACTACAAATACCGATGTGTTTGGAAGAACATTCTGCTTTCTAAAAGACGTGCGACGTTGCAGTGTGAGCTAATTTAAACGTTTTTGTCCAACATTTTTATTTTTGCGGATTGATTTACGTACATTTAGTTTCGGTGCTATATGGAATGGCCAATGCTAAATAAAGTAAAAACATACGCGGCATCATGGTGGTTCTCACCACCATTTTTGGCTCGCTTCATGAAACATCCCCGGGTACAGACCGTGCACGTGCCGCTATCGTCTCCTCTCTATCTCTGTAAAAATGGTATTCTAAAGGAATCCGACGTCGGGGTCCGGAGGGGGAGAAACGGCTTTCTGTTGTCATATCATCAATCAGACCACTATTAATTCATGAGCACAATGGCCAGTGTTATGGTTTTGAACATGGAGGCTCAAAAATTTTGATTGTATCACAGAATATAAGCCGATCTGTTCAGTGTCGCTATCGAACAACTTGATTTCTCGCACAACACATCTTACAATATGAAAATATCACTTAACATACTGTAAAATGGTGCCCGGCCAACCACATGGGTCTAACGAAACTTCGTAAATTAACCGGAAAAGAGAGATGTCCCACCAAATTCCGTTAAACAACAAGTCCATTTAACCGAAATCTACTACGCTCTCAATTTTTGTCAAACTGAGTTTGGACACCCTGTATAGTCGTATAAAAAACATAAAAAAAACGCATATAGTATATAAACACACTCGTGTTAGCCTGATTAATGATTGCTATTATACTAACATATATTCGGAAGTCGCGTTGGTTATATGCACAATATATATATATATATATATATATATATATATATATATATATATATATATATATATAGTAGATAGATACAAATTGATTCTATTTACTAGACTGGCTAATTTAACTGTCTAAGGATAGTGCTATCCTTATACATGTGCTATCGATATATATATATTTAACGTGGTGGCAGTAATTTTTAACGTTTGTGTACCCTATCAGCCAATAGTCAGGTGGCGCCTTTACCTATATACGTAAACACAAACACAACAAAATTCTATTCCACAGGAAAGCAATGGCCGGAGGCCGCTCGCCGACCTGCCTATGATCTCCGACGTAGCGGCGGTGTCGGGCGCGGCCGCTGTACGCTGATCTATGGCGGAAGATCCGGGACGAGATGCCAGTCTCCTATTTAAAGGCGTAGTAGTAGTAGTAGTACCATTGGCCGCAGTTGCGGTAGTGATATTGATGTATCAAACGTTGCGGCATACCAAACGTTCGCTACTACGTGTGGTGGGCTCAAAGCGGCGGGACAAAACCGCTTTCCCCGTTCCACTCCTTCATCAACACTTGCCTGGCAGTCTACCTGGCTGTTTGTACGCATTCTCAGAGAAATAGACAGAGAGACGAAGGCAGACGATATATGGACAAACGAAGGGAATGAAGGGCAAGGAATGCAGAGAGAGAGAGAACGAGAGAGAGAGAGAGAGAACCTGTATGCCGGAATCGTATGGCTGAATTATATCGGTAGGGGGGGGGTCATATATATATATATATACGAAGGCAGATCGAACACCTCTGAGACATATTTATAACAAAAACTATTTATTTAATCTTCCAAATTGTGTATTTGACCTCTTCAGAATAGCTCCTGTCCGCTGCAATGCAGTTTTAATGCGCTTTTTGGGATTAAGCCGAATTTAATTTGCGAATTTTCGTTACCTCTTCTATAGTTTCGAAACGTTGTTTTTACAAATTTTTGTTATCTTTGGAAACAGAAAAAGCTGCACGAGGTCAGGTCCTGCGAATAGGGAGGTTGCGGAAATATAAAAATGTAATTATTTTTTATTAAATAATGCAAAATCAGTAATGATATGAGCGCTAGTGCTTTTTCGTAATAGCGGATACAAGAGTTGTTTGTTCAGAGTTCAGGCTTCTTGCGCGTGACGTGCTTGCATAATCTTCCTAAAAATTCGCGGCAGTATTTTATGTCGACCATATAACCAGGTGGCAAAAATTCGTGGATTTTTTTTTAAGATTTATTGTAAGGCAATGCCCGTGTACGGTTTTTTCATGTCATGACTAAGTTTTAATCCACTCCGGCGTTTGCCTTGTCTAAATTGGAAACCATGCAAACCAAATTGGGTCTCGAACCCAGTCCTCCCGAATGCAAGGCAAAGGCTTTCCCACTAAGCCATCTTGCTCGGTTGAATATGATTTTCTTGTAGTCGAAAACAGTCAAAAGCACCTTCGTGTTGGATTTGCTCTGTCTGAAATTGGATCGACTCTCTTCTTGGAAGCACCGCTTGGAGCATTGAGCTTTGGTCTAGGTGTCGTAACCAGTATCCGTAACTTGTTTCTTGTAAGCACTCTCTGAAGCATTCCAGGGTCTTCTGCTACCGCCTGATGGTTCAATTCGAAAATTTCTCGACGGACGTTCATTTGCTGAAAATTCAGCAATTTGAGAATCAACGTCGCTATCGGTCTTCTGACGCTCTATCAGCTATCTTCCCGATAGTAAATCAGCGATTATTAATTACGATATTACAAACGTTTTCTATTTTTTCTTCTGTTATTGGCGTCAAGGGGTTCCCAAGCGGAAGTCATCTTTCTGTCCGTCGCGAAATCGACGGTACCACGTATACACAGTGTTTCGGGGCCGCTGTTTAGTCACCGTAAGCAGTTCGTAACAAATCTACCTCTTTTGAACATTTAAATCTCGTTTCTTCGCTACTTGTTTGAACTAAACTCAAACAATGAACGACTTTGACCTATATATATATATATATCTTTCAATTATGAACAAGTGCTACGTACCATCGCTATGAATAGGGAATGAGAAATGTCCCACTTTTCATCGTGACCAGTGTGGAACTTAACCACAACGGGCGGATGTCAGCCCGCTGAGACCCATACCCACTAAACGATCTTCTGTCTTTAAGCTTTGATGGCCCAGATCTCCATAGAACGACACTATGGTCCATTAGAAGACGTGGCGAGTTTCACTCGGATCACTTGGCCAGAGTCACTGACGGGTTCCCCCACTGTTCGACGTGCTTTGTCTCAACACCTGCTCGAACCCGTATCATTCGAAGTCACCTGATCTGCTAGTACAGCAGGTGCAGTGAGTTATTTATATCTCATTGTAACTCCGGGGCATGGATAAGAGCGAACGTCAAGGATGCGCCGCTCCGAAATACATTTTCAGCGCGTACAAATACAAGAGACGTTTCCATTCGTAAAATATTGCTACAGTTGTGAACGACATCTACCGTGACGGTGTCGGGTCGCCGTCGGCCATTAGCAAGATCCTGTTTACGCCGCACTATTTATTGCCAATGCTTCGAGATTCACAATTGAAAATGATACTGGAACTTCTTGTGCACTAGGCCAGTAAGGATGAGAAGCCTACACCGACAAATCACAATTGTAAGTAGAGTCCTACTTAGGGAGCCACTACACACTTCATGCATTAGCCTATCTACACTGGAAAAGATGGAAACCAATGGAAAATCTGGAACAACAACAAAAACAACTGAAACAACATCAATAAAATAAATAAATTAAAAAGCCTATCGCAAAGACCTTGGCCAAGAGGGTCCGTCTAAGAAGAAAGCCGTATCTTGCAGCTGTAATGATCGTTAGTGTAGTGTAGAAATACTTTTATGGTACTTAAAATAGTTCCGGCAGGCCACTTCAAAGCGGAACCAAGTGGTGCCACCCGGTGTGTCAACGGTGGCATCATCTAAAAGCGGCTTTAGAAGCTTCTCTATGGTCTCGTGCGGCGCGCAGAAAGCCGGCGTTCATCTCGTGGCACAGCTCCCCGTGCACCTTCTCCTCGTCCTCCTCAGGACTAGAGGTGATCAGGACGAGAGATGAACTTTAGTCCCTCTACCCTTATTAGGCAGCAATTGCGGGCCAAATGTGGCAACGTGGCCGCCACGTGATCGATCGAAGGCAAGTGTTACTAAGTATAGAGCCTCAACTTAAACGTTTTGTCTCTGTTCGATCATTTTTATTATTGTTATTGCGTTCAAAGGGCTGCCGCGTCCTATTTCGTCCTATCCTCGGTCGTCCTCCGGCACCTACTCAATTGCGTTCCTTGGTCCCGTTTCGTTAATATCTTGGGTCCATCGGGTCCACCGCTATAGTCCTAGCAGCAATAGTAGCAGTAGCAGTCGTAATAATAGTAGAAATCTTGCACCCGCCGAGGCGTGGCCATAATTTGCGCAGAATCTTAGCGGCTTCTTCCCCGCCTACCTCTCTTTCGTAGGTGTTCAAAAGGTCCAAAAAGACCTCCGGCCCTGGGGGAACGAGGGCGAATAGTCCAATCGGCAAATAGAACAACGTCTCCGCAGCCGCAGCTGTAGAAGCAGCTGTCAGCGAAATGGAGCAACGATGCGCCGCGACAATTATCATCTGCTACTGTTCCGTTCAACAATGCGTGTTATACTACTAGGTGAAGTCGTAGAAGTTGTAATAGTGAATGGCTGTAGTGGCGCGCTATGGGAATCTTGGGATATGTGTCTTTTTCCATTCATCTGTCATTCAATCGTCAACTATTCATCAACTACGGCCATTGGCATCCCTATGTCTTTCGAATGTGCTGTTTGTAAATGCTGCGCTTCAGTGTAGATATAAACTGCCATGACCAAATAACGATAGGATGAATGACAAGCTTCATTAGGCAGCAAGCTGATGGTAGACACGCGACGACAGGAGCTTATCGATATGCGCGTCAATGGGCGCTGCAATTTTGGCGGTGATTTTTTTGGCGTGTTGTTCTGTGATAGTTGACCACCTCACTGCCGGCTCGCACTAGAAGTGGCATCGAAATTGCTGTAGTGCGCTCGTAAGCCCTGAAGAATGCTGGGTTACCTTGGGCCATCGACAGGCTGGATGCAGCCAATCGAAGCAGAAGAGCTGGCAAGTGCGACAAGAACGTTACGCATAGCCAACTACACAGGGGTTAGTGAACTTCTCTCGCTCTTTTGGAGAGATTAAATGCGATGTACGGCATTTAGCGCTAAGCCCATTCGACTCTCGGTAGTAGTAGTAGTAGTAGTAGTATTAATGTCAGTGCTGCTGATGCTGCTGCTGGTACTCTGCGGATTCTCGCTTCAAACGAAGCGCTTGAGGATCGCTCATAACGGAAAATTACGTTGAGTCCATCGGCCATCCTCCATCCGGCCATCACTAAGCGTCCTGTCACACGTCACATTTGTCCGCGAATTCTACGTGAGCCAGGCCTCGTAGAATCGATCTAGTCGATCTAGACTATGACACGAGAGTGGTATACCGTTGAGATTTTCTAAGCTTTCCAGGCAAGACGATATGGCATTACGTTCCATGGTGACGTATTGTAATTTGTTGCTCCCATGTTACCGCTACGCAGAACCTACATTGGCCTCCCGGAAAAACATGCTGCGCACATACTCCTGCATTTTATTCTCATGCATATTTCAATACCAGGCAAACAGCGATAAACGACGCCGCTTCAACCTTCTAAAGACCTCGGATCCTTTTTAAAGTCACGCTAGTTTGTATTTCGTGTTTTGAAATTTAGCGTAAAGACGATAACGTTTAGTTTGGCTTTGCTGCACCTCTTTAAATGCTACAAAGTTTTAACGTTTTCAAAACGTTTTAAAAACTAGCTAAGTTGAAAGCTTTTATTTAGTCAGATGGGGATGTTTACAACAGTAAATTATATACAAAATTCCGCAAAAATGTACAACATAAGGTTTCGACGATCTTGCAATTTCTACACAAATTGTGCAGAGCTAGACAGGTTAGTAGCGAAAGCACTGTCGTTCATCGAAGAGCAATCATGTTACTGAGACGCCACGTACCTCCGCGTTCGTCTATAAAATGGAGCATTACACACATATGTACATAACCTACAATCACTTCTATTATCACATAAAAAAATATATGCTACAACTTTTTATGGCCATATATGTATTGTTTCCAGTGTGCGTGCTCCTACAAGTACCCGCCCAATTAGCGGGTACTATTTGAACTTGCGCTAAGCTCATTTAGCCACCTGCTTAAAACGGATGTTTCAGTACTACGCATTTGCAGGATGAAAGAATCACGTCACGTTCAAAACACTATCGAGCAGTACCGTCGACAGCCGACTGTATAGCAGAATAGAAGTCACTTGAGCAAACAGGATGATAACGTTTTAAGGCATCTGCATTCTTGAGACTTTGTGTGCAAACCAAAAATCGTATCAAACAAAAATCTGCAAAGGGGAGATCATCTCCAAAAGCTGTGTATGTATGTAGACCGATACGTGGTGAAGCGGTGCTGACCAGGATCAAGTAAGCAATTTAAAATGAAGTATTTGTTTGTGTGGTTAACCAGAACATTCTTAACGATGCAACACAATATAGAACATTGCGAAACAGGCCAGTAGCTCCAAGCGTTTGCTTTCGAGCAGCCTCTTGTGGACAGGGGTGATAAGATTGACTCTAAAAAGGTCGGACACAGCACCGTCGTTATCCGATCTTTCAAAGATAAGTCTCAGTGGCTTGGCTAAAAATAGCGCAACACATTTGTGAGATAAAATGGACGAATGTTTCTAGGTGTAAGGCTTGTCTTTGGCTTAAAACTGAAAAGAAGTGAATCAAATCAACTTGATGTCAATTGTTGCGTAGGTTGTTAGTTAGTAAACTGTTAAACAATAGCTGCCTTTTAAGAAGCAAAGTCGACACATCTTATTGCTTTGTTGCGACGCTAGCGCTGCAAGTAGAAGATATCTCGTGGTAAACCTCTTTTCGGGGCTGACTCTCAGCCAAGATTTAACGTCCATGGGACTGCTTCTCGCATTGCTTCATAGACGGACTACCCCCATAAATACAAGTGTGCAGCGGTGGGGCTCGAACCCTATGTGCACCTATGAGTCTCCTCCGGTCGCGAGGCGCAGACGCATGCCACCACGCCACCGAGCTCGACTGGTAAACCTACCAGAACTGCACAAGCATAAGTCATTGTGTAAATAAACGGGCAGATAAATTTCCGCATATAAGGCGTTTGTCCTGCTTCCCGCAATCCAATGGTGCGAGAGCATTAATCTCCTCTACCGTAAGCTCCCCTCTACGCAGGAGCAACTTTGAATGATTACGACGGTAAACTACGCATAAAGTGTAATTGCTGGAAAAGCTGTTATGCATACGCACATACATTCGTGCGTGTTGACAACGAGTAATGCAGAGCGCGCAAAGTCAGCTCTAACAGCTTTAAACGGGACGAAATGGAACGCATTTGACAAGCTGTCCCGTCGAACAACTTTGGAACATAAGTTCCCTCAGGCTGCGGTCATCTCTTTTTACACACACATAAATATATAAAAAAATATATATATCATTGTATGGCCAGCAGGCAACCCACATTTAACTACGGACGTTAACCCTTATTGATCGTATACACGCGTACAGATATATATATACAGTCCCTGAAAAAATATAGGGCCACCCATTTTTGTTACATTTCGCGCATTTATTATAACCAATCGTGTGAAGATCACAATGATACATGATCACAGAGTAACAGCGGATACTTCTATCGACATGTGGGGTCTCGGATTACTTTGAACCACGAGATTTTCACATTTGGCACAGCTACACTGCGAAAAAATTATAAGGCCACTAGCAAGATACCTGTTTTAACAAATGAATTAAGCGGATTAACATTTGGCAGGCATTTGGGCTAATTTCACGGCATTTAGCAACTATACTTAATACTCAGTGAACTTCCCATTAAGTCGTATAACCTCAAAGTGCGGTTTGGTATAGTGTTAAACAAATTTTGGATGACGTTTTGCAAGAGCTCGTCCCAAGCTTCGAAAATTGTTTTTTTTTCGGTGTAAACTTATTGTTCGAGCCCGCTCCACACATTCTGGATCATATTTAAATCAGGTGAGAGTGCAACCCAGCAAAGGACTTCAATGTAACATTGATCGAACCAGCTTCCGATCAGCCTGGCGGTGTGAATCGGGGCGTTATCGTGTGTAAAACCGAAGTCTTGCCCTCCCATCAGCTTAAAATGTGCCGATTGCTCTTTTAGTAAATCCCCGTAGCGCGTCGAATAAACACGACCGTCTAAAAACACAATCGACGACTTTGTATAATACCCGACAGCAGCCCAGATCACTACTGAACCGCCACCTGAGTGACGTTTTGACAAAAAATTGTTCTTCCTTGTGGACATCGTGCGAATAATAGTAAAATTAATTCGATTCATCAAAGTTAAATTTTTTTCATCCGAAAAGAGCACTTTGTGCCACTCAGTGGTCCATGACATCGTATCGTGGGCACTCAGTAATCCATGACATTTTATCGTGGGCGAAGTCAAGACGAGCTTTCATCTGTCAGCGGTCAATCGTTGTTTTTTTCTTGCGTTTTTTGCCAATGTGTCTTCCTGAGGAAGCTTTGCACATTTCGCACGTTCGTTTGCACGCCGTCCGCCGCCGCAATTGCTCTCGCCGAGGGCGCAGAGTTCGACGCTTTCTTCAGAATTGAAGCTTGTTTCGTTCCGAAATAGAATTTAGACGCCCGGTACTATTTTTTTACGGCGTATTTTTTTACCTAAATTAACAAAAGTATTTACTGCTTGGGCACAACGGCACAACAATTGACGGGAAATTTTGCGATTAGAGAGGCCGATGTCCTTATACGCCTTGATATGGGCCTTTTCTTCACCCATGAGGCGCCAGCCTAAGCCTCAACAACGAAAAAACTTATGGTAGGAGGTCTGCTCTTGTTTCTGTCGAGCCGTTAAATGAGCCCAATTGTCGTTATTCTGCTTAATTCACTCGTCAAAACATGCATCTTGCTAGTGACATTATAATTTTTTCGCGGTGTAGCTGTGCCAAATGTGGAAATCTAGTGGTTCAAAGTAATCCGAGACCCCAAATGTCGATGGGAGTTTTTGTTGTAACTCTGTGAGCATGTATCACTGTGATCGTTACACATTTTTGACTGAGGGTCGTTTAGTTTTTTAGGACAAGCTTTCTATCCGGTTAGTACGCTACTCGGCCTACGCATATGCTGTGCGGTGACACAATTCACCAAGAGCACTACATCAAGCTCAATTGAGTGACAATGCCAGTGGTGATGCAATGGCGATACAAAGCCGAATCCCTCCACTTGCACCACAACTCCGCTCAACCAGAATGGACGGCGAAACATAAATTACGTAAATACCGCCGAGCTTGCAAGCGAGGTAACACAATTGTTTACTATATAATTGACACGATATGTTCAGAGTATATAACACATCGGCTGAAATCGAGTCGATTCATCAGGCAGATGACATCACTAACTGCGTGTCGGGCAAGAATGCTGCACCTACCAGTGAGTACTATAAAGTTATAAGTTTATCGTACTAAGAGTCTGTTGTCCACGCTTTCAAACTGCACAATTGTGAAACGAAGCGACTGGCAAAAATAATAATAATAATAATAATATTATTGAATGAAGTTCTAAACATCAATTTAAACGGGAATGTTTAGATAAGAGCGAGCCTTCATATAGAGAGGCATTAGATGGACTACCCGGCCCCCGCTTCACTAGTCCCGTTTGATTTCCTCGTAGAGTCATTGCATACGGCAGCTACGTCAGAGTCAGGAATTGAAATCCGGCTCCAACGGAAGATACACTCATTTAAAGGAAGTCGAGCAGAGAAGCTCTAGAAACACTCGAACTACTAAGTGTCCGAGCCGTGTTTTTAGCAGCACAAGATCATTTTAGCAGAGGCTGGCTCAAAACCGTGTTTTCACTTCAGCTCGGCAGTACGCTGGGTCCTACTTCCTTCCGTTTGGAAGGCGTGCACAATAGGGAAATGTCTGTGAGCCATTCCTGCAAACGATGTAAAGGTGCCGTAGAATCCCATGACCTACTGAGTTATCTGGAATACTTTGGTATTTGCGATAACAGCGTGATCCTGAGATCGCTCAAAAGCGGTGGTATACAGCAGAATCGAGAGGTTTTGCAGATACCTATGCAACTGGGCAAATAATCGTGGAATTGGCTAGGAGGTACATTTGTGCCTATCGAATGAAGACTATCACTTGTTCCTCAAGGATTTGGCTAAATGCATTCAAGAGATCACAAAAAATTGACGTGAGTCACACGCTGTCTTTAGCTGTCTGTGGGGGAACGCGTTTTCCATTGTAAGCGCCTTGGGCTGATCTGGTGAACAGTGAATAGCAGACGTTCACAGCTCACAATTGTTCAACAGGAATAATAATAACAGTTCGTATATGGCTTAACCCCTCTCCCAGACACCATATGTTTGCACCCTTTGTGATCAAGCTGTCAATCTTCTACTGAAGAGCCCAAATAACCACATAACACGTAAAGACTTTCTAGCTTCCGAACGGATAATAATCCGGGACCGAGTGACCAGACAGCCACTATCTCAAACTCCAATACCCAACCTGACTCGAAATCGTGAGTACGAGTCTTATCACATGCTCGCGAAGTTTAAGACTAGTTAGAATCATACCTCCCCGAGCTAGGGAAATCTGTGCTACAACATACACCACAGCATTGAGCAACTTGAATAAAATTAACCTTTCGGGCTGACCCTTAGCCAAGATTTAACGTCCACGGGACTGCTTTTCGCATTGCTTCATAGAAGGACCTTCATAAATTCTAATGTTCAAAGATGGGGCTCGAACCCGCGCACCTACGAGGTGTGTTCAAAAAGTATCGCGGGGGGAAAAATTTTCGCGGGTTACGTATATTCGAATTTCGATTTTTTTGTGGCGTTAGGTTGTTACTCATGTCTCTCACTTATGCCGACAAGCTCGGCCATTTTGAATGTTCACTTAATTGTTGACAGCTGCTTTGCTTGCACGTGTTTTGGATCGTCTTCGATTTTTACCTATTCAAAAAATGGATCAAAGAACCTGTATCAAATTTTGTGTGAAAAACGAAATTAAGTGCGCGGATGCATTCCGAATGTTGACTGTGGCATACGGAGAAGCTACCTTGGACCGAAGCAACGTTTATCGGTGGTACAAAATGTTCTCAGAAGGCCGAGAAGATGTGAACGACGAAGAGCGTGCCGGACGCCCGAGCACTTCAACAACAGACGAAAAAATTAATGAAGTGGAGAAAATGGTATTGGCCAATCGTCGAATCACCGTTAGAGAAGTTGCTGAGGACCTAAACATATCGATTGGCTCGTGCCATTCGATTTTTATCAATGATTTGGGCATGAGACGGGTCGCCGCGAAATTCGTACCAAAATTGCTCAATTGCGACCAAAAACAGCATCGCATGAACATTGCTAATGAGATGTTGGACTCTGTCCGCGACGACCCAAATTTGCTCCAGAGGGTCATAACTGGTGACGAATCGTGGGTTTATGGTTATGACGTGGAAACCAAAGCTCAATCATCTCAATGGAAGCTGCCGCACGAACCAAGACCGAAAAAAGCGCGCCAAGTTCGGTCGAATGTGAAAGTTTTGCTGACAGTTTTCTTCGATTGCAGGGGCGTGGTGCATCATGAGTTCTTGCCACAGGGTAGAACGGTCAATAAGGAATATTACCTGCAAGTTATGCGCAATTTGCGCGAAGCAATCCGCCAGAAACGCCCGGATTTGTGGAAGAACAAAAATTGGCTTTTGCACCACGATAACGCCCCTGCTCACACATCGTTGCTTGTGCGGGATTTTTGGGCCAAAAACAACACACTAATGATGCCGCAGCCACCGTATTCCCCAGATCTGGCCCCCTGTGACTTTTTCTTGTTCCTTAAACTGAAGAGGCCCATGAAAGGACGACGTTACGCTACGCTTGACGAGATAAAGACGGCATCGAAGGAGGAGCTGAACAAGATTAAAAAAAAAAAAATTTTGAAGTGCTTCGAAGATTGGAAAAACCGTTGGCACAAGTGTATAATATCTCATGGGGATTACTTTAAAGGGGACAAAATAGATATTCATGAATAAATGAATAATTTTTGAAAAAACACAAAAGTCGCGATAACGATTGAACAGCATATGTATGTGTCTCCTCCGGTCGCGAGGCGCACGCGAATGCACCACGCCACCGGGCTCGACAAGCAACTTGAATACAAAGCTCAATTTTAAAAGTTGCAATAAATTTATAAGCTTTCATCGCTGATGCTTACACGCAAATTCAAATTATTAAAAATAATGTAGCAGGAAGAAAGTTATAAACGTCTCAAAGTCTCGCTGATTCAACCATATCCAGCATGATCGGCAATACCGTGCGGCCAAATGCGAGGTTTCGGCTAGCTGCCGGAGGTACTCCTCAAGGTCAAGCGCAAGCTATACAAGCAATCATGGAAGCACTTCCTGGGATATCTCGTGCAACTCAGAGTAAATTATATGTTCTAGGTGCTTCTGTAATGCCTGAAGAAATTTCACGCGCTCTCGATGCTAAACGAGAGACACTGTTAAAGATTCACCCACGATTGACATGTATGCAGCCGGTGGTTCTATGCCTCTGGAGACACAGTCTTGGTTCACCAAGATTTGTTTTCATGCTGTAAATATGTCAGACTCTTGAATATGTTGGCGGTCTTGCAGCTTACGGCGAGACCACTAGAGGCATTTTAAGCGAGATACTAAATATTGACTTAAAAGGAAACAAGAACGGACGTCTTAGAATAAGAAAAGCCGCGGGTCTAGCTGCAGTGTGCTACGCTGCATCCCTGAATCAGTTTTGCTTCCCGGCGAAATCACTGATGAGGAAGCAAAGATTGAAATAAAAAGACAACTATGGTGCCAGATACCACAGTTAGGAGTCAACTCGATCCCGGCCATCTGAGGAAGCACGTGAGCCAAAATCTTCTTAACGCTTAAAAAACTAAGAAGTCCGCCCGAGATATAACGAATAGTCTAACAACAATAAGATAGAGTGCCGTCTTTCTAGCGGGTCAACATCCTTTCAACGGGGGGCGGCTTCAAGCGCTGCCCTCTTCTCAGTTTGGCACTATGCTGGACTCAAGCTCCACCCGCATGCTGTCAGCCCTTGGGATAGGCGCCTCCGCCTGCCAGCTTTTTTTATGTCTGCCATGCGCCTAACCTGTTGACTCTGACGGTCTTCATCCGCTAAGCTATCTGGCAGACCTACAGGACAACTGAACACAATTCCATAGTTAGAAGAGCCCTTGGAAGGGCAGAAATACCATCCACACCTGAGCCGAAAGGTCTTTATGGTAGCAGTGGGCTACGACTTGACAGGGACACCATTTCACATCATTTCGGCCACACGGAAAAAGCCTTGTATGGGATGAAATCGTTTATTGCACGGTGGCTTTGTCATATTTACGAAAGAAGTATCTCAAGGTATCGAGAGGCTACCACTTTGTACATTACACTGGAAACACCCAGCCTAATCCGATACTGGTTCTGAACAATATAGGAAAACGTATTGAAAACGTTACAAGCGATCGACGCGAGGCTATCTTTTTGCATTTCCATATCTGCTTATGATTACGTTGCAGTGTTTCTAAACACCGTGCATACGTAGTACGTACTCCACAATCGCCGATTGCTGTCAGGGACACAGCTGAGGATTTGTAAATATCTTATAGACTAGTCGTAACAGTCTTGATTGATGTGCGTCACAAGACTGGCAGTAAAATTCGTTTCAAAAATGTTAAATTTCTAGCAAATGAACGGCCGTCGGGACATGTTCGAAGTGAACCTTCAGGCGGTAGCAGAAGACCATGGATTGCTTTAGAAAATAATTATAGAAGACGAGTTATGAGTATATGGTTACGACACCCAGGCCAAAGCCAAACCCTTCCAGTGGTGCTTCCAAGAGGAGAGTCGATTGAAAATTTTAGACAGAGCAGATCCAAAACCACGATCATTTTAACGTTCTTTAGACTGCAGGGCAATCATTTTCCACGATTTTTGCCACCTGGTTCTACGATCAATAAGGAATATTACCGCGAAAATGTAAGAAAATTGCACAAGAAAGTCCGAAACACAAGAGGTTTGAAATTTGGATCCTCCAATACAAGAACGCATCGGCGCACGCATTGTTACTGATTGGACACTATAGAGGAAGTAAAGGCATTCCCCTCGGTATCATTGCTCGGCAAACAAGTTTTTCTTGTAACTTATGCAACAATATATTAAATGACTATACAAAAATCATTCAATCATTTAGTAGTTATGGGCAATCATTGGAGGTTTTCAAGTTTGCACTTGACTAATTTACACAAGTATTTTTCAGAAATCCTAATTGTAACATGCCTGCTTGAGACTCGATCACCAGTGACCATGGAGCACTTGTGCCTCGTTCTAAATGTTCTTTTAATATTAACGCTGATTTATTGTTATTTTGCAAATAACAATGCACATTATTAACACTCATCAGAGTATCTAATATGAGTGGATTAATGCCGTTGAACAGAGTTTAAGTTATTCTTAAACTGCGATCTCTTTGAGCGATCCTAACACTAAATGAATATCTAATCCAGCTTAAAATAAAGGTATACATCATATACAAAAACGCAAGTCCAATCTCTTTATATGGTACAGAATTATATTATGTGGTTTATATAGAACATAAACAAATAAAACTAAATCGCACGAACGCTGGGTGGAGTGAAGAATCGCATCCCAAAACTTGCATATCAGAACTAAGTTCCACCGGACGACAGCCGCCCGCGTCCATTGTGAACCAATTCCTCAGACGGTACCTCTATGTTCGTAAATCGGTTTACCTTCGAGGACACCGTTTGCGTATTTTTCGTTAATTTGGTCGAGAATGCCTCTGCAAAATAGACTGGCACATTTTAGAAAACATATATATATATATATATATAGGCGTGCGTGTACATATATGTGAAGTTTATCAACACAAATCGTATATGTCTAGATCGATGTCGAAAAACAAGAGGAACAAGAGTATACGTTGTTCCACCGCCTCCAATCTTGCCAATTCATTCGTGTTAGGCCGGTTAGCGTCACCGCGGATTTTAAAATGCTTACATAGTGTTTCAGCTGCCCAGTTGTCGGGAGCTACTGTAGACATGACGGAGTAGGGAAGATGGCGCAATTTCCTACGTATCGAGATTTGGATTAGGGCTGCCAACTATGGACGAGGATGGCCACTCCTTGCAGCAGCTAAATAGTAATAGTAGAATGCTTATCCATGGATAAATACAGGCTCCTATGTAGAATAGTCAACTCGCGCATCGCATGTCGTTGCGGACAGAACGCAAATGTTCGTTTGGTTTTTAAACGTCTAGTTGCTTTGACAGTTCGTAATTTGCGTCTAGCTACCACCGAATGTTCTAACTACACGTGTGACGAGACGCTTATCGAGACGTCGTTTGTGTATGCAGTTGCTCACAGCTGGTACAGTTGCTTACAGCAGCTTCCATAGCGGTAACACGCGCACACACATCACCAATGCAGTTTGCACTTTTTGTACGTGTGACAGCTAAGGCGTAACTTTACTCATCCGACTTAGTATATTGGATAAGCCTCGCCTCGCTGCTAGCTCCTGATACGATGGAATCTGGTTGCTCTCCAAGTGCTTATATATATACAGGGTGTTGCAGGAATATTTGAAGCGCGATATACAGAATTGTAGAGCTCGTTAAAGCAAATATTTTTTCCAATGGAACATGGTCTCTGAGAAGTCTTGTTTCGGAGTGAGAGCGAAATTACTACAATTTGTGACACTAGTGTTTTTGCCCGACATAGGAGCATAAAGTGTGCTGTTGCGAGACAACCAGTTTTCCTATACAGAAACTAAACACGCTGTCGTGTTCGTGAGAAAATTATGCTTCTTCCGACGAGCATATAAGGCCGGTCAGAAGATGCGACACGGTCGTTTAAAAGAGAATTCGTCAAAAATGAAGTTCTTTATTAACTTTTACGCCAAATACTTCAGAATCATAACCCTACGACCACCCACGTGTTCAAAGCTAACATATTCAGCAAATGCGCATTTCATGACGATTATTTTGGTGCCAAACATATGTCAATGCGAGCTGTGGTTGCGGAGTAATTACGATTTTTCGGAGGGCATGTCCAGGTTAAGTGCATGAAAAATGACGCGCTGCGGCTGTCGCGCGACACGTCGGCGGTAGTGAACGTCGCCACACAGTCATTTTACATGCATTTAATCTGGACATGCCCTCCGAAAAATCGTAATTACTCCGCAACCACAGCTCGCATGGACATATGTGTGGTACCAAAATGATCGCCATGAATTGCGCATTGGGAATATGTCCGCTTTGAGCGCTGTGAGTGGTTGTAGGGTTATGATTCTAAAGTATTTGGCGTGAACGCTAATAAAGAACTTTATTTTTGGCGAATTCTCTTCTAAGCGACCATGTCGCGTCTTCTGACCGGCCTTGCATATTCTTCAGATGGAGCAGAATTTTATCACGAACACGATGGTGTGCTTAGTTTCTGTCTAGGAAGACTGGTTGTCTCGCAACAGCACATTTTGTGCTCCTATGTCGGGCAAAAACACCAGTGTCATAACTTGTAGTAATTTCACTCTCACTCCGAAACAAGACTTCTCAGAGACCATGTTCCATTGGAAAAAATATTTGCTTTAACGAGCTCTACAATTCTGTATATCGCGCTTCAAATATTCCTGCAACACCCTGTATATATATATATATATATATATTACCGAGCAAGATGGCTTAGTTCCACAAAGAGATGGATGGATAGCGCTGGGCTACAACTTGCCCCGGAAAAGAGCGAGGCCATCGTTCTGACAGGCAGGAAGAGAGTAGACAGCATGAAACTGATGGTGGCGGGCCAGGAAATCAAGCAGGTAACAGAGGCCAAATATCTTGGCGTCCTACTAGACAAGGGTCTCAGGGGGACAAATCACATTAGAAAGCGTACGGGCAAGGCGGCTAAAGCGGCTAACGCGATAGGCAAGATTCTGCCAAACTTACACGGCCCGCGGGAGTGCCGGCGACGACTACTAATGTCGGTTACCGAGTCCATTGCACTTTTCGCGGCGCCAGTCTGGCTGCAGAACACCTTGAAAACGAGAACGGCAAAAACAGCCCTAAGAAGAACGCAGAGAACAGCGGCGCTTAGGATCCTCCAGGCCTACCGCACGGTTAGCACGAACGCAGCTCTAGTACTGGCTGGCTCCCCACCTTGGGACTTGGTAGTGAATGAAAGGAAAAGTATATGGGAACGAGGGTCTGAATCTAACAAAGAAGCTGAAAGGGAAAAGACGATAAGATTGTGGCAAGAAGAATGGGATGCCATTCCCGCAGGCTCATCGGGTTATTCACTTCGCCTGCTCATCCCGGACATAAGGAAGTGGATTGACCGCCCGGCGGGAGAAATGAACTTTTTCCTCACGCAGTGTCTTACTGGCCACGGTGATTTTTAAAGTTATCTATTTCGTATAGGCAAAGCTCCCTCGGTAACCTGCGTGCACTGTGAAGACGGCATCGACGATGACCCTGAGCATACCCTCTTAAAATGCAAGGGACTAGAGCAGGCAAGGACAACCGCCATAGCGCTGCTACGATTGAGATGGGCCAAAGAAGCAGGAAAACAAGGAGTCGGGACACCAGACCCGCCGAAAAGTAACATGAGAACGTTTGTAGAGTACATATGCAGCACAGCATCGGCATGGAGGCTGGGCGAGGAAATGGCAACTGCGGTGATGAAAAAGAAAGCGGAGCTTGGCAGGTACAGAAGAGAACGGATAGCGCTTACGACATCAACAGATGACGTGGCTTGTAATCAAACGGGTTCGCAGGTGTTGGGACAAGCACGTCGGACTGGTGGGGGAACCCGTGAGTGACCTCGGCCAAATGATCCGTTAGGCGCTCGCCACTTCTCCTAATGGCCCATAGTACTGTTCTATGGATATCTGGGCCATTAGAGAGTGAAGCTTAAGGGGGGAGGTGTGTTTAGTGGGTAGTGGTCTTGGTGGACCAACATCCAACCGCCAGGGTCGAGCCCCACACTGCTCTCGAGAGCGGAAATACTCCGTACTCAAAGCGTGCGTAAATGCATTCACCCTCCTCCAAAAAAAAAAAAAAAAAAAAAAAAAGATGGCTTAGTGGCAAAGCATTTGCCTTGCATTCGGGAGGACTGGGTTCGAGACCCAGACCGGCCACTCTTAAATTGATTTGCATGGTTTCTTATTTAGACAAGGTAAATGCCGGAGTGGATTAAAATTAGCCATGACATGAAAAAACCGTTACTTAGCCTCACTTAAAAAAAATATATATATATATATACATTTCTTTTTAAATATAAACTCTAATGGTAATGCGATTTGACCATGCGTTCGGGGACACAACAAGCTTTCATCGAAATAAAGGATGAGCGTGATGGGGCTAGAGCCGACGCGAAGATTATCCAAGATAGTGAAGCGAATGAGTGAAGTGCTCGCTAGCTGGCACACGTGCAAAAGTGTTCACTGCATTGATGATTGATTGCGGAAATATATACGTGTGCGCGTGTTACCTGAATGCTTGCCCAACTGTATCCACAAATGCCGTCTCGACAGTAAGCATTAAACACATGTGCAGTAACAGAACATTCCGAGGTAGTTCCGAGACGCTACACTTAAGCTACCAATTGTCATAGCAACAAAACTATATAAATGAAATACACTTTTGCATGCTATCAACAACTAAATACGATATGCGAGTTGACTCTTATATATATATATATATATATATGTATATAAATATATATATATATATATATATGTATATATATAGATATGTATATGTATATATACTATATACATATATATATATATATATATATATATATATATATATATATATACTATATACATATATATTTTTTTTTTATTTACACAGCTTACAAGCCATAAACATACATAAAATATACAGGGCAAAATCAGCCACCGGAATCTGCTACCGAAGTAAGCTGTGTGCGTAGAGACGGCAACCTTCGATTCTAATACGACAAGAGCGCTGTTTATCGCTGTTGTCGAGTTGGCGAGTTCATCGAAACGATTGAGGCGATCGGTTGGCTCCAGCCAGAGACCGGGCAAGGGTTTGACGGAGGTCACCAATCTCGAACAGCATCTCGGGTATTCGCATGCAAAGGTCATATGTGGTCAATCCGATGGATTGATTGATTAAAACGTCCACGCTTTACTGCTGAACGTACAGGAATAGACGAGGGGCATTCCCCTCGATCATCGTCATCTCGACTATCGAAACTGCTGTTTGCTTTGAAAGTGTTGCTGTTCGACAAGGTACTCCCTAACCTCCCTCGTTAGGAGTACATGTAGGAGAACTAGCCTATTATTTTAGATAATTGTATCGGTTAACGCGCGCCGTCAAGGTCAAGACAAAACTGACAAAACCAACACGCTAACTAGCATCTGACTTTCACGCACATTGCCTGGTAGCGGCCGTGCGAATTTCTTAAGGACGTGCGAACTTCTTAGGGTCGTAAGAACTCCTTAAGGCCGTAAGAACTCCTTAAGGCCGTAAGAACTCCTTAAGCCCGTAAGAACTCCTTACCGCCGTAAGAACTCCTTAAGGCCAGCGTACGGCCAGCGTAGTTTATGAAATGAGGGGCTACATACCTCGTTGTAGAGCCATTGCAAGGGCGACGTTGGCTTGGCGAAAATTTGAAGGACGCGCGCGTGGAACGGGCGAAATCGCGGAGGGAGAGCGTTAACAGGGCCGGTACCGGTGGCCACGGCTAATCAACCGACTTTTGACGAGGCAACTATGTCCTTTCACGCAACAACGACTCGTCAGCCAGTCAGAGCTTTGTTCTTCAGAGTTTTTACTGCAGGAAATCTTTTCTCCTGCGAGAAAGTGTTTTTCGTCGATTTCGCTGCTAGTCCTGGTTTCTTTTTCTTCGACACCACAAATTCTTGTTTTTTTTTCTTTAATAGAGATCACACAACACACTTACAGCTAGTTACTCGTTCGAAGAACAACACGGGCAACCACAATCATTAGCAGTTGGGTTAGTACTGGCAGTATTAGACTCTGATGTCGGCGGTTTTTGCTGTCTTTGTTGTTGTTATTGTTCTATTAGAGTGGCAGTCCGATCATGACACAGTTGTGACACAGTTTATCATACGAGCACCAAATCCGACAATGACGACCTTGACAGAGGCAGTTGTCATTCAGAGCAAGGATCTTTTCTCTCTTTTTCTCTAGCTCTTTCTCTCTCTAGAGGAAGAAAGGAGATTGTCACTGCACTTAACTAGATAACCCAGGACCAGATTAGGCCCCGTAACAGTTAGCGTTTGGGAACGATTTGAATCGATGTGTTCGAAATCGAGCTCACGTACTCTCTCTGACTCTCTCGCTCTCTCTCTCTCTCTGGATATTTCTCTTCTCGTTCTATACAGAAGCTATGATCGTAGTCGTCAAGTTGTTGTTGTCGTTCGGCGCCTCCGTCTGTTTCTGCACGTCGTACTTTGCGCCCCATGCACTACCCGAGCAGCGGAACAGTACGTACACTTTGTCAGTTCAGAGCGCGGTCAGCTTAAGCCACATCAGCCGCCCGCAACCACCAGGTGTGTCGATGATGTGTGTCGTCCAAGCACTCACAGCAACACCATTTGCACCGTCCTTCAGGCGGCAGGACTTCTGTACACCATTTGCACCGTCCTTCAGGCGGCAGGACTTCTGTACACCATTTGCACCGTCCTTCAGGCGGCAGGACTTCTGTACACCATTTGCACCGTCCTTCAGACGGCAGGACTTCTGTACACCATTTGCACCGTCCTTCAGGCGGCAGGACTTCTGTACACCATTTGCACCGTCCTTCAGGCGGCAGGACTTCTGTACACCATTTGCACCGTCCTTCAGGCGGCAGGACTTCTGTTGCCAAGTTGCAGCACACAGCTGTTCAGCGCGGCGTCTGTGATCGCTGTTCCTGCTGTGCCCCGCTCGGATTTTGCTCCTGTCCGCTGCGGCGGTGGCGTCGGCAGCGGTTATTGCGGCTTCTCTAGCGGTCGAATTCTGTTTCGAATCTCTGCGGTGGGCAGTGTTGTTTGTTATACGCGTGCGAAACGTCGGCCAGGAGGACAACGAGGAGATGCTGCGAGTGTTGATGCTGGTGGTCGGCTGATGGACAAGTCCGTGCCGATTTTTCGCGTATGCGGTGCGTGACTGCCGCCAGCTTGAATGCTTGGATGGCGATGCTTCGAGCGACAACCACCGAGCGAGAGAGTACAACAAAAAACGGAACATATAGATACATCGATATAGAGCGAGAGAAAGAGAGATAGATAGAGAGAAAGAAAGAGAGATATGGAGGGAGAGAGATACACAGAGGGAGCGGGGATTTCGAGAGTAAGCGAGAGATGAAATGGGTGAATGCTCGCGTATGAGGCGTTCGATATGCGCAGTTTTCTATTGCGCCGCCTTAACACAACGACACAGTCACACTCAGCACAGATTAGGGGGCGTCGAACGCCGAATCGAATTTGCTCCTTGGTGATGTTATTGCAGTGTGTTGCTGCTGCTGCTGCTGTTGTCGTTGTTGTTGTTGCTGTTGATGTTGTTGTTATTGTTGCTGAAGCTGTTGATGTTGTTGTTATTGTTGCTGATGCTGTTGATGTTGTTGTTATTGTTGCGGATGCTGTTGATGTTGTAGTTGTTGTTAATGTTCTTGTTGTCATACTTTGTTGGTGTTGGTGTTGGTGTTGTTGTTGCTGATGCTGTTGATGTTGTTGTTGTTGTTGTTGTTGCTAATGTTAGTGTTGTCATATTTCGTTGGCGTTGGTGTTGTTGTTGTTGTTGTTGTTGTTGTTGTTGCTAATGTTATTGTTGTCATATTTCGTTGGTGTTGGTGTTGTTGTTGTCGTATTTTGTTGCTGTTGGTAGTGTTGTTGTTGTTGTTGTTTGACCTTGTTATCGTATATTTGGTTACAGTACTCGTTATTGTTGTAGCTATTATTTTTGCTATTGTTGTAGTTGCTGTTGCTGCTGCTGCTATAGGTGGTATTGTTGTTGTCCTCGACAGCAGTTCTCATATTGTTGTTGATGCTGCTGCTGTTGTTGTTCTGTTGTTGTTGTTGTTGTTGCTATGCTGTCATCTTGTTGCTGTTGCTGCTGGTATCACACTATCATTGCTGATGCAGCCGTAGCCTCGCGGCTCTACTCTTTAAGATGCTCACATTCACACACATACATACATACATACATACATACACACACCATCTATCCATCTATGTATCTACCGATCGATTGATCGTTTGCTCGCTGTCTCGCTGAACAATCTCATAGTTAGCATGAGGGAACAAGCGTATTTCACAGATACGTCAGCCACGCGTTGTTAAGCTAAACTACTACTACTACTACTATTACTACCACTACACGGTTGCCACAGGCCAGTGGTCGTCAGGCCGCCGTCATTCACGGCAACAGCAGTGAGTAGCAGCAACAACAGTAGCAGCAGCAACAACAACAAGGCATACTTGAGCCAGCAACAAGGCGACTGCCGCCCGCCGCTTTGTTGCTGTTGTTGCTGCCGCCGCTGTCGTCAACCAATCCTGGATCATCTTCGCTCCCGATTGCTAATATCTGTCTGTAACGACAACGACGACAACAACAACAACGACGCTAACAGCAACAACAACAACAACAACAACAACGACGACGACGACAACAACAACAACGTCATCAGCGGCAACAGCAACATCAGCAACAATATGAGTGTCCAGGGGCAATGGAATTACAGGCGGCTGAAATGAATGAGCCGCTTAGTGGCAGTAGCGGCTCGTGGCTCCAATTGGCTCCAACCTGTCGTCAGGGCTGATTGCAGCGGGCGTCGACCTCTCCGTCGTCGCGTCTCTATCGTAGAATAAGACACCCCATATATATATATATATATATATATATATATATATATATATATATATGTATATATATATATATATATATATATATATATACATATATATATATATGTATATTTATATATATATACATACATATATGTATATATATATATATATATACATATACACACACGTACATATATGTATATATACATACATAAATGTATATGAATACACGACGGCAGCTAGTTTGCTAGTCATAGTTATTGTCATTAAGCCGGTTCGATTCCCGTTGTTGCTGATCTCGATTTTTCTCGTACTGCAATGCCCATTAAGAATAGACGATAAACCATACCGCTGACTGCGGAGTGTAGCTACCCTGCCACAAGGAGTGTTGAGAGGTGAGACCCTACATATCTTAATATATCCGGTCGTTCGAACGGGTGCGACATTTGAAGCAAATATATATATATATATATATATATATATATATATATATATATATATATATATATACATATATATACATACAGATATCTGGACATCTCTTTGTTTCTAAAAAGAAAGTTCCACTTGAACAGATATCTGCCCTATGGGTGGACGTTTGGTCGTCGCAGCTGTGGTGGTGGTCGTGGTGATGGTGGTTTGCTTACGTGTAATGCTTTCATACAGAACGCTGCAAGACGAGAATCACCGACCGAGGACCTTGGGCCAGTCAAGCACTGTACATATCTGTTCGATTTCGAGTCTTTCATCACATCGACGACGACACATACATCTGCTGTTCAGCAAAAAGCGGCGGCACAGTCAGCCCCCCACCGAACGAGAGAGATGTGGCAAATCTAGAGGTCAGCGGAAGATTTTCATCGCGTTTCAACTGTCGTTACTGCTCGGACGGACAAAAGGACGGATGGATGACTCGATTTGTGCCAAGTAAGGTCAAACGTTCTCTCTCGCAACGCAAAGCCGGCCCAGTAATGCCTTCGCCGCGTTTCGATTGGCCAGCATCCATGGCCATGGAACGGTCAACCCTGTAGGAATGTCTCGGTTTGATTACTACATCGAGCGTATACGGTAGTGACGAAACAGTGACGCAGCGAGGGAGACGAATCGCCCGCGATTTTGATGTCATGACTCGCTGTGCTGATCCGTTCGAAGCGTTCCGATACGACAATACAATAAGCGTACGTAAGGTGATCCCGACCAGTTGATCATTGTGTGCAAGAATCCCTAATAAAAACGAAACAGTACGTATAGTTTTCTTACTCTTTTAGTATTAGTACATCTTTTTTTCTAATATTTTGATTATTATGATTGTTTTAGTGTTTTAGGAGTCTTACGATACTATATATATCTCTGTCTGTTACGACGACTACCACCTACCTCGTCTATACCAGATTACGGCAGAGAACGCTCTTTCATTGATTGTCATACAGGTCACACGTTTGATGCCAACGCTATTTAAGCTGTCGTTGTTTTAGTTGCTGCCATTGTTGTTTTTGTTGTTCGCACTAAGTCAGCGAAGAGGTTAATGTGTCAAGGCTTGATTAGTTAAAACATTTCAATTCTATATATATATATATATATATATATATATATATATTGATTTTTTTTTAAAAAGCATTTGTAATGCAGTTTTGCAAATAAACTACGTAATGTATATATATATATATATATATAATTGTTTATTTTTGTCAAATAGAGTCCGTGTGAAAGAGTAACTTTTATCTTACACGGCTCTTTATATATAATAGGAAAGGTGATCTTATCGATGAGATGTTATATTAACTAAAGAAACTGCTTGAGTAAAATGTAATTAAAATGAAGTAGAACTACAAGATGAACGTAATGGCCCGAGCAGGTTGCGCACGCGGTTTTTCACGCGGACCCTACCACAGGTTTTGGCTTTAGCTATGTAGAGTTTATTACCGTTAGTTTATTCTCAGTGCATTCATTGCTGACCCGTTCAGAAAGTACTGTGGATTTTGTCACGACTTTATTAAGAGGATTAGGTCAACTGCATAAGGAGAAAGCGTGAGAAGCTTTTGTTTTGCGCAGGACATTCGATAGGGCTGTGACGTGGACATCACGAAGAAGGATGCGCTCCCAGTTCCTTCGTGCGACGTATATCGTCTGTGTAATGAAATCCCTAATGTGATCATCCACGTTTTCAACCGAAAGAAAGCTTTGATAGAGAATTTGCAGACCACGTCCTTTTTCAAAACACATTTAGCCAAATGCAATATGAAAATCTATAAACTCTGCATATGCCATTTCAATAATTTGGTAGCGTTCTCACATAAAGGAAAGAAGTTTGCCGCGTCTTTAGCCTCGGAAAAAAATCCATGTTACGTTTTCGGTAGATTCTGTCATACTTCATTATATGGAAAAAAACTGGACATAAAGCTTTTAGGGTTGACATTGCGGGGGGATATATACAGTCTACCTTGTGGGGTTGTTGTTTATCTTTGACCGCAATTTTGTACAACAAAACTTGTGCATTTGAGAAGACCAGAAATTGCTTGGTTCGGCAACCTATATGCGCATTTTTCCAGTGATTTTTAAAGGGAGTATGCCACTCCTTGTCGTTAATGAATTAGCAGGCCGTTACCCATGTTTGGCACAGGAGCAGCCAGTGTTATACAGTTCACGATAAGTTTTAGTAGCTTTATGCCTTCAAGGTAACGACGTCATTGATGCTGTCGTATTGTCTTAAACAGCCGTTTGATTTGTTTGAGTAGTCAGTTACTCTTAGTCTACGAGGGATTCGGTCATCATGGCTACTATGCGCCTCCTTCCATGACGTTCCATGTCAAATGCGCGTATCGTAGGTGCGCCCTCTCTGTTTAGTACGGACTATGGCGTGTGAATAGCCCCCTATACCTCTTTATTATTATTAGACTGTATGGCTTGTTTGAGCCTGTGCGAGAGTTTTTTAAGTTCGGCTCTCGAATTGTAGTGTTACTGTTCAACTCTAGCGCGGTGGTGTTACCGAACTGCGGCCGTCTATGCGAGTGAGCTCAAAATGTATCGGGCAGTGTCTACAATGTGTACAATGGACGGAGGGTGTGGGCGTTTCATTTTACGCGCTACAGCTGCTAAAACTTGTTGACGAGTCCGGTGGCGTGGTGAGTGCATCAGCGTGCGCCTTGCGACCGGAGAAGACACATAGGTGCAGCACGGGTTCGACGGGCTCCACCGTTGCACATTTGTATGTATGGGGTGTCCGTCTCACAAAGCAACACTGTGAAAGCAGTGTCCCGTGGACGCTAAATGCTGGCTGAGGGTGAGCCCGAAAAAGTTATGCTTAAACTCGTTCCTTACTCGGGTTTACCGTGAATGCCAACGCAGCGTTGCGTGACAACACTTGCGCAAGACGAGTCTAGACATATAGGAAAATTACAAATGGTCAATCTTGATTTGGAGCTCTCATACTTTTGTTCATGCACCATGTGTAAGTATATTTGCGTAAACTGACACCGGCGATCACTTGCTCTTTCTGGGGAGTAGAATGTACGCACATGAATGTGCTGAATCAACCTTGGGGTGTTGTGTGAAAGCTAGTAAAGTTTGTGTCTGTGACAAAAGTATCAGCTAAGATTATTAAGTCGGCGTCTGCGAAAAAGATGTTCCTATTTCGGCCAGTGAGTAAATCTCCGAAAAAGCTGTGCCCCAAACAACAAGCTTGACAATTCCACCTCAGAGTCTCGACACTGATCAGTCAGTCCACGGTCGATTTACGCTTAGTGTATTAGCTCAATTACCGTAATCGTCGAAGTAAAGTTCGAGTAGAAACAAGTGCCAGAATCGTATACGTAAAAGTTGCGCGTTGAGACAGGCTATTGGTGTTTCTGTAACTGCTGTTGCAAATGCGAGCCCCGAAGTGGCAACTGACATGTGACCGAATTGCTATCTGCGTCCTCGTAATTGTATTGCAACTGCCTATACACACCTATCGGCTTCAACCCGTTTATCCCGCACCAGGTTAGCCTTTAACGTGACCTCATCCGTTACTGGAGGCCTGAGCTTGACAAAAAAGCCGTCGTTGACGTTGTTATCATAGTCATGACGATTGTCACGCTAACTGTCAACGTTTGGCCAGACTAGTTAACGGCAATTAGCACTATCAGACGTTGTTGGTTACGTAGGTTGAGGAATCATTAGGCTTTTAGTGGGTTAAAGTCTAACCATCTCTGTTCCTAGATCCTGTGAGAAAAACACACGTTGTTAAAAAAACAACGCTTCCTTCACCTGCTCTTCTCTCTCCCATTGGGGATGCACTATGCGCTGAAGCTACTACTAAAGTTTTCGGCCTGACCCTCAGCCAAGATTTAACGTCCACGGAACTGTTTTTCACATTGCTTCATAGACGGACCCCCATAAATACAGATCGGTGCATCGGTGGGGCTCGAACCCGCGCACCTATGTGTCTCCTCCGGTTGCGAGGCGCAGACTTAAGCCACCACGCCACCGGGCTCGACGCTACTACTACTACTAGCACAAAAAAGTAAAGTTTTTGGGCTGACCCTCAGCCAAGATTTAACGTCCACGAAACTGCTTTTCACATTGCTTTATACTACTAACACTACTGCTAGTACTACTACTATTTTGCGCTGAAATATGGTTTGGTTTCCGTTTGCATTTTTCTTATTCGATGTTTTTGTTCCCAATCGCCGCTCATAAACGTCTAAACGCCACATAGCGGAACGAGCAAACAGATGGTTGAGGTTGGACAGCGCGTTCTTCTTATCTGGCTGTGTAGTGCTTTTGCTGCTGGGATCGACGCGACCGACCTTGGTCGCGTGATGACGTCTACGATTCTGCTAGGCGCTCACACCATAGTAGCTTTAGCCTTTAGGCTTTAGTGCACGCGTGCCCTGCAAAGCGATAACGAACCGATTAGCAGTTGCAACGCAAACAGACACCTACAAAATGATTATTTATAAAAGCTCTTTTTGTGTGAATGTGACACTGATTTTGACAACTGTTTTCGCCACGCTTTTGAATCGTGTGACGCCGTTGGTGGAGTTGAACGCACTGCTCAAAAGGGCCGCACCTGTGTCGCATGCTTTCAGATATGCCAGGCTCGTCCCTCGATTGGTTTTGCGACGACGACCAATATTCTGGCCACCCAATAATCCTCAATCAAATCAACGGGGTCTCGTAGATGAGACAGGTTAGCCCTGGTAACGAAGTCGACAGTCCATAAGGTGATGACAATGTTGTTGTTGTTGTTGTTGTTGTTGCTGTTGCTGTTGCTGTTGCTGTTGTTGATGCTGCCGTTACTAGGCAGGGTCAGAAATGTCGCTCTATAACGACGCGATAATCTGCTCGTTTGCGCGAAGCATTGTGCCGCGCCACGTTCAGCTGGCTGAGTTATCTAGCGGGTCAATTTCGAGTTCGAATTCTACCGAAGTGGCGGCAAAATGATCCAAGGACCTGGAAAAACAACTCGTTAAGTCAAGAAGCGTTTAATCCTACCGACCGAGAATTAGTTTTAGCACTCGTTTCATCTGATGGAGGCCAGCAGAGAATGTGCAGAAGGGAGCGCGGCAGGGAGAACCGTTGCAGGCCCCCCTGTTCATACCGATAATAAGATATTGGTTTGCGTCTTCGAGCTTGGTGATGATCGATAAGGCGTCGGTGTTCGTGAATAGTAGTAGACATTTTCCACCGACGAAGATAAGCCGATTCGATGGGACGATGGTGCCGTCAAAATGAGAACGCATCAGGCTTTACACGCTAGCCAGCCGAGCTTTAGCTGTCAACGTCCGAGCAGGGATGGAATTTAGTTCATAAGAACACCGCAATGATACTGGAGTATATGAGAGAACTTTCAAGCTCTCTGTGGTGAACACAAAGCCTGACCCCCAGGTTTGGCTTTATCTATGTCTGGTCCAATACGGTTGAGAAAGCAACTAAAGCTACGGCGATTTCATCTCTTCTCAATGTTCCTTTACTTGCCAAATGCTATGACTCAACAGGGTATACGGTTATGCTCACCAAACTTGATAGACCGTTTTTACCAAGCAAGATATATTGGCCGCACTGAAGTGTAGCTCAATCCTGCTCACTGGTCTACTAATACGAACGGCTGATCTAAATAGGGTGTTGAGAAAAAAGCACAAATCTCACGTTTTCTCTGCCCAAACACCAGCAGATTGCGCGCAAGCCCTGGTATGTGCCATGACGTTTCCACAGATACTGCGAGTTATCCGTGGTATGTGCTATGGTATTTCCGAGCTCGGTGCGTTTACAACGCCACTGCCAGCTTGGTTGCCAGCGTTGGTATCTTTTGCTAAGGTGCCTCGACTCTCAACCGGTGTCCCGTTATTGAGGCAGAAAGAGCCAAAAAGATAGATAGAGATAAGGCCAAGCTGTGTTTGCTATTTTTCTACTCTGATAAGGACGGAGGAAAGATGCAATATTATCGCGCCTGGCAACGCTAGAAAGATTAGACGTCGTCACTCTAGAATAAGGTCATAACGCTATCGCTAGTTCAATGGCTGTCGTTATTTTTCTGAAGGAAGTAAAATTTCCGTTTGATCACGTTATTGATCTCTTCGTAAAATATAGTAGAGTAGATATTACAGCACCGCAAAAAGAGTGAACGTAACTAGAAATCTCAATCCTAGAAACGTTGACGAGCAGGTTCTCACGGCGATGGCAAATTTGATATTGAGCTTTGTAGGTGTCTGCGTTTCACAAGTAAAGGTTGCTTGTTTCTGTCTTGATAATGAATTCAAATTTTTTCCTGTCCAATTAGACTCATAATCACCTGCAACACAATCGTGAACACCAACGTGCATTGGCAAGTATATTTTCATTGGCAATCCATCATAGTCGTACTTTGTGTAACAAATCAGACGTTTTGTGACTATATCAATATCAACTAATAATAATAATAAATAATAATAATGAAGAGCCCTCTTAACGTTTGGTCCCTAGATGACGCAACGATTGGAGGCCCACTTGATCTGGTTGTGTGTGATATTATCAACGTGCTGAATTTTGCAGAAGAGGGAGGTCTTAGCCTCCACACTTAGTGTGAAGTCATTACATTGGGAAGTAATGCCCAAGAACAGGATGAAATTTCTAGGGCGGTTTCAAATGTCTTGCCAGAATCTAGGCGCGTTGACTTAGACGAGCTGGAGCTTCTGGGAGCTCCAATAAGCTTACGATCGATTCCAAAGACCCTTAAAGACAAGTGCACTGGACTGAAGCAAATTCGCTCTCGCTTAACGGCGATGCATTCGCAAGCAGCTCTGTGCATCTGGAGATACAACTTGGGCTCGCCAAAGCTTAACTATACTCTGCGCACTTCACCAGCTATTAAATGTCACGGAGATCTTCAAGCTTACAACGATACCGCAAGAAGCATTTAGGTGAGGTATTAAACGTCGACCTGCATGATAACACATGGAAAAGAGCAACCCTTCCAATTGCCGATGCGGACTTGGTATTAGATCAGCGGCGGAGCTGGCTCCCATGTGCTATGCCGCGTCTCTATTGGAATTTGGTAAACTCGCAAAAACGTTGGTCGAACTAGACATCCGCCAAGGAATCACAAGAGCCAAAGACGCTGCAGAGCTAATAGCTAGACAAACAATTGGACCAGGCCCCTGGCAAGAACGTCCCACACAGCATACATTGGACTTCTACAGATGCAGCGCTGCAGCTAGAGAGCTGTTAGACAGCCTCCAATCTCCAGTGGAAAAAGCTGTCTTTCTGGCAGCACGGGACACATTTAGTGGAGGCTTTCTAAAAAGTCTTCCTTCCCCGCAGCTGGGTACCATGCTGGACAACACCTCATTCTGCATGGTAACAGCTCTTCGAATAGGTGCCCCGGTTTGCAACCCCTACTGTTGCCGCGCATGTGGTACCACAGTAACTGAGGATGGACTTCACCCTCTTAGCTGCATCAAAATTCAAGGTAGAGTTTCTAGACACGCTGAAATCAATGCAATTATAAGAAGAGCCTTACGCAGAGATGGTATACCAAGCACGCTCGAGCCCAGATTAGAACTTCATGACGACAAAATACCTGACGGTGTAACAATCCCTCTATGGGCTAACGGCAGATGCTTGGTATGGGATGCTACAGTGTCCTGTACAGTGGCTCCCTCGTATATACGCCACAGTTCACTAGAAACGGGATGGGTTGCCGAGCGCGCAGATAATGGGAAAAAACGCAAGTACCAAGAACTGGAGACAACTTACATCGTAGTGCTAATATCTATGGAAACAATGGGTCCGGTAAGCAAGGGAACCAAGAGATTCATCAGTGAGCTGGGCCAACGGATTACAGACCTCACAGGGAATCGGCGCGAAGGCGAGTTTCTACGGCAACTGCTGTCGCTTGCAGTGTGCCGAGGAAACGCCGGCTGTATTGTCGTTTCCATGGAATAATATTTAGGAGCTAGGAGAAGACAAGGAGTACACGTTCACACCTCACATAATAATAATAATAATAATAATAATAATAATAATAATAATAATAATAATAATAATAATAATAATAATAATAATAATAATAATAATAATAATAAATAATAATAATAATAAGTAGTAATACCATGTAATGTATCTAGTATCATTCTGCCGTCCGCTCTCTTCTAGTGCGGGTTGTTTGCACGCAAGCTTCGTCGACGTACTGTGATTTCGTGCTCGGGTGGTCTCATTCGTGCATCTGTGATATTGCTGAGTGAGCCTCAGGTCTTTGAGCTCGCTCTACGACGGTGCGGTGGGTTGTACTACCCTGCAACTATGGTGCTTAGCGTTTCCAGCTTGCCACCTCTATCAACGGCTCGGAGCTTTGACGCAGCCTTCCATGCTGCCTCAGACAGGTTGGTGAGTTGCATTCCAGATGACTCCTGGGTAGCGGAGGTCCTGGTCGAGCGGCCATCTCGGAAGGTGGTAATAGGGCTAATCAGATAACTTCGCTGTCACCTGTCGAGTGCTAGAATCGATCCGACCCGCGCTATAATATTCCCGTCCTTTAGCTGTAATGTGCTAGTATTACACGCTATATTATGTCGCTAAGAAGCCGATTGAAAATGATTGAATTTTCGTGAGTGTCCGCTCTCGAGTTGTTGTGAATGGCGGCGGTTCGAATCTACGTGTCGCGGAGTTCGCGTTGTCACACGAGGTGACGCTAGAATTGCCGCACGCTACACCAGGTATTCAGAAGAACGAAGTTTGAAAATTGAAATTTGAAACGAGGAGTTGTTGCTGTTTCCAGGGGTATCAAAGAGTCTGCGTAGATCAGCGCAGATACGGCATTCGATTACCCTTTCATTTCATCATATTACTCTTTATTACGGAGCACTCACAATGCACGTTCATACCTATGGCCTTTAATAGGTTAGCCACAGTACAGTTTTCTGGAAATTACTTCATCTGGACACGTGCATTTGTCATTAAGCTGCTCCAATCTGTGGGGCTAATATATATACAGGTAGTTCAACAGGTTCTTAAAATGAGCTTTTCAGAATTCGAATTTTGGCGCGCTTTCACCGGTATTGGAAACGGCAACTTTTCGACTGTTAGCAGTCAAAATATTATGGTGATTGGCCGTTGCGATTTCGTTTGATCGCTTTTCCCGTGCAACGTATCGGCGTGATTTTGAAAAATGGAGAATAAAGAGTTTCAAGTAGTTATCAAGCATTTTTATTTTAAAGGTTGGAATGCGACCCAAGTGAAAACTGAGTTAGACGAGCTGTACGGTGACTCTGCTCCATGTTTTGCCACTGTTTCCAACTGGATTAATGAGTTAAAAAGAGGTCGCAGGAGCACCGAGGATGAACTACGTTCAGGACGCCCAAAAACGGCAACTGATGAGGAAAACGTAGAAAAAGTGCGGAGAATCGTTGCCGCAGATAAACGAGTGAACATTAGGGAGATATCGGAGGCCTTAGGGATCAGTTTGGGTAGTGTGCATTTCATCCTGCACGAGAAGATGAAAAAGCTCAGAGCAAAATGGGTGCCGCATTTGCTCAACCAAGGCCAAAAAGACGAGCGTGTTTCCGCTTTACAGCGAAATTTGGCCAAGATGTCGAAAAATCCGTCGGATTTTTTGCGCAGATTCGTGACCGTCGATGAAAACTGGGTCCATCACTATACTCGCGAGACCCAAGAAGCACCTCGCCAATGGTGTGCACCTGGTGAAGGACCTCCGAAGAGGGTGCGGACAACGGCATCGGCCGGAAAGATGATGGCTACGGTTTTTTGGGACCAACGTGGCATAATTCTGGTCGACTACCTTGAGAGCGGTAAAACGATCACGGGAGAATATTATGCAAGACTGTTGGACTGCCTGAAGCAAGAACTCATCGTGAAACGGCCCGCTTTGCCTGTTTCACCAGGACAATGCTCCTGCACACAAGGCGCGGCAAGCATCGGCAAAACTGGCCCAACTGAGGTTCGAACTTATTGAACAACCTTCCTATTCTTCAGACCTGGCCCCCTCTGATTATTTCCTCTTTGAACATTTGAATATTAATCTCGGTGGAAAGCGCTTTTCCAGCAATGAAGAGGTTAAGGTTACTGTCAATGCCTATTTTCAGTCTGAAGACGCGGAATTTTACTCAAGAGGTATAAATAGAAAAAATTAAAAACAATATTTGGAAAATTATTGGTTTTTATTTTAAGAACTTGTTGAACTACCTGATATATATATATATATATATATATATATATATATATATATATATATATATATATATATATATATATATTATTGTAGGAGTTACTAAAAATAGAAAAACAAAACTAATTGTCGTCATCTAAGCGCCGAGATTTCTAGAGATTTCTCCCCTGAAGTGAATTGCATAACCTGACCCGCATCGGGTATGTACATAGACCATTTTCCTGTTTCTAATTGCGCAAAGTTTACCACCATCCAGTCTTCGGTTCACAGAATTCTGCTATTCTCTGATAATTAGCCGGTTAATTCATTCTGACAGCTCCACGGCTGATAAAGCGTTTGCCGAACCCATATAGGAGTCATAATAAAGCCAACATTGACATGTTACTATGTCGCTCATAATATGTCTCGAGGCTAGTGGTTTATAATGCGGTCGACGTAAAATCGGCATTCTACGCTTTCAGTAATACCGTGCTTCTCATATACAGGATGACCTTTGATCTTGTGGACCTTCCTGTTTCTGATGGTTCGTGCAAGTTGGGTCAATTTTCATTCTCTCCAGGTTTACAGAGGCTACGTCGCTCTCGTCGAACAATCGCCAGCGCTACCTCAATGCAACCCTGCTGCGAGGACAGCATTTTATCGTAATCGTTGTTCAATTCTCTGTTGTTTCTATTTTCGAGGCTCTTGGTATTCTTCTCCGTCTTAGGACCTAATAGAGTCGAGTAGTCATGATTGTGCCATGAAACTTGCAGCTCGATCAATTGTAAGACTTCTGACTTCTATTATAAATTGTTCATTTTAGTCTGGCAGCTTCCCATCACGGTTGAAGACTACGGCAGTGTCCGATTCGAGGTCGAGGTGCATACGTTTTGTGTCGCAGTCTTTCGACGACGGCGATGGAATTCATTGATGTCCCCACCATACAGAGCTAACGTGTGGTGTACTCGTACATTACTGTCTTCTTACCAGTGCTATGCTACAGTATCCTTCTTTGGGGTGGTGGCTATGAAGGAGCTCTCAGCGGAGGGTCAGAGTAATAGAAATTGCTGATACACTAAGAGCCACTTTTTCTAAAAAGCAAAAGGATTTGGTCCGTACGGAGACCGCGTTTCCACTAGTATCTACCCCCCAGTCGAACATCAGCTAGGCGTACAACACTTTTCGCAGTGCCCTGAGTATCCTTAAAGTCTAGTCAACATACGCTTGCATGTTGCCTTCCTGAAATCTAGACCTGCATTCTCAAAAACGCAACATTCTCAATTCAATCAATCATACGTATTTCACTCTAAGAGAGTATATACACCATCCTTCCTTCCTGTTAATATCAAGCAATCTTATTTATTGTCCTGCCGTTCTACCGAGAGACGAAGTGCAGGGATTTTCGTTGTAGAGCCGGAAAGGCAACCGGGTGGTACTTAGCGCATTGCTGCGAGCAGAACCAACACATGCATTGAGTATTAAGGTATTCACGAAACTCCTTAGGGGAGCATACGAGGTGATAGAACCCGTATATGATGAACCTGGTATTCCCAATTTAGGATATACCTAGATCACAGGCCGCTGTTGTAGCAAACGCACCAAATCCTCTATCGAAATCCTCGCGATAGAATCCATTGTGATTACTTTTTGTGAAAAGTGCTCATACAAAGCATACTTCTTGGATGTTGTCGAGTGCAAAAGGGCGAAGTTGCGCGATTCATCTTTTTTTCAACCACATTTATTGGCCCAAAACCTAAGCGTTGTAAAATGCAATTTGTTGAGTAAACCAAATTTGAAGTCTCGTGTTTTTTTCAACATGATTTCAAAAGCGATATAGGGAATTGCAGGGCCCGTTTATAATTTTTTTTCAATAGGACACGCTCTCGGAGAAGCTCTGTTTTGGAGTGAGAGCGAAGTTACAAAAATTAGTGATACTGGTGGTATTGCCCGACATATGAGCTCACAAACTGAGATTGCGAGGCAGCCAGACTTTCCATAGCAAAATTAAACATCCTGCCATGTTCGTGAAAAAATCTGCTTGTTCTGAAGATAAGACAATACCAGCTATAAGATGCGTCATGGTCGTTTAAAAGAGAATTTGCAAAATGGAATAGTTCTACTTTTAGCTTTCACGTTCAATACTTCAAAATCATAACCGTACGACATTTCCCAACGCTCAAAACTAACGCATTCACGCTAATCCGTACTTCAAATGGATCTTGGTGTCTAATGATGGCGATCCGATTCGTGTTTGCAGAGTAATTAAGGTTTTCCGAAGAGGAAATCAATTTAAGATGCATGCATAAATTACCTACTCAAACAGATAAATCACTCTTCATAACTCTAGAAGCACACATAACAATTTTTTATATTAATGTAACTGCCCGATGGTGCCTCCGCGAGCCATCATACACACTTGGTAGCGCTGCATTTGCTGAGATTTTGTTGCACATCTTGAAATCTCACATGCATGGCTCGAACGGCCTTAGCAGCGGAAACTATCCTGGCGACACCAGCTCTTCACAGAACTGGATCAGAGTCTCGTACCGCGCTCTGCACGTCTAGCTTTGATCGGGCCGTCTCCCTCGTGCTATCGATAGCCTTGCATGCAAAGAGCGTGCTATCTACGCCATCGGCCTGGAACGCGTCACAAAAGAGACTTAAGTCTACCTCAGCCTTCTCGACCTTTACCATATGGGTCTGGAAGCTGCCATGACAAGTGAGTACTTGAATAAGTTAGTGCGTAGTTTCTGCGTACTCGCGTAGACACCGATATATAATGAGATCTGGCATTACTGATCCTGTCCACGACCCTGGTGCCTCTCGTTCCGCTCCAGTCCACTCAGCCTCCCAGCTCTCCAGGGTCTTCTTTTTTTGCATCGTCCCCTTTAAGTGCCTCTTCCCTAAGGTATAAAAGGTTCTTCTCTATTCGTTTTGGCCACGGTATCATGTGGGCAATTACCAGCACAGCGTCGGTGGACACTGTACGGTACGCTCTGGTCACCCTTATGGCCAGCTCACCCTCTGCGCCTTGCTTAGTTTTCTTCTTATTCTTCTCCGTTTTCTGTGCCGCTAGTCCCCAAATCGAAGTCTTGTCTGACCAGTTGAACAGAATTGGGTCAGCGACTGACGCTAGAAGACGACGCATCATCTCCGAGGACCCTTTTGTTTTCAGCATCAGCCTGGTCAGCTTGCGTGCCACTTAGTGCGTTATACCCGTTACGTAATCAGCGTGGGCTGCACTGCAGCATTTGACCTGCTTGTTTATTCGGATCATGTGACCGCCTACACGGATATCCCGTTCCCGACAACGCTGCCTTCTAATAAGCAAGAGCGCTTCGTGCACACATTAAGCTGTGAGACTTCATCCACCGATTGGCATGAGCGACAAACTCAATCCTGCGGGGCCTGTTCATCCCAAGCACGTTGTCGCTGGGTTCCACAACGTAGGCCCTAGCACGGAATGCTGTGGTACACCCGCAGTCACTGTTCCGTCTTTTTCCCTCGGCCTTACCGGGCATCTTGTTGATGGACTGGAACGTTGACCTCTATTTACGGAGTCCGTACTTGCCCTCTGAGAGCAAGATGTGCCCTTCCTCGATGGCGTCGTTAAGATGGTTCCCTCGCCGGCTTTGGAACAAGTGCCAAGCGGAATATATATATATATCACAGATGACCCATGTGGTGGTGATTTTTTCCCGGCAAATATTGTCATTAGATATACAGCAAAGAAACGCTATGGCGGTGCTTGACAATTGGTCTAGGTGGTCGACACCAGGGTTACCCATGGAGCTGATGTAATTTATTATCATGTTCACTGAAGGCACTTGTTTACACCCAACTATATAAATATTTAAACTGTTTATATTTACACCCACAATGTATATAATGATATATTTCACTCATAATGGGGTGTAAACAATTGTCCCCCAGTGAATGTGGCGTTAGTGAGATAGGCATGACATCATCCACCACGAGTCCCTTCCTAGTAGCAAAACAATAGGCGCACGGGTGTCTACTTCCTGTGACCAGCTCGACCGAGTTTTTGCCGTCCTCCAGAGGAAGAGACACAGTCTGGTGACTCGAAAGCGTGTTATCATCCACCAAGTCAACTACATTTATTAGATAATATATATTATTATTTATGATGATTATATATATATATATATATATATATATATATTTGTAAGTTCATTTTATGATACCATTTAGTTATTGATATAACTTTTAATCAATAATGTTTTGCACATATTATAAATACACATATGATAATCACTGCTCTTATCTTAAGAGAAGTTTCCACCTTCCCCGCAGCGCTAGTGGGTAGGCAGACGGATACCAGTGCGTTTCAACATAAAGATTACGTTGTAATTTGTCTAGGTGATCTTTAATCGGCAGGTCACGCCTGCTTTGTCTAATCGTGTCTGCGATGAGAAGTCTTGCATCTATTTCTTGCCAGGCGTTGCCGGCCTGGCTACCATGTTTACTTTTGGAGCCGTCTCAGCATAAAGCTAGATAGTTTGTCGCAATCTGCCGTTTAAAGAACTGCGAGGAAACTTCGATAGAGTGTTTCTCTGCGGTACACTATCATTACAATAGATATATGTTAAATTGCACTGAAATTCGTAGACGTGGCCGTTCATGACTGGGATAAACCAATGCACGTATTCTAATGTTTTTGCGCTTTCCGTGGGTCTCTTTTTGCCTTTGTACCACGGATGCTAATGGATACGGCTTTAATCACAGTATTAAGGTTATATGTATCGTTCTAACTAGCTCACTAGAGTTATATAGTTAGTCAAAGTTCTATAAAGAAAACGAAACGTTATTAACGTCGTATATGCTACCGCGGGGTGTGGTTACCAAAAGGCACCGCGTCTACCTGTATTTTTGAATATCCTCTGGTATATATAAATTTTTTATAGGATGAAAAATTGATCTGTTCAAGGTGGCGAGAAAATCCCCATCTAAGCTGACGACAACCCCAAGGACGACAGATAGACTTAAACAAAGTCAACCAAGAACATGACTGCCCAGTTGGCTAGCTTGTGCTCTCGAGCCTGAATGATCTTAGATGTGCAAAACTCTAAAAGTGAGGACAAAGAAAGAACAAAGACAGTGAAAAAATGAATTTGTATGTGGCAGAGAGCAAAGCTATTCTTTAAGGACAAGTACTCAGAGAACAATACCTGCTGACATCACGACCTCCCCGTGAGACCCCAGTTTGAGAGCAAGCGGCACATCTTACACGTGCCACAAGACTAAAGCCGCGAGAAAAAAAAAACTGTGAGAACGCCAATAATTATACGCATACGACGAGGAGGCACCTGTTAACTTCAAGGTGGTGGTACAATTTCTTAAAAGCTAAACATAAAACATAAAACAACCCAAGTAGGCATAGAGGCGGCCATCTTTCGCCTCGACAAAGTGGTATGGCGATTGACAGTAAAATAAAAAACTGGGCAGAACATGTAGCATAAATTAGCCTAATTGAGGGAGATCAGAGAGACCTAAAGAAGAAGGTACAGAGTTCTCAAGAAATAGAGCATGACTCAGACGCACGTCTGCAGGAGCTGGGAAGCCTAGAAAAATAATAATAGGCCTATGTAGAAACTCCAGTAGATAAACTAGAGATTCTCAGAAAGAATCAATCAAAATGAGGCTCTATAGGGCAGCCGTGCGAGAAATCTCCCAATCGGGCCGGACACGATGCGAAGGAAAAGATAGGACACGGAATAGACAGAACAAAGAACATTAAGAACCGAAACGGGAATGCTGGTAGACCTCATTGAAATGATCGAAAAACCTCATCGAATCGAGTATCGAAACCTGCTAACATTACAGCAGATCATGATTATCACCGTCAACACCAGCAGCACCTTATGAACTCCGCAGAAAATGTCAGTAATCAATATTTGTGCTAAAGCACTAGGAAAGTACCTTTACGCTTAAATCGAATGTATATTAGCTCCGTTGTGGCGAACGTTGAGGTTTTGGCGCGAGAGGCTGTGGCCGTCCTCTGCCGGCTGGTTGAGGCATGTATCGGCTGGTGAACGTTGGGACCATTGGGTACGGTGAAGTTTGGCGCGGACGCTGTGTTCGTTGGACGTGGTCGGTCAGGAGTGATTTGAATCACGTTAGTAGGGACGCTATGGTGGCCGTTGGAAGTTGTCAGTTAGGACTGATTTGAATTGCACCAAGATTCGTTTAGCGTGTAGTGCGTGGTTGGACAATCGCCGTACTGGACAAAGGGGGAAAGACTTCGTCACAATATTGCGACTCTGTTGAAAACGATGGCCACACTTGCTCGAAGGCGGGCGAAGTGAACTAATAGTAGCAATAATAACAAAAACGTACACATGTCGCTCCAGCTGGATTGGAGCAGGCCAAGCAATGACCGATACGGCGGTGACTAAGTTGAGACCGATATACATTTACGATTAATGCAAATTTTGCTAGGTTGTATAAAACGCGCGTATGTCCGTGGCTAGAATTAACTCTAGCATGCTACCTACTTGCTTCTCGACACGCTTCGACATAGTTATGCGTCGAAAAGGACAAAATATACACACACACATATATATATACGAGGCTAGATCGATATACTTGCAAAACCTTCACTTTTTTAAATTCAACTTGAAAAGAAAAGGTCTTCCGGTTTTTTTGCATAGAAGCGCCATTCAACAGCTACACACAGGTTAAATTTCGCGCCAATCAGTGACGGCGTTTGTTGTTAGAGATTGGTTCAAAGAAGCGACGAAAACGAGGTTGGGCGATTTTTAAGAAGCCGAAAATTGAGTAGCAACGTATCTGCATCAAATTATGTGTTAAAAAACAGATCATATGTTCTAAAGTGGTGGAAATGATACGAACTGCTTAAGGCGGCCAAGCAGCGGTCTGAAACACTGTGTATACGTTGTAGCGTTGACTTTGCGACGGACATGAAGAAACTGAAGATGACCCCCTGCCCCCCTTTGGAAGGCCTTCGACGTCAATGGCAGAAGATAAGGTAAAAAAAAGTTTGTGACATCGTAATCAACAATCGCCGAATTACTATCAGGAAGATAATTGAGGGATTGAAGGTATCGTACGGATCATTTATAACAGTCTTGACCGATATTTAATGCGCCAGAAGACCGGCAGCGAAGTTCGTTCTAAAAATGCCCAAATCTCCAGCAAATTAACACGCGTCGAAAAATGCTCGAGTTGAACCTTCAGGCGGTATCAGAAGGTTCTGGATTGCGTCAGAGAGTGATCACAGGAGATAAGCCGTAGGTATATGGTTACGACATCGCGGCCAAAGCTCAATACTCCCAGTGGTGCGTCCAAGAGGAGAGTCGGTCGAGGAAATTGAGAAAGAGCAAATTCAACGAATGTTTTTTTACTGTTTTTTTTTATTACAGGGAGTCATATTCCACGAGTGTTTGCCACCTGATTCTACAGCCAATGAGAAATACTAATGCGACATTTTAAAAATACTGTGCGATAACGTCCGACGCAAGAAGCCTTACTCTGGGCTTCTTGCGCTAACATTGGCAGTCGAGGAAATGAAGATCTCAAACGTGGCTCGGTACCTCGGTGTCCATCTCAATCGCGGATTACGAAAAACTACTCCTGTCAAGATTGCCATTGACAGGGCACCTAAAGTGATTAATGAGATTGCTTTCCTAACACCCACGGAGCTCGGACGGAAAAGAGACGATTGCTCATGAAGGTAGGAGAGTCAGTGGCGCTGTTCGGTTCACCAGTGTGGATGCAGCACGCGACCATAAATATGCTGCGGAGGACACAGAGAGGGCTGCGCTGAGAATCATGCGCTAGTTCTGGCCGGAACTATACCATGGGATCTCAAGGTCGACAAACGAGCAGCGTGATCAGATCCTCTGTTCGATCATAACGACGCCCATTCGCAGATTCAAGAAGGCGAACCAGGCTTTCCTGTCAAGACGTTTATCCCCGACATCAGGTCTTGGATGGATAGACCCGGCGGAGAACTGACCAACTACATTACGCAGGTCCTTACAGGTCATGGGAAATTCCAAGCATATTTGAAGAGGATTGGAAAGACGAATTCAGACATCTGCTCCTCCACTCCTCGCCTGACGTATCTTTTGCGTTGTTCACCTTCTTTTAAAAGGACCGACCTTCTCGACAAGTTCGACGACATTCTGCGTACGGGACTGGAACGGCTACTCAACGTTCACCTGGGATCTGTATCCTGGGCCCAGGCATCACTTCCTGTGAGCGCGGGGGGCTTAGGGATTCGCCGTGCTAGGGACTTATCATGATCGTGCTACTTGGGATCCTTGACAACATTTAAGGATTTAATACTTTTGATTGGAGTTGAAGATACCCCAGTTTAGCTGGCCAGGGCCCCCAATGAGGCCGTGGAGGAGTTTCGAGTTTGCACACACTCCGCATCGTCTCGGGTCTGCGGCTTGTGTTATTGTCCAGCATCGTCCCCAGCGGAACATGCGCTGTCCCGGATTCCTTCAATGAAAAAGCCCCTTGGTATGTGCGCCAACAGCCTTCTACGCCCGGATGGAAAAACCCTAGCACCATGGGAACGGGGTCGTCTGCTAGTGTGGGACGCGAAGGTTTCATGTACACTCGCCAAAGGTTACATTGCGCGCACAAGTCGGGAAGCTGGCGCGAGCGCACGTCTTGCTGAAAGTCGCAAATTGTCGAAGTACAGGGAGCTCTCGCCGCGATACATTATTCAGCCAATCGCCGTGGAAACGTTAGGGCCAATGGGTGAGGCGACCGTCAAGTTCCTCAAGGAGCTTGGAAAGGGGGTAACTGCTGTGACAAAGGATGCGCGAGCCGGGGAGTACCTTGTGCAGCGTATCTCCATAGATGTTCAACGTGGTAATGCAGCGGCGGTAGTGGGGTCGCTTCCATCGCCGGGGGAAGGACTGCCAGAAATGCCGTGGCAGTAACATCTATTATTTGACTATTAACACATTAAATAAACTTATCGTACTCTCGATCTGAGTGCGATCCCCTTTAAAAAAATACCAGAGACACACCGGAGCACACGGTATTCCACTGCCCGGCATGGAACCAAGGGATGGGCAGCTCGGAGATATTTTATATCAAAAGGATGTTGTCGCACGTATGCTGGAGTCTCGAGAACAGTGGAATAAGCTTGCGCGCGTAATCACAGGGATAATGATGGCCAAGGAGAAGGCTGTACGACAGCGTGCCGCCGACTTCATTGTAAATAATGCGATGCGGTCTCGGCGGCGGTCGATCTAACGGATGGCGCCCACATATGAGCTTTGTGAGGGCCTGGAGCTTGCAATTTACAGAGTTTTAAACAAAAACCTGCTGATAGTTACACGTTAGGTTGTGATAGTATGAAACACTCCCTTAACTGTGAGCAATATTAGTTTTATTCCAATTCGGTTATAAGGGATAACAGGAGGTATGAGGGTTTTAGCAGGTAAAACAAATGTTTTGGTAGTCATCAAGCTACCAGTGGGCGTGTAGTCCTGCACAGCGTGCCTAAACGCATTTCCCCCTCCTATATAAAAAAAATGTGACCTGGCCATCTGCCACGAAACATGTTTATTTACACGATCTGCTTTGGCAATTTATTTTGACGAGATGGTGTTTTTTAAGGTTGTTTAAACGAACGCTTACATAGTTTGATATATTTGACGAGTTTATATTACGACTGCACATCCGATAATCCGCTCTTGACTATAGTTCCCAAAAAAAGCTTATCACAATATATTTTCGGGTAATGTTACACCTTAACGAGATACGACGAAACAATTTCCTCTGTACACTTACTATTGCTTCAATGTGTCTGTCTAAATAAAGCCACCAAACCTCACAACAATTGGTTAACCTAACCAAACGATTATAACGCCACAAAAAGTAATAATATTGTAACGAGGTTTGCCCTTTGGCCAGTATGGCGATAATCTAACCACGCGGCCACCACGTGCACCGCCGACCCATGGCGCCACAACTCTAACATCGTCGTCGTCAGATCTACGTACCTGACCCGCAGCGGCGGCACCACCGGAGACGACGCTCGCCATGATAATGCGTAGTTTGAACCGACCAATCAGCGAAGAGGACGAATGTAAACCTTCCGATGTCGAATGTTCGAGAAGATTCGATTTGATTGTTTAACTTGATTACTATGCGAACGCTACGGCGTCCCCTTGAGTGAATAAATAGACCGAGAAGCATGGCTTAATGATCATTCCTTACCGGCTGCGCTACGCGCTAGACGTGCGTCGTGTGTTGTCAATCATCGTGCCTGCTTTCTGGGCTGACTCTCAGCCAAGATTTAACGTCCATAGAACTGCCCTTCGCTTTGCTTCATAGACGGACCCCCATAAATACAAATCGGTGCACCGGTAGGACTCGAACCCGCGCGCCCATGTCGCGAGACGCAAACGAATGCACCACGCCACCGAGCTCGACCAATCATCGTACCTAAGTCCCTCGTGTTGTAGTATCCGTCCGGCTGACTCTACATTCCCCAGTTAACTTAGCTTAGCAGAACAACATTACAATATATAATGAAACAACTAATTATGACTCGTTGATCGGATGATTTGTGTGATATGAGTGCTAAAATCCAATTTCGGTGTCTCTAATGGTATTTGAAATAAAGATAGCCTCTCCACGTAGCATGTAGTTACGGGCTTCCTTTAAACGCAATACTACATACTTCGGCACTTATATAAGCAATTCGTTATCCGCACACCGTGTCTTTCGTTAACAGTGTTGAAAGGTACGTATATTTTCAGATCATCAGCATAAAGCTTATTTATACGTTATCGATTTAGGGATAACTTTTTAAGATCTAAAGTGAATATGCAAAATAGAGTAGACCGAAGCCTGATCCCTGAGGAACGCCACTAATGCTATTATTCACGCGAACGCAGAGCTCTCTACAGGTAAGGTAACAAGCAATACATGATTGAGAGCGAGTATCTGCCTTAAGTGAAGCCATGTTAATTCTTATCCGATAAGCCTTCGGATTAAAGAAAAACTAAAATATAGTCCACTAGCAGTTTTTCAAAGATGATACATGCGAGTGATGATTGAGCTACAGGTCTATAATTATCTACATTTGACCTCGGAGCCTTTCTATGTACAAGAGTTACGACTGACTGCCGAATTTGCTTTGGCAAAATGTCATCCTTATAAGACCTACTGGATATAAAAAGGAGGATTAATTATTACATTCGCTTCCTTTTTACAAACATATGGGTGGGATTAAATAAGGAGTAAAGCTGTACTTAGTGGGTAGCTGTTTGATTTTGGTTAAAATATTATTCCGGAGACGGTAGGAGAGTCATCATTGGGGGCTCGTCGTCCTTACAGTACGCACGATCACGGCGTTGCGCGTGACGTGGTTAAGTTGCATATCTAAAACGACCCTGTGTCTTTAAAATCAAGACTAGCTTCTATGGAGTCTTTAAATTGCCTTCTACAACTCTTTTTCGTACCGCACATTTGGCTCCTGATTAATTAGCCGTTCTAAATTGGTAACATATTTACGTAAATTAGCATTCTTTAATTATTCAATGTACCTGGGATACGATGCTATACATCGAGTCAACGGTGTCACAATTTAAAAAACTAAGCCTACGGCTGATCATTTCAGTTTATTATCAAACTATTATACATCGAGTCAACGGTACCACAATTTTAAAACGAGTTGCTCCAGTTTTAACAAACTACAGCTGACAGAAATTATAACCTCCCTCATCTACCGTAGAATAGTCAGCATCAAATAAAATAGGAAACGAAACCGTATTGTGGTCGAATGGGATTAGCGACCAAAATATTCGTATATCTTAACTGGTAGATAGGTTTAAGATTAAAACTCGATCAATAATAGAGCCCATATTGTCGTCATTTGCCCGAAATAAAATTATTGCTTTTGCAGGTATGATACCTTAAGGACTGCCTGCCTGCAGGTGAAACCTCAAAACTGTTAGTAGAATAGCGTGAGTTTAATTTGACTGTGACTCTTCGTTATTGGTTTCTTTAATACGGTTGGTGTAATACATTATCATGCTCCTACGTTTCTCTGCTGGAGAATGCCTATATAAACGAAAAATATTACTTTGATCTCACTAATAGTAAGGAAGAGATGATGGCTTATAGGAGTTTCTGAGACCAGCTAATACATATGGGCAAGCAGGTTCTGATTCTATTTAGAGCTCTCCCTAACAAACCTTGAAGTGTTGTCTTGGGTATATATAGCTCGTGGTAGCTCTGACGATTAGTTGCGAGCAAGAAAAAAAATTCAAATCGGACGCCAGGTTTTTATCTATACTAACCGCGCAACACCCAAGTACCTACTCGATTAAACGAGGTTGGGTGGCGGAAAACATAGAAGTCAAAACAAACCCAAGTACTCTAAGATAGCCGTACTGTGTCGTGTCTAGTCCAGGTAGCCGAGCTACGGCAAACTACTAATGGAGCGCCGAGAGAAGTGGGTAGACGGTGTCATGGAGCATAGTCACAAGGCTGACTAAATCAGTTAAATCCTGTCGCTATCATTGGTATAAAAAAAAACACCGTGTCTTCCGGTAATAAATGCGATGAGTAAGTGCGACTTGATAGATGTTACAATAGAGGGCAATCTGCATTCGGAAACGTACAGCTATCTACAGCTAAGTAACGTAACATTATTTTTCCTCTTTATATCCTGTGGCCCATCGACCCGTTTGACTCGTTCCTCGACATCTCCTCGAGCTGTCGGACGATGCTTCGAGACCTTAAATAATTGTCTCGCAAAAAAGTTGAGTGCTTGCTCCCTTAGCCTTCGCTGGCTAGGGTTTCACGAACAAGCGGACCTGCCGGCACTGTGGAAAAACTTGCTCAATTTACCCTCTAGAGTGTTACCGGAACCCACGAATACTCCGTCATACGTATATTTAACTAATTTAACATATACTCGACTTGAGTACTAAATTGTTGATTTAGTAATTAAATAAAAATACGTCTATTATTTCTATTGTCGGTTAAACAGTGATATTGATAATTACTAGTATTATGGCTTGCCAAAAAATTTTGCTTTGTCCAACGGTTCGTGTCAGGACTCGTCTTTCACGGTCAAAGACGATATGTGCTCCTACCAAAGTTTGATCGGCTTGCGCGCATATGCACACTTTCTACAATAGAATGCGAAACAGCGAAACCTGATAATTAACCCTAAAATTGAGTAACGTCTATAATTAAAATCAGGGCCCGTTTTTTAAATGCATCCTTTTATTTGGACTTATTTATTCCGACCGGTATCGCGCATAAGTCATTTGCCGATAACTTGAACGAATATAAACAAAGCGGCGTAAAAAAGCTTGTAAGCCTATCGAGTCTATACCAACAGATACCCAGATTATAATCTCTAGCAAAGCTATACTTGCCTTGCATGGTACTCTAACGTAACGATATATATATATATATATATATATATACGATTTAAATAGTTACGTCATATGAAAACAACATTAGCATGTATGTAGCTTGTTAGAATTTTACCCGAAGCCATAACTCCTGAAAACGTGCCGCATGTCGAATCTGGAGGGTTCTTTTGACAATGAGTCTTAATATAAGAAACATGTGTCAGAGCTGTTGATTCCCTATAGATTTTGCAGACGGGGTTTACAAAGTAAATTCATATTTATCGTAATGATGTTTTAACGTACACCATTTGTGACTAGCTCAGGCTGCCACGAGTAAGCAAATATGATTCTTTATTTCTCACTAGACCGGCTAACACCCCCTGATACGTTGGAATTGGGTGCGAATTGCTCTCCACAGAGATTTGACTCAACACTGCCGAAAGATGCAATACGTGCTACGAAACCGTCTATTCGTTTGCGTCGAATCGGATTCAAGCAATAACAGTCATTGCCCTTCGGAAATAAATTATTATTTTAGTTTATGCACGACGTTAGGCCCACATGTACATATCCATTTCATCACAAAAGTGCGTCAGGGCTTTTTTGATGCAAGCGCTTCTGACTTCCCGTCGCTGCTCCGTGGATGAAGATCCAGCGCACTTCGGATGCAGGAGAATCTGCCCAAGCTTGATCAGGCTTGCACTAGCCTAGTACATACATCATCGTCCAAATGGCCAGAATCAGCTATCGTCGCTCGATTCTGGCCCCGTTTCCGAAACGCTCGTACTTCAGACCGGACTGTAGGGGTTAACGTTCTTGAAGAGCGAATTTGCTCGCGATTTTCGACGCATTTCGAACGAGACCGATGCGCCGGGCTTCTCGGGGTCCTTCGTCTCCACATTCGGTCGGTGGAATACCTAAGCAGAGAGGTCAATCCACATAAGACGTATGTTGCTTCACAACAGCTTGCGCTAATATTAAAGTACCTGTATCATAGAATACTGGCGTATTCCAAGTACTTCAATATTAGCGCGGGGGTACTTTTTTTTCCCTTTCCGGCGTGTCTCCCCGCGATGCGTGCGAATTGTGCGTGGTACGGGATTTTTCTCGCAAATATAAAGTTGGTCAGATGTGTAAACTCCCCAATAGTGGCATTTCCTAGGCCCGTTTGGCTCTGGGAGGCAAGGCATACGATATATAGATTATATGGCAATTAATTCATTGTCATATTGTCGTGGCCCATTCGAGGGCTGTTAAGGCTTACTGTTTAACGGATAGGTGTGTGCACACTGATTCCGGACCGGCTGGAGAACGCCCCAGGTCTAGTTAACCATGGGGTACTGATCGGGATGCCTGCTGCCTTGGCTTAATAGGCACAATGGCAAGAAATTATATATAAACAAACTAAAGCAAAAACCACAAAAAATACAAACAAATGTGCCACAGGGATCATGATAGGCGTCTTTCTAGCCATAGGAGTTAGTGAAAACCGTGCACAGCAAAACGGGTAGTTATGTGCCCATGTGTTTGTAAATATTGTTAAGGTCTATGTGTAAGGTGTGTATCGCGGCAGTGAGTGCAATGCAGTCTCCTTGCTACGAAAAAAGGCACTGAGCGATTTTCATTAGTAATATAATTACGAAGCTGTAGTGATATTGATCATACTATTGTACATTTTAGCCAATCTTGTGTGAAAATAGGTCATGTGTGTATATATATATATATATATATATATATATATATATACGTATAAACGTCTCGGTTTGTTCAATTCTATATATATATATATATATATATATATTCGTATAAACGTCTCGGTTTGTTAAATTATATATATATATATATATATATATATATATATATATATGACACCGGCGATTGCCTCTTCAGCAAAATTACCTGAATAGTTATAACTGTTTGAATTTATGTAATAATGGAAATTTCAAGCTCAATGAAGAATTATTGAACTTAAATTTGCCGAACTTAAATACAAATAAACAAGCCGTTCGGAGAAGACGGTCCCATAAAAAAATATATAAATATATATATATATATATATAAACGTCTCGGTTTGTTAAATTATACATATATATATATACCTTCGCGTAGGCAATTGCGACCGCGAGTACCCAGAGGACGACGAAGGTGCCCGTGCCAGCGAAGATGAGAAGGTGCCGGAGCGACTCATCCTGGTGAAATGGTTCGCCTTCGGTCGGTGTGTACTGCAATACAAATTGAAGGCCCAGACACAAAAGCACTCCGCAACATCAGCTTCCTTCAAGATTGACGTAAACGACACACTCTTTCCTGTTTCAAGATGTTTTCGTGGTGGTATTTTCCTATCAGCGTTCTCGGCTAGGCGTCGATACAGACACGTGCAACATATTTGGCATTATTGAACGCACAAATGCGGAAAAATGATCTGTCATATATAGCGTCGCAAATTTCTGGATGGGTCAAAGCATATTATCTGACGTCATAATATGACATAACGGAACAACATTTTCGTAATTAGCCGAGCTGTCTAGTTCTAATGCGAGCATGTACGCATAAGTACGCATAAACACGGAATAACGATCATAACTAGCGTTATCAACTAGTGTAGAAACAGGTTAGACTTTTTTAGGGAACACCTATATTCTATATATTTAAGATGATATAGCAGTACAAAATTAGCAAAAAATCTTGGAAGCTTGCGATCGAGTCGTAGAAGGGTGTACAATTTGGCTGCTCGGTACACGTCCAGCGAAGAACCATTAAGCCACTAAAGGCGTGTCATCTATATAATATTTAAGACCAATACCGTCCCTAAAAGCAATCCTTCTTGAGGATCGCTTTCAGAGACGGTATTGGTTTCAGGGATTGCAGATGTTGGTGAACGTTTGTGTAAATAAATACGTTCAAATCTTACAACTGAAAAACCGCTGGATTTCGAAGTTTGGAACGTTAAAAACAAAATTGACAACAAAGTAAAAATAATAATATTGCTCGTAAGAGTGTGTGTGTAAACCGACACAGTCTGTGTAATCTTTGAGAAAAGAGGCGTTTTATGCCCGAAGCACTTCTGTTGTCTAGTTTAGTTTTCAGCAAGCAATTAGATCACTCGGAAACTTTGAATTGACATCCACAAGTTGCCCAGCCATCTATTGGGTTCGATTCCGATTTCTCTCACTTTCCGACTAGCCTCCAAGCCGTTGTCTCTATGTCCTCATTATGCATGCCCTTACACCCTCAAGTCTAACATACCTGCTCTCGCATTAAACCTAGAAGACGGCCTTGCTGTTAACCAACCTGGCGCAGAAAACTGTGACAGCCTGCTGCCCCATTAATTATCGTATAGCCCTTCCATCTTCCCTCATTCCGGTTTTTTATTCACGTATACTTCCTTTAAACAAATGTTCTTCGTACGTGCTGTATGCCAGCCACTTCTGTGTGTATGCTGCTCTACCCTACTTTTAATTTGCTTACTGGGCCCATTAGTGCCTGTCCATTGCTGTTGACTGTGTGAATTTTATTTGTCTTGCCGCAAACCCTACCCTCCTGTCCCATTTAGTTTTTATTATCACTGCTTTTTCCCTTTTGTATCTTTTAACCGTCATTTAATGCCTTAATTTTGCTACTATACTTCAGCTCACCTACTACCATTTCACTAAAGTTTGACATTCCGCCCATCCCTTCGAGAAACTCTTTAATGGAGGTGAAACGGCACCCTAGTGAAAACAGAATTACTTCCCTCTGAACTCATTCTAATTCCCTCTACGATCCCGAGTTCTGTACTAGAACAGCGTTTACAAATGTTAGCCCTGGTACATGCATTGCCTTTTAAATGTCGACTGTAACCACATATCTATTGAATTCCCACAAACTTCTGCATCTTACCGAATTCCTTGCTCAGTGTGTTTGTTTTTGTTCTTAACACAGCTTCCTATCTTAACAATTTTACCTTCCACAATATAGTCACACCTAAATATGTATTTGGAGTTCGTTAAGCACCATACACAATTTATCTGATCCCCCTCTCCACAGACATCAAGCATTCCTTGGACTTCCCCTACATGCCTTGCCAAAACCACTATACATTGTGCAAACAACAAGAGAGGAATTCTAATGAATATTTTCCCTCCCCCACCTGCCTCCCCAGCCCGGTATTATAAACCCTTCTCGATTAGGAACACCACATCCACTCGACTTTCCGTTCGTATGTGTTTTCCCTATAAATATCTTCTAGTAAGCCTATCCAACTGCATAGAATTCGTCTTCCGCCATAATCGTATGCATCATATATTATAGAATATATACTATTAAAGAAGAATGTATCTAATGCTCCAGATATAGAGCAAATACAGAAAAAAAAACCCTAACACGCGTCTCTACAGAACTCATTTATAGAATATCACAACGGTCCGACGAGTTGTGTTGGCCGCTTGCCTACGGCCGATCTGCAGTCAATCGATTCAAATAAATCTGCAATTCTAAGAGATTTATACCGCTAGCATCCCCGAAAACGTTATCGGCCTCCCATACACACTTGCAGGGGATATGCGTTCACAAACCTAAATATAAACTCAAAATCGATTTTGAGGATGTGGGACGAACACAAGTGGTACGAGCCCACCAGCGGTTGCCTGTTGGGCGCAGCATACCTCTTGGTTCTCAAAATTTTCTTGGGCTCACAGTGCTTATTGCTTTTATGCGTGGGCACAAAACTCGCCACTTTTTTCTTGCCTTCACACTTGGATACTCAAATGTCCGAATTCAGTTCGAGACATTAGACACACGCTCATTACATACAACTGGTTGTTCACTCGACTATAAGCTTCAAGCTCATGTCGTTGTTGCTAAAACTCGCCGCAGATGCCTTCCGCCGACCTTTGAAGACAGCAGCTGAGAGTGTGGCCCTAACGAAGGCCCTTCTGCTACCACTCATTGCCGTTGAGTACCGAACCTCAGGCAGAAGACTTTGTAAAGTTGCACGCCTTAACCTGGCATACGCGCCGTTTCGCTAGTTGACCGCGCGACATACATTGACGCGACAATGCTCGCTACAATTAAGGTGCGCCCGTAAACGACAAACTGCGTTATTACCTTGACAGTCATCGTTAAGCCTAACCTAACATCGCACGCGTCGACTCTGAGAGGTTGATCTATCATCCCTCAGGTAGATAGTACAATGTTAGTTGAACGTGCGTTTTGGCTCGCAGGACAGACAATACATCATATTAGTCCAGTGCTAAATGCAAACACACACAAATTCCATTTATTCGTTTTGTTTTTTTTAAGACTTTTCCGTAACGCTATTGCCCGTGTACGGTTTTCATGTCATGTCTACTTTTAATCGACTCCGGCATTTACCTTGTCTAAATTGGAAACCATGCAAACCAATTTAAAAGTGGCCGGTCTGGGTCTCGAACCCGCAGTCCTCCCGAATGCAAGGCAAAGGCTTTGCCACTAAGCCATCTTGCTCGGCACACATTTAGTGTCGATAGTACCTAAGTACAAAGATTTGGCTCGGCGTCAGGAGCTCACAAATGCAGTTACAAGGATTGTATAGAATATAGAATATAGACATATACGATGTAATGATGACATTAAACGGGCCAACTGATTTAGAGACCCAATGGTCCTAACGCAAACACAGTTTCTCGTTGCCGCACTTCGCATGTCTTGGCATCTTGTCAATGACGCGCTTGGTGGCGCGTCAACCAAGCGCGCCGACAGACTCTACCAGTAAAGTATTGTCTCTTTTAGCAATGGGTAATACTACTGCTGCTGCTGTACACGTTAGAGTGGGGTTGCGACAACAAATAAAAGCGTGCGTATGTCGGGAGCATAGGAGCCGATACCCGCCACCCTAACATACCTTAACAATTTTACCCTCCACAATATAGTCACACCAAAATATGTATTTGTACCCAGATACTCTAACTCCCTTCCCTTCGTTTCCTCTCCAATGGTACCCCAGAGTGTAGCACTCTTCGTTTCGTTAAGCACCATACACAATTTATCTGATGCCCCTCTCCACAGGCATCAAGCATTCCTTGGACTTCCCCTACATGCCTTACCAAAACCACAATGTTCTGCAAACAACAAGAGAGGAATTCTAATGAATATTTTTCTCTCTCCAACGTGCCTCCCCGACCCGGTCTTATAAACTTTTCTCGCGATTATTTTTATATTTATTATAAAAAGTACCGATGATAAATTGCACGACTATCTTACCCCTTTAGGAACATCATATTCACTCGACTTTCCGTTCGTATGTGTTTTCCCAATAAATATCCTCTAGTAAGCCTATCCAACTGGCATAGAATTCGTCTTCCGCCATAAACGTATACATCATATATTATATGATAGAGATTATTAAATGAGAATGTATCTACATTTCTAGATATAACGCAAATATCGAAATATTAAGAACACTGACACGCGTCTCTACAGAACTCATTTATAGAATATCACAACGGTCCGACGAGTTATGTTAGCCGCTTGCCTACGGCCTATCTATAGTCAATCGATTCAACTAAATCTGCAATTTCAAGTGATTTATACCGCTAGCATCCCTGCAAACGTTATCGGCCTCCCATACACACTTGCAGGGGATATGCGTTCACAAACCTAAATATGAACTCAAAATCGATTTTTTTTCTAAAGGATGTGGGACGAACACAAGTTGTACGAGCCCACCAGCGGTTGCCTGTTGGGCGCAGCATACCTCTTGGTTCTCAACATTTTCTTGGGCTCACAGTGCTTATTGCTTTTATGCGTGGGCACAAAACTCGCCACCTTTTTCTTGCCTTCACGCTTGGATACTCAAATGTCCGAATTCAGTTCGAGACATTAGACACACGCTCATTAAATACAACTGGTTGTTCACTCGACTATAAGCTTCAGGCTAATCTCGTTGTTGCTAAAACTCGCCGCAGATGCCTTCCGTCGACCTTTAAAGACAGCAGCTGAGAGTGTGGCCCTAACGAAGGCCCTTCTGCTACCACTCATTGCCGTTGAGTACCGAACCTCAGGCAGAAGACTTTGTAAAGTTGCTCGCCTTAGCCTGGCATACGCGCCGCTTCACTAGTTGACCGCGCGACATACATTGAGACGACAATGCTCGCTACAATTAAGGTGCGCCCGTAAACAACAAACTGCGTTATTACCTTGACAGTCATCGTTAAGCCTAACCTGACATCGCACGCGTCGACTCTGAGAGGTTGATCTATCATCCCTCAGGTAGATAGTACAATGTTAGTTAAACGTGCGTTTTGGCTCGCAGGCGTAGCCTAGACAGACAATACATCATATTAGTCCAGTGCTAAATGCAAACACACAAATTCCATTTATTCTTTTTTTTTTTTTTTTGACTTTTCCGTTACGCTATTGCCCGTGTACGGTTGTTCATGTCATGTCTACTTTTAACTACCACTCCGGCATTTACCTTGTCTAATATGGAAACCATGCAAACCAATTTAAAAGTGGCCGGTCTGGGTCTCGAACCCGCAGTCCTCCCGAATGCAAGGCAAAGGCGTTGCCACTAAGCCATCTTGCTCGGCACACATTTTGTGTCGATAGTACCTAAGTACAAAGATTTGGCTCGGCGTCAGGAGCTCACAAATGCAGTTACAAGGATTGTATAAAATATAGAATATACCCATATATACGAAGTAATGATGACATTAAACGGGCCAACTGATTTAGAGACCCAATGTTCCTAACGCAAACACAGTTTCTCGTTGCCGCACTTCGCATGTCTTGGCATCTTGTCAATGACGCGCTTGGTGGCGCGTCAACCAAGCGCGCCGACAGACTCGACCAGTAAAGTATTGTCTCTTTTAGCAATGGGTAATACTACTGCTGCTGCTGTACACGTTAGAGTGGGGTTGCGACAACAAATAAAAGCGTGCGTATGTCGGGAGCATAGGAGCCGATACCCGCCACCCTGCCACAGTCTGCAACTGTCGCGTTGTGGCACCGAACTAACGCGCACGTTCACGTATTTGTTACGTGTTGGTTTTTGTTTTTCCGCCAAACGCGGGCGCGACCGACGCCTTCTCGACGATCAACAACCACACTAGACCACTAGACAGTCGACGTATTGCAATGTCGCATCACCGAGTTTACGACGTCAGAAAGCGACGCCGACATTTTCCGCCATTGACTGACGTCATTCACGGTGGCAGAATGCCGATCGATGCCTACGACTGACTCTATGGCTGCTCGTAACGACGAACTGTGTGTGGCTTCGGGGATTGCTGCTGAGCCGGTGACTTCAGCCGGTGATCAGAAGTTTCCTCATGAGTCTGTCGGTTGACTGTAACACTCGCCAAGTGCGAAGAATTGAGCGAGATTGAGAGAGAGAAAGACAATTCTTTCTCTCTCTCAATCTCGCTTCTGTTTTCATTCTGTTTCGTGTTTCTTCTCCTATTTCTGCTCTGCTGTTGCTGCTGCCGCTGCAAAGAAGAGGAAGACTGATCTGACTAGCCGCTCAAGACTGCTTCGAAGTGCTTTTGCCGTGTTGGCGGAGAGTAACGTCGCGGAAGCGATACCTGTTCGCCGACTGAACCGTTTATTAGCTATCGAGACCGAGGCTAAGGTAATAACGATAGGCCCCCTATATCTAGGCGGAAACGGACAGTATCAGGTGGACGCAAGCGATACGGCGAGGCGCAACAGATTCAACGAGAGCAAAGCCCACAACCCATCAGAAAGTCCACAGAAAACCCGGTTTGGTCACACTATCCATCCTGAACTAGTGCACTGCAACCGGCGGGTATGATTTCGGAATTAGCCTTTTGGACTTGTACGAGCAATTGCAGTCGCTTTTCGATGCCGGTCGGAAACGGATACAGAATCAACCGAACCCAATCGTTTGGACGGCACCTGAAAGCAGTTGGACGTCATCGTATTTCTGTGGGGATATATTTGAAGAGCAGTGGAGGATACAGGGTGTGACGCGCCTCTTCCTTTTCCTTCATAATTTTTGATGGATGATTAACGAAATTGAATCTCTTTCCATAAATATATATATATATATATATATATATATATATATATGGAGAGAGATTCAATTTCGTTAATCATCCATCAAAAATCATGAAGGAAAAGGAAGAGGCGTAAAAAAAAAAAATATATATATATATAATCAAACCGCGATGTACAAGTGTGTCTTAGCAAGGATTGTTGGACAACCGCATCCCACAGATATAGCAACTTAAGCATGTTAAATATTGCGAATGATATTCATTTGATCGTCCTCGTTTGCTTTGCAGCGTGGTATACGGTACTAGTTGAAAGGTTTTACCCCAGGGTGCCGTAGACGAACTCGTGCTATCAGTGATAACTCTGGCCATCGTGTGAATCTAATCAGTGACTCCAGCTATTCACACACACAACCTCCGTCGTGAACTGTCGTATATATATATAAATATGTACGTAGATATATATATATATATATATATATATATATATATTGAATGTCGTTCAACACGTGCAACAATTCGAACGTGGTCGCGACGTGCAAAAATACCGCCATTAGCAGCAACTCAAACGTCGCCACGTATGGCCATTCGATAACGGACACGCGCAAAAATAAAAACGTTCCAAAACGGCTTCTGAGCGACAGAAAAGTAAGTGTAATGCTTGCACATAAGCTAGCCAAATTGCAGAAATATTCGAGCGCGGACTCGGATCGAGTCTTGCGACCTTCTGGTAGCGACACCTCGCTCCGCACCTCTCTAACAAACAACACTTCCAGATGAACCTATGCTGAGCCTACTTAGAATGTGGCTACAGGCCCGCTTCTGTTAGAACGAGAACTAGTGATACTCTTGACGCCAAAAAGAAACTTTACACGCCTTCCAGTCCTGAGCGAAAATAGCATTTGTCTAACTATTTAGACAGAGGGACTTACGGCTTTTACTAACGGCAGTGGCGGGTATAACAAGAATAGCTGTCTGACAAACACCGGACTCTTTTGCTATTGGTATCTAAAGCAGTATGAATTACGGGCCTAAATATCCGTGATATTGGCAGTAGGGCTCTTGTAGTAGATCTTAGTCGAATTAAAACAAAGGAACAGCCGTCGAGAAACATATCAACCCACTCCTAAAGTTCCCTCCTCTGCCCCAACCAGAACTTTTTAAGGAAGAAGAATTTTTAAGGAGGTTGTTTTTAATCCTAGACCATCCTCCATCTCCACGGGCTTGGAATAGTCGTGGGACATCTATTTAATGCACCGAGGCCCGGTCATGTTGAAATATCTAGGGTTTCTTAATAGTCCCACGGCTAGAGGAACTCATAGCTGCAGAGATAAAAAAGCTCTTTTTAAAAAAAAACGCTAATCAAATAACATTACGCAGACCTCGTGCAAAAGAAACACTTCAAGAACAATTGGAAGAAAAAAAACCTACGAAATCCACTTGATTGTGGGACGTACTACTCTCGACGCGACAGCGCAAGCCGTCTTACAGTCTTAAGGCTATAATAATAAAATACCTCGATGAGTTTGTTAAACTAAGGTACATTCTCAAAATGCTTATCACTAGAAATGGCGTTCCATCTTGCTTCCTTAAGGAAAACCCGGGCAGGCAAATCATGCATTGTTAAAATGCTCCCTGAGAAAGCTTAACAGCTCTCGATGCCACCATGGACCCTACGGCTGGATTTCGATCATACGGCCAGGGCCTGTACCGCAGCGTGACCGGCCCAATCTCGGTGCCTAAATGCCGTCGGCAAGGTACGTCGCGTAGGGCTGTACGACTCACAAGAGATACTATGTATGTAGAGTTACCTAAATGAATGTAACGTAGATTAACACTACGTCATTACGATGCAGTGCCTAGGATACAGATCACAGGTCGCAAGTCTCTGCAACCACCGCAAACAAAATGTCCAGTAATACTGAAGTACTGCAAACAACCTTCACAAGTTCTCTAAAACATACAATCTGGCGGCTTAATTCACGGTCGAAAATAGCGGGGGTCCTACTACTCTTTTAGACCCCCACAACACAGCTTTTTAAACGTGGGTCCCACGCTAGCAATAACTTACTTTCTATTAAGATATTCCCTTAGTCGGACAGGCTACACACTTCCTGTTCATTACTGCTACCGGCCTTGTGATCCACTTAGTGTATATTTTTTCAAACTCCATCTTAACGGAACACGAGGATTTTCTTGGTACATTTTGACCCCAGCAATATCACCTGCGGTCACCGAAGACAATTGTGGGGCGAGAATTCAAGATATGTAACATTGAATTAAACATAACAACTATCGTAGTAGTTTACTGGCAGTATAACGACTCTAGCGCCTAAACCATAAGACAATCTAAGCGCGTTTTCCTTCATAACTGGCATCTGGGATTGAGCTGCTTCTCTGAGCTGCTGGTGGGAAACACGCTACGCGCTGCAGACCGCAACATTTCGCGGTCATTGCCCTATTAAACTAAATGTTTATTGCCATTCGTTAAACCGCCTGTTTAGAATCGTTACAAAAACAAGTTTCTAGGTATATTGCTGTCACGATATTAACGAAAAATTGCATCCTTCAGCCTGCGAGCCATAACTTTCATGTAAATATCATACGTTGATTGCAAGCTACACCTCTTCTCTCTCTCAAGCAGGAAGTGTACACTTTGATTAGGTGCACAGAATGTGTACCAAAGATAAATTACACTAAAATTATCTTTGAGGAAGTAGTTAGTGTTCGTGGCAGTGTGAACAACAGCTTAAAGGACAGATTATGTGACAGTGAAGTTATTATATTATACCGGCGTGCCTAGACGGACATCACTTTACAAAATATGTGGTTGCGAGAAAACGAGTTATTCGTTAGAAAAACTGAATAGACCACCATGTTCCGAAGAAAATTCTGCTTCGACGTATCGAAGTTCGAGTCGCATTAAACACGTTTGGAAAACCCGAGATCTTGTTATGTATATATTATTAGGCTTTTACATCCAATACCTTAAATGTTTGTCATTACGCTTTAAAAAAAAAAACAGAAAAAAACAGTATTTAGCTGGCTGATTATTCTAGATGGTGTATTTGATGGGGATTATCTCTGGGCTAAATCAATAGAGGTTCGTTTTTTAATCACCGTCGTAAGCTCCCCCCTCCCGGATGTCGGATCCCCACAGAGTTCTATCAGAGGAGGGACCTTAGCGAACATATTGTATCTGGCTTGCGTAGTAGAAAACTATCCCATAGACCCTCATGAAATTTTGAAAGGTTAAATAAAGAAAAACGAGAAGCCACACATTTCTTGGCAGGACCTTACCAAAAATGGTGGTGGTAGATGTTCCTAAAAATATTCGTTTGAGAATATTGTTCCAGCCTAGCTCAGAGCACCTGCAGCTTGGTCACTGCTACGTCAAGTCGAAACGCATACAGCATACACGGCAATTTACTTCTGACTGCCATTTTTCTACCATTACGTCGAATACCGCCATCTACGGAGCGTACGCCGGTATCCATGTTCTTTTCGAGAAGTAGAGCGCACAGAGAGTCCGTCACGTCATTTCAGTGAGCCTATTTGTGGCACCCATGCATCGACAGATTTGAGGTAGCCACGACATAGCATGTCGATCGCACGCAGAGACATTACAGGTCACACCTATCTACCTTATGAGCCGTTATGTATCATGCATCAAAGAGAGAAAGATCGCAGTTGTTTGCAAAGGGTGTCGCTTTCGACATACCCTAGGTGCTGCTAAATGCACCGACATATTCCGATACGATTGCTATGCCTGAGAGTACAGATACGTCTGACACGTAATTGACACACGGACGAATATTTGCGCTTAAGCTCGTTATAACGGATATTGCTGAGATACACACGAACTCACGAACTAAAATTATAGTATTAGCAGCCAAGGTCTTTTTGCCATGGGGGCTGCGTACACAGCCATACGACCTGCGATAAATCGGTAAATTCCGACACTTAAGTGCTTTGGACAAACAAAAAACGCTCCGAAAAACGTCTGCAGCAACAGCAACAACCACATGCAGAGCAAAAACAAAAGTATAGATCCTGTATTGTAACGAGCTAGACCCTAGCATATTTCGCGTGATATCAGCTATCAGAATAGGCGCCCCTATTTGCAAGTTTTTTTTTCTGTGCAAAGTGTGCGGTGCGCGGTGGCTAAATCAATCAATCAATGAGTTGATTGATTGGTTCTGCTGACCCATCAGCGTTGGCCGGCCGTAAAGGTTCAGACAGACGCGCAACTCTATGGCATAATCAGAATACCTTTTACGTCTGCATCCGAGGATCTTAATGCCAGTGGTAAATTATCTTTTTAATAACTAGGGTCATTGTTTCCTTACTTCCATCTTTCACAAACGAAATGCCTGGTGTGACACGTAACAGTATGATGTATGGCGGGAGTGTCGCATCTACACCGCAGCTCAATCGAGCATTGAATAGCAGGCAAAATATAAAAGTACGAAAAAGCAATTCAAAAAACGCATTCAAGCTTCCAAATAGCAGCTACTGTATTGTGTTGACATGGCATCACGCTGAAGACACGGGGTCGTTTCAGCATGAAAGCTGATTCATTTCTAAAGGATCTGAAGATTGGACTAGGGTATTGCAGTAAACGCACGGTGGAGCTTTTGCAAACACTCACACCCATCAAACACCCGTATACTACAGAATTTCGATTTTTCAAAATCGATAAACAAATTATTTCAACTAGAGTATAATAGTAAAGAGTCTCTTCTCATTATGTCGACCACTATTTGCTGTTTGTAGGGCAAAACGCCGCCTCTATCGTTAGTGCGAACGACTAGCGAAGTGAGCAGTTCCACTTGGCAAAAAACAACACGGTGTACATTTTGCATAGTCCTGACAATTTTAAGGAGGTTGCCTCTAGACCCGTTCCTACGGGCTGAGAATCGTCGTGACGCATATGTTCAATGCACCGAGGGCTAGACATGTTAAAACATCTCGGATTTCTTATACAGTCCTTGTAGCAAACTCTTGTAACACTATGGTTCATCATCTATTCTTAATCAGCATTGCTCAACGAAAGTTTGACCATCTACGGGGATCGAACCGGCGACGCCTCGGTAGGGGACAACCATCACTAGCGTCCTGAGCCACCCCTAAACCACGGGGTAGCCACGTAGCCTCTACAGCAAGCCGGCTCTGACAAACCCTTAGTGTCGTCATGATTGAGCTGTATGGGTTAATGTATGCACACATTGGGTGTCGACTACACCTCGATTGTCATTTTTCTGGGAAACTAGGCAAAGTTTGACGAGATCGTCAACTTCGAGACCACAACTGTTTTGACCACAACAGTTGGTTCCCAGGGTCGCCAGGGCTGTGCACACCACACTCGCCCTTCCTCACGTAGAATACTCGAGCTCAAGTGCTCCTCTGCACGAAGAAGCAACGTTGATCCTCAGTGATCAGCCCCATCTCTTCATTGAGGTTCGTGATCTATGCTGGGGGCGTTCAGTAAGAGACGAGATATGTCCGCGATGATGATTTGAGTAGAGTGCGAGTTCAGGCCGATTGTGTATCCATTCGTAAGTCACTAGGCACACTACGCTAAGCCATGTACGAAGCAATACAATACAATCAAACATACTTGAACTTAAGCGTCAACTCATGAGATGAGATTGAGCGCGCTCGATCTTAACGAAGGTTGTTGACTCACATACCATGGTTATCCTCGTTTGGGGTCCGTTTCGACTCCAGCAGAGAGCAAACAAGGCAACTCCAGCAACGGTGAACACCGAGATCAACAACGACAGGCTCGGCTCAGCTTCGTCGCAAAGCCAAGCAGCGAGCTCAATTGTTTCTGCGTACTTCGATCAACACATCCGCTCGTCTGTTTGTGCGAACTTGATGAACTGATGCACTTGTTTATTTGTCGCTCGACAATTACGCCATTGCGCTACCATCATTTACTACGACTACTAATACTATTATTATTATCATCAATATATGCAGCGACGAAACGAGGAAAATCCTCCTCTCGCCAACTGCCATCGCCAATACTGCGATTCGGGTGGCAAGGAGGATCTGAAGAGCTTTGCACCTTCTTACTTTTCCCTCAAAGACATATATATATATATATTTATATATATGATTGATTTATTATTGACTTGACATGTATACCTAAACGCACATGTCACCTTTTTATATCACCTTATATATATATATATATATATCGACAGCAAATATATTACCTACGCAGCTTACGGAGTATTTGCCTTCCATTGGGATAATTTTTCGCTCTCTCTCTCTCCATATATATATATATATACATAGATGTTTGACTTTGATATATATAATTAAAACTAATAACACGTTTTTAGCCCGTTTGATTCGGCAAAGTGTGGCCGCCAAAGTCAAACATCACAAAACTAATTGTTCTGTGAGGTGTGAAGTCGACTTATGGGGTGCTCATTGCATCAACGAACGTGTGTCTATTGAATGGGTGTTGGGTGCTCTTGCTATCGTCATTGGATATTGCAAGTTTGCGCACAGAATATCATGGCCTAGTAACAGTGCCATCGATTATCACTCAACAGCACCAGGTTCAATACTTAGTCTGCGCACTGCGACACAGGAATGTTGAGGCTAGTAGAATCCGCTCAGGACAAGCCACGTGATTTGCTGGAGATTTTTTTCGTTCAATGTCGCTCGACATTCAACGAGGAACTGTAGCGTCTGTTCGGGGCACATTGTTGAACTGGGCTAACCCTGGGTTAGAGAACCCGCCTTGTCCACACGCTCGCGCGGAGACAATTGTCCACTTCAAAGTCCACTAGCATAGCAACTATACATATAAATAAAATACATTTAATTTTTTTTTTGTAACGAAGTTAGACACAGTGCGGCAACCGTGTGGCCAATTGCTGCGCCGCGCCGATTACCAATGACGTCAGTAAACCAATCAAGCACCCGACCCAATGTAAACTGCAATGACCTGCGCCGCCAACCACCAATGACGTCAATAAACTAATCAAACATCCCATTCAATGTGAACCAACCGCAACGACCAAGGAACCGTCACCGATCACAACAACAACACCACCAGCGTCGTCATAAACATCCCTCCTGTACGATGACACCGCAGCCGATCGAGCACATCGTCGAAGCTGCATCTCGTCTTCCGGGAAACCGTCACCGGCCACGTTGCAGCATCGAGACCGTCATAAGCAGGCCCGACACCGAAGCAGACCGATCAGCCGCTACATGCCGACGACAATAGGGCTCGTACACCATCGTCAGCGGACCGCGCCACAACCATAGCATCAGCAGCAGCATCATCATTATCAGGGCTATGAACCGACTTCTTTTTACAGAGGCCAGGAACAGAAATGCATTACGCACACCCTTTGGTCTGGGTAGTGTGGGACTCTCGAACCCACTAAAAACCTGGTGATCCCCTAACCTACATGACCGGGGGAATATTTGTGGTATTACTTCAGTGGCTAGGCACCGACTTGACCGACCGGGATATTTGTGGAATTGCTTCAGTGGTTATGTACCAGCGGCGTAATGTACGCTGCGAGGATGCGTAGCTAACCCGACCAGCGACTCGGCGACTAGGAGAGAGGGGGGAACGCTCGTGAAGTCGAATGTTCGGGAAGATTCGAGCCATCGCTTAACGGTATTACTACGCGAACGCTGCGGTGTCTTCTTGAGTGAGTAAACAGCCCCAGGGAAAGAAGGATCAGGATCATCCTTCGCTCGGCGGCGTTACCTGTTGGACCTTACAGTGGGAGTGTTGTCACTCATCGTTCCCGAGCCTCTCGCGTTGTAGTAACCGTCCGTCCGGCTGAGTCTACACTTACCCAGTTAACTTAGCGTAACAACCATCGTTTCAATATTGACTTATAACACCTTGCGTACAATCATTATCGAAATTCACTTCTATACCATTAGAATGTCTTGACTTAACAGTATTATAATTTTCTTGCACCACTCTTACAAACTGTTGAATTGAATTGAATTTTTAAATTGAATGAACATTTTTTCATCTGATACATTTGGATTACACCCATATTTTAGTGACTTAAATGGTATCAAAGAAATCTTGAATATTTAACACAAGCTTTGGTTAAACTATATTTATTATCAGTTCCGCTCATATTAGCACAAAACATTACGTTTTTATTATAGCTTCTTGCTGGATTTACCTTCAGATCCCTATATGCTTTTCCATCTTGAAGTAAGTAATCTGATCGTTTGTCTCCAGTAGCTGACTGATATACCCTGATCGCACCAGTAAGCCTCAAGCAACGATGATCGTACTGCCGCTAGCAAATACCAGTGTTGGGCGTCTTGTAAGCTTTTCTACATATACCATGCGTGGTACTATACCATACATTCTATGCTTAGTGACCTTACGTGCATAGTCACCATATTGATCCGCGCATCCTCAAAAATCGCCAGGATTGTCTTACTTAAAGGAAAAGGTTTCGATTTCATATATATATATATATATATATATATAGGGTAACCCAAAATGATTTCGGAAGCAATACGGGAATTGTGCCAGCACACCGCGATGTCTCCGCGCAAGTAGGTCGATAGAGGAGGGGGCCATAATCATCTTCTTTGCAGCTGTGCTACGTGCAAGAAGAGAAATGACCCAAAACATTAGTGCGAGTCACAGCAGGTACTAGAATATAATAAATTAATAATAAATTGTGTGTGCATGTTTCTAGAGCTATGACGAAGGATTTCCCTGAAAGAGTAGGTCATTTAAGGTTTAGAGAGGAGCGCTCCACTGACACCCAATCCCTCGAGGCCTGTCCTGATTGGGCTATCCCGCGTAACATTTCCCATTCCCCTACACACGGTATACTTTGACTTTTCGCGAACGTTCGACAGAGTAAATCACAAGATTATGTTCTCTAAAATAGCGGCGCTTAGAGTTAGCCCTCACCTCCTGGTTTAGTGCCACCCATATCTAACAGATCGCATCTTCACCGTAAAAGTCGCTGACTCGGTTTCTAAGCGCTCCCCATGCCCTTGTGAGCTTCCTACTTAAGCCCGCCAATGTAAGCCTCACTCAGGACTTGAGTGTATGTCTGCGCAGCCCAAACATAGCATACGATGTATGCGAATGATCTAAAAATATATGCCCCGATCAGAGAAAACGAGGATAGCATAAAGAGTCAAGTAACTAATAATTATATTGCCACATGGTGCAAGCTGAATAATATGGTGAGCTCGACAACTTCACGCATCAGCTAAATGAGTTTCGTATACCTAAGATAACATTCTACAAAGAATTGGGAATTACGTTTGATAGGCATATAAGGTTTCGGGCAAATAGTGATTCATTCAGCAAAAGCTGCTGTTTGACAATCTGAGCAATCTTGTACTAGAGCATCCTCATCACAAGTTGTCTCCAAGTATTTACGCCTTTATGAAGCTCTATTCGTGCCAAAATTGTCATACTGCGTTCGCTTGTGGGGACCTTACTGAACAAGATAGGAAAATAATATATGTATGCTGCAGCGTCTTCAGGACAAGTTTTTCAGAGCGTCTCAGGAAGATGCAACGTGACGCGTGACAGAGTCGTACCTCCAAGTGTCGCGAAGTACCAATGTCGTGCTGGCTACCGTACTCTTAGAGACGCAATGGTCTGGTTCATACGCGCTACTACAGCCTTTGGAGTCACGGTTCCATTCAACCGCCTGAGACTGCCAGTGTGGCCAGTCGTTAATCATTCATTCGTTTGGCGAGCAGCTCACCTAGCCCGCGATTGACATGGGCGATTCATTTCCCGTGTTTGGTTTCTCCGTATTTGTATTTAATAAAGAAGATATTTGTATTATATTATATAGCGGGCATGCCTTTCATATTGACATGCCCTCAGGAAAACTTTAATTACTGCGCAGCCGCAATACGGATGGCCATAGATTTGGTACCAAAATGACCGCCGTTCGTCTATCGCCGAACACACACATATATATATATATATATATATATATATATATATATATAATTTTGCGTGTATGGCTTAGCAATATAGACATAATATTCGCGGTTACAAAGTATCCCGTACGTTTACTTAAAACCATACAACGGTTTTGAAGATGCCAAAATATGGCAATTGTGAGCAAATTCAATCCAACGGCACATAGCCACATCAATCATGATCAAAACGAAGTGGGATTCCAGAGTAGAGTTCGTAACTAGGAAGATTGAGTACAATAGTCATCAATGGGCAAGAGCGAGGGTATCAGAGAAAATGGTGAAGTCAAGGGTAAGCAAGTCATAAACATGCAAATGGAAATATGCGATGCGTTTCAGATCGAGTTTGGCAGGTATATATGGAAAGGACAAGCGGGAAAGTGGCGGGGTAGAATAGGTATACGATAGTGGGCGATTGGCAGATACTAGGGAAGGGATGTTGGATACAAAGATACAAAAGGCTAAATATAGGAAGGGGCAAAGTACGGAATGTCGAGCATGTGGGCTAGGGAACGAGTCAATCGAACATTTTGTTAAATAATATACAGCTTTGGGGGGAGATATAGGCCAATCAGAGGCCCTAGCTTTAGGGCCAAATGTTATAACAATGTCGATATTACAAAGAAGAGGTTGTCCCAACGGAAAGCAAATACTCAGTAGGTATTGAGGGATACATTGATTATATGGAAGCGTAGGTAAAATATATGCTGATGCGCCCCTGATATAAATGGGCGACATCTGTATTTAGATATATATGTCAAGCGAATAGTAAATCAATCAATCATGTTGACGAATCCAGGAGAAAGCGCGTGCGCGAGTTCTCCGGCCATTATGTTGTACAACTCAAGTGGGCTGCCTCGAGGATAAGCTCGATTGGTAGCACCCCTCACAAGCCCAAGAGTAGTTAGATATTCATATTCCACTGTAACTTCAAAATGAAATAAAACAAAACTCAAGTGCAAAGAGAAGAGCAAGCACGTGTTTTGAAGAGCTTAAAGCGATCATTAAGGTTCAAAACTTTATAGATATATATCGCTGAAGTTAATGGTTCTGTATTTTAGTACGGAAAACACACAAACAGTAACATTTAGTCATCAATTCATATTACAATCTTGCGTAAGCGAACGTATACATTTTTAGCCTAGAACAACTTTGGTCACTTTGACGTCCAGGATGAACCTTGTAGGCGACCTCGTGCAAAAATGCGACAAACGAAAAAATATAGCAATGCTTTGCCGGATAATAAAAACGACTGCCCCTATTTAAGTATTGATTAGGTTCGTGCATACGCACTGTATAAAGTATATTTATATGAGAAAACGTTTACATATAAGTATGGCCGACAGGGAGGACGAGCTTGTCGTTACAAGCAAGCTATTGGTCCTCAAGAAAATAAGTACACCAAGGTCACGCTTACATTTTGTTAAATAATTTATTCATTGTGTTATACTAGCACACGTATAATATTATCAATACCATTACTAATATAATCATTATCTTGACAAAGTTCATTCACTCGGTGGGCATTCAGTAGAAAATATGTTTGCCTTTTTCGACAGTCGTGGACCAAGTGGATTTTGTTAAAACCTATATTGTCTAAGAGTTGCCACGTGAAGGAATGAGTTCGAACATATCAACTTAAACCAAACCCTATAAATTTGTTCACCTGTCGGTAGAAGTTAGCAGAGCGCTATTAGTCCGCACTCATATATACGTTGACGATACTCACCGAAACACCTGCCTAACACGATAGCAACGAATGAAAACAATTGATGTCACTAGGAGCCTATTCAGCTCAAATACCACTTACCAAAATACATCTAACTTTTCACTCCCCAGCAACTGAAAGTTAAATGCAATTAAATAAGAAATACTTAACTACATCAGCTGTTGTATAAGAACCATCTTACACGTAGTATGTATAATGCGCTCGGCCGTCGTGTTTAGTTTAAACTTGCGCGCACGTACATGCATATATATATATATAAATTATTAACAAAAACCGTTTCAACCTATATACGTACAAATGAGATACAAAGTATTTCACCGGATATACCTCACACTTTTCTCTTGCCTATAGACTATTCAATCTTGTTTAGCTATATTAAAAAATATTCTCTAAAGTATACCGTGATGTTTTACTCATTGAGCGTACACCAGCGACCGGGTGAGAATATGCGGATCGTACAGATTCACTCAACGTATTCTGCAAATGTATGTCACCCAAGATTTTGACCCTGAGAATCGATGTTGGGCATCCCTGGAAACGACGACGTCTTATAGGCAGACGTAGGCAGACGAAATATTCGTTCCCCCCCCAAAAAAAAGCGTCAAAATTTGAGATGTTTCCTAACCACGCCCTTACTACTTGTGAAACCGATCTGCTGCGGGGACTTGGCCAGCCGTAGATGTCACGCTATGCGAGATCGTTGACAGTTAGTTGCCAGCATCGGAGGAAGCCGAGAGCGGCCGGTGAGACGCTAGATTAGCCGCGATACGTGGCGCCAGCATTGTGCGAACAAAGTGAGCCTAGTTGTACAAATGCCATACATGTGCATGCAAATCATCACCCATATCATCGCCATCTCAGTCGCTTAGTGACTGTCCACACCGCCACCACCGCCAGCACCGTCGAGTCGAATCGTCACCCCAACCTTACCCCAACCCCACGCCACCCCAACCCCACGCCACCTCAACCCCCCACCACCCCACCCCAATGCTCGTGAGGCGGCATAAGACGTCCGACATCGTAAAAGTGGTCACATCCTACTACCGCATCGACTAAAATGACATTTGCGATGCACCACCTCATTGAAGGAATGCTTCGGCATAAACAACTTCGTCAACATTAACAACAACAACAAGAACAGTAGCAACAACAACAATAATATTGATAATACTAGTACTACCACTAACCCGACTTTCACTCTCTTTCCCGTCTCCTCCTCCTGCCCATTCCTTCTCTTCGGGCAAGTGGCTATATGTTTTGTCAGCTCCTGTTGTTGTTGTCCGGTTCGTGGGTGCTACTCTATGCTTATGATTATGATTATTATTATTATTACTATTATTATCGTAATATTTGTTCGCAGTCTTCTTTGCCTTCGTCTCACTCGCAGCAACTAGACAACAACTCGTCTGCTTGGCCTGCTATGAAAAAAAATGACGGCTGCTCAACAAAATTCACAACAATGATCCTTTCCTAATCACACCACGACCACCACTCACTCACTCACCCAACACCACAACTCTTCTCTACTAGTTTTTCAACTACCACTGTTATCATTATTAGTATTACTAATATTACCACTACTCTTTGATGATCATTCATGTGGCTAATACAAAACATTCCTTTACTTCGTTTCACGCGCTTTTTGCACACGCGCATACGCACGCCGCATCAAAGCGAACGATTGATGATGCCATGACATACAACAAAAGACCATTTGCTCGGGGCTCGCCACTCGCTCACCCATACTACTGTTCGTCAGACAACCGGCCCCCCGTCCATCGGCGCGGTTCACACACAGTGTTCTTTTAACTTCATCAACGACGTATGACTCAGTTGTCGTCGTCGTCGCCACATCTACTATAACAACACATTCGTTCAGTGCTATTATCACTATCTTGTTTTTCTTCTTCTTCTTCTCTTTGCTCTTCTTCTAACATCCACCGCCACCCGTACAAATTGATGGCCGAGCCACCTTAGTGGAAAACGCCGCGGCGGAAACTGCCGCCTCATAAGACTTCCGACGTCGTACAACTCCGCCTCAGCTGCCGGCGACATCGTCGTCACCACTACCACCACCACCATCATTCACAGCGCCTCTTTTCCTGGTAGAAATTCATCCATCCTGGTAGCTCATCCATCCTGGTAACTACTACTCTGTCACCTAGTAGTCATTGACTTGGGCCAACTTTTCTGTCTACCTGTCGAACTCCAGGCTCCGCCGCCGCCGCCTCCAAGCCTAGAGCGCAGGCAACGGCACAGGCTTTCCTCGGGCGAGCGTGGCTGCCAGCAGCCGGTCGACGGTAAACGCTGCCACAACATCAGCGATCAACGTTCCCAGGATCAGATTCGACTGGTCCTCGGGAAACGGCACGAGCTCGAGTTGGGCCGACAGGTCGGGTAACAGGTTCTTGACTAACGCGACCACGACGAGAGTTGGCGCCAGGAGTGCGTACATTAGCGGCTTATTCTCGAGCAGGCTCTCCATAAACGGGTGTCCTCTGAAACAACAGACCCGGTAAGAAACATTGAGCGCGTGAGAATCAGCTAACACCTAGCAGAGAGGAGCTGTACGAATGAGCACCGCCAGAGCGCTGGCCTGTGTGAAAAGCCGTCTAGAGATGCTTGACGGGTATTATTTAGTGGGAATAGGCTGTTACACCGTAACGAAGAGAAAACAACTCTCCAGCATGCACACCCGAATTCTGGCCGAAATCTAGCTTCTTCCACTTGTCTACGTAATTAGTTTATATGAAGAGCCTAAGATCGAAGAGACCGAAGTTAACAGCCATAGTATATTAATCTACCGAGTTCCACGGGTACCACGTGTCACTTGCATCACTCGCATATGCACACCTCTATGATAGCATGTGGCGTTAAGTGACACTTATGTTTTCCATAAGTATTTTGTCTGATAAATTCCATACTTCATTCGGAAGCTACGTGTGATCGTTCCACTGTTTTAACCTCTACAAAAGTCGGTTAAGTTTGTGCCGTTTTATTTACAAAATGCGACATTAAATTGTTCTGCATGTGGTGTCTTTAATAGCCTCCTAGGTACGATTATTCTTTAGTCCCAGGGATCGTTAGTCATCTGCTCTAAGAATGTGTCTGTTTTTTTCTCTTTTTGTGCACGTTGCACACATCTAAGCGCGGCAACAACTGTATTTGTCTGACTAACAAAAACCACGCATTCCTCTGCCAATTGCATAACTCGCTTATGGTGCCTGGAACATTTCGTGCAAATGGCCATGGTAACCTGTATTAATCATATTCACTCCAGCAAAAACATAATTCAAATCAACAAATCGAGAATCACCGAAGGCTAACCAAACTGTTATTTGTTATGTAAGACTCGTTTTACTCGTCTGTAAACAACTACATTCGCACGCACCTCCAGCGAATAGCACAAGAAACAAGCACAAAAATGTGAGCACCCGGAATAGACTTTCTGACAGACCTAGCATATGTGTGTGTGTGCGTAACACGCGTTGATTACAATTATAGGGTAAGGTTTACTTACCGATAGTTGACAGCAAACGTGGATATTTGCAGTGCGATTGAAAGTATATAAACAGTCGAGTTGAGCAGCGATGGCTCGAATTTGGAGTCCTCCTTAACTTCCTTCGGCTTGAGACCCGAGTAGAGCCCGGTCAGGTAGATGAGTGTCGTGAGGTGTACCGCGAACTGCAGCATCACCGTCAAGAGTGTGTAGGCGTTGAAGATGTTGGCTAGAGGCCGTTTCGCCGACAGCTTCTCTAACGGCTTCGACCGTGATATGAAAAGGAAGCATGCCGCTAGTAGGAGACCCTACAATAAGAGAGAGAGAAAGTATGACCAATCGGCATCCGTTAGTACATTTGGGCTACAACTGGAAAAACTGTGGACGAGTGAAAGTTAGCTAAAGACTCGTAGTGCCAGAGGCACGGCTTCGAACCCCATACGACACATATTGGGTAAATGCTAATCACTTGGTCGATTTGCGTAGCTGTGGCACGACTACAAGTACAATATAGTTTAATAACCTAGTACTTAAACATTATACTCTATTATCCGATTTAGGTACGCTACGTTCGACCGATCATCGTTGCCGATATAGAAGCGGTCACGTTAAGCTAGTATTTCTAGATGCCAATTCATATCAGGCCGATCCAACGGTAGAAGCTAGCTCAATATTATTTGAGAGATATTTAACCGAAAACAAAGCAACCAGATCTAGCCTGGGCAACATGCACACATCGCAAAATCAAGCCCCAACGAAGGGATGCTTTTCCGTAATCGCCGCAAAAAAACGTTTTTAAATTTAAAAAAAAAAGAATAAACAAGATGTCCCAAAAAGTTATCTTTGGCAGCTCTAAATGATTCGAATAGGGGTATGCGCCCTTTCGCGTTCCACCGGTCTGACGAACCTGCAACGTTGCCTGTGAATCAGAGAATTTGATTCCGTCGAGATAGAGAACAGATTGCGAATAGGCTATGACCAGCGCGTTCAACGCGAGGATTTTGAACATCTGCAGCGTTGTCACGAGCGTGCAGCGGCCCTGCTTGAGGATATGCGCCAGACACTCGACGGACGACCCTTTGTACGTGAAGGGGGCCGCAATCGACGCGTCACCCAACTTGACGACCTCGATTGCATCTTCCTGTTCCAATTCCTGCCAATGCACAAAACACAAGTTACATGATTGGGATATTTTCATCATGACCACCATCATTACCCCTCTCAGCAACAAACATCGGCTACCATGCAAAAACATAGGGAAAAACAAACTGAGTCTAGATGTCGCCCTCGTACCAAAAAGATGACACTTATCGTTAAACGTGCGTGCTTACGGTCAGGCCAGGTCTTAAAGGAGCTTCACTTGGCTGCTGATCGTCTTGAACAGACCCAACGGGACCCTTGGTATTATCATCCTGGGGTTGACAAGAAAAGATTAGTGCGGACCAACTGATTGCTAAAGAGAGAACAATGTGAAGCTTACACATACAACCATTACGCCAACTAGTAAATGCATTTTTGTACACCTGATGACGCTATAAAAAAGCGTACGCCCAAGATTAGCAATTATGAGCAACGTAGGTTCACTCAAACAGTGGCGGCAGCATTAAAGAAGCGCACAACTACAACAAAAACATGACAAAGGCAAGGAGACGTTGCTGAGGAACGACGGAATAAAGGCAAGTGAGTCTTAAGCGGTCTATGCGTGCGTAACTGCTACATATGAAAGCATCGAGAATTCTATTTGTGCAAGTACCACCTGAAATTGTATGTATCTGAGAGAGAGAGAGAGAAAAACGAGCACCGCAGTGTTACCCTTACTACTACGGCGTTTACAGTCATGACATATTGCCATCACCTATCTCTCACCTTGAGCATCTGCTCCAGCGCCGCCCGTGTCCGCTCTCTGGGTGGCAGCCTTTGTAGCAGCTGGTCAGGTCGGGGCCGCGGCTTTACCGGTTTCGGCTTTGTGGGACCGTCCGAGAGCAACGCGACACCTACATGGGCGTGCTTCAGAGCGCCCATGTCATTCGTGCCGTCGCCGGTCATTGACGTCACCATTCCTACCGCGTTCAGACGTGTAATAATCGCCTCCTTCTGCTTCGGCTGCACTCGAGCGAACACTCGCACATGAGCCAGCGCTTTTGTCCCGCACTCCTTCTCGAAGAGCTCAAGACCATCGCCTGTCACGCAGAGATCGTGGTTGGGGGGAAGCTGAGACGTAAACGGGACGCCCTCTTCGTTGTGGGCCATCCACTGACGCGTGGTTGGGTTGAGCACAAGACAAGGCCGCGATACAAACGACAGCTCCCGTGCGATATGGCAGGCCGTCAGCGGCGCGTCTCCCGTAATGATGGTGACATGGTGGGACGAGTGGCGGATCTGACGAATCGTCTGCAGGGAGTCCTTCTTGATTGGGCAGCTCACAACAAGAAAGCCACAGAAGCGCAGGCGGGACTCGACCGTATCTCGGGTGAGCTCACGAAGCGAGTAGCTGTCAAGAGCGCCCAACTCTTTGTAGGCCAGAGCTAACACCCTCGCTCCATTGTAGGACAACTCCTTGTGGGTCTCTTCATAACCCGCCGGCACCTCCAGTAGCATGCCTTCGATGACTTCGGGAGCACCCTTTACGGTGGCAGTGTACTCGACTGTCGACGTCGTTTTTAGACTGGAGCAAATCACGGACATGCGACCCAGGGCTGAACTAAAATGAAACCTCCTATGTATTTTAATGCCAGGTTGTTTGACCTTGTCGGGAGTGCATACGTCGCCTTTGCCTACAGACCACTCGATTGCGGCAAGGGTGACCTTCTCGAGTGGATCTCCGACCAGCCCAGAGTCTGTCTGCACGAGGGAGTGGCACGATGCCATCACGCGAATAGCCTCGGTTGACGAGTCCTTCGCTGGAGTAACTTTTCCATCCAGTTGCGCCACACCGTCAATCTGTAGTTTGTCCGACGTTAGTGTACCGGTCTTATCAAAACAGCAAATGCTGACCTTACCAGCGAAGGGTATCCGAAATGCCTCTGTACAAAAGATTCCTAACTTCGCCAACGCCAACAACGACGAGTTGACCGCAAGCGAGAGCTCAATTGGAAGCTCTGGGGGCACAACTGACGTGAGTATCAAAGTGCATTCTAACATGAGTTTGTAGCGGCTACGAGACGGATCCTGGATGCCCTTTTTCCACACGTACGCGGCAGCGGCGACTGCGAACACGAGAAGAAACAGGATGAAGGCAAACGTCTCCTTGTTGTTTGCCGTAACCCGCTTCACGCCAAAGAGAATCGTGCGTAGCAGCTTGCCCTGTGACGTGCTAAATCCCGTCCGCAGGACGTAGCCCAAGCAGCCACTGTCGGACGGCTTTGTACCTCCGGATGTCTTGCCGGGACCCGTATGTTGTAGCACTTTAGTGCCGCCCGACAATACATGAAGCTTCGTGTCTGTCTGTAGATCGAGGCACCGGTTCAAACTGTCACAAAGCTCCAGACCTTCCTTAATGAGAGGAATCGACTCGCCCGTAAGCAGAGATTCATCCACAACAGCATTACCCCGTAACAGCAAGACGTCGCACGGCAGAGCGTCTTCCGACCGCGTCACTGAGATGAGGTCGCCAGGAACTAGATCCTGACTAGAGATATGGACCCAGCGGCGTGCTCGATACACGAGCATACGGCGCGGCGACGTGTAATTGGCCATGCGCCGGATCTCCGACAGATTCCGCATCGTCTGCTGAACGAGGGTGCACTCGAACATAACCAGCATCATCAGCGTGAATATAGAATAGTACCAGTACTCATCGAGACACCACAGACCCACGCAGAACACCTTAAAATCGTCATCACAGAGCGCAACGTAACACAAATAGTTTATTAGTCCCTTTTTCTTACCCGTGTCCGGCCTTTCTCTCTCTCTCTACATATATATATATATATATATATACATATATAGGATTATTCTGATCGGGATAATTATTTCACCTTTCATATCAATTGATTACCTCAGATTATATAGAAAAAGATAGTAGCCACAAAGCCTTATTGGTAATAAGTCAACTAATATGTAGCCTATACCGCATGTGTAAAAATCTGCGTGTATGTGTAGTAAGTACCTGAAAAACGAAGAATGGAGCTGTGGCTCTCTCGACAAACAGCGGCCAGAATTCTGGAGCATCAATGGCCAAGATGTTCGGTCCAAAATGGTTCCGAAGCTGAGCGTATCTCTCGTCGTCGAGACCTATTAACGAAAAGACGAAAATGAACGGTATTCAAACACAGACAACGATGAGCAAAAAATTGATACTGAACATCGAAACAGAACGTCGATCGTGAAATGGTGTATAAAGCACAGTGCCTCTGCAAATGTTAAAACCTCCAGACTTTGTTTTCCTTATGTGAATTTACTTGTATTTGCGCCCTGTCATACTACACGGAGTTGTGTAACATTTATTTGTCATGAAGCCCTCGTTATGCTCCGCTCAGGGCGCAATCACGACGAAAAAAATTTGATTTTTTTAATAACTCCATTAGTTTTCCTAACTTAGCACTTTAGTCATAGGTCATTCGTTCATTTGCGTCATTTTATCTCAACAAAACAAAAAACCTAATTGACGGATTGTGCCTTCGACTCAGTTTTAAGGTCGTTCATCATTCAGAGCGCCATGAGTGAATTAAGGACGATTCCAAAAAGTGAGTCCCACTAGGTCTTCAAAAGAGCGCACAGACAAGCGTGTAAGCACAGAACGGACGTATACTGAAAAATTGCGTTTATATGCGTATATAGTTACACATAATGCAATTTATGCATCATATAAATAGTAAACTGGCAAATGATGAAATAAACGGCATGTTAAGTTCTTACTTATGGTGTCATTTAAGTAAACGACAATAAGTTCTTACTGATGGTGTCAATTTTGCATTACAACTACCTAATTTCTGTTTGTACGCTGATTTATTCCGGTATGAGAATTAAACGTATCAGAGTGTCATTTATTTGCTATGTGAATATACATTTATGGTCAATTTTATAGTCAATAAAATAATAAAGAAATAATTTTAAATACTATTTGAGTGTTTTAACAAGCGTGCAAATAATATGAACGTGACTATCGTCAATTACTGTATGTTCAAAAGTTAACCCTATAGAGCGCATAATCCAATCAAGTAAAACAAATAGTCACGATTTGTCCATACTAATGACGACAGCTGTTATCTAGACGGATGATTACAAAATGAGTAACGAAAAAACATGGCGCTACTCACCAGTTGCATTCACATACGACGACAGCTCGTTTGCAACGGGATACTGCAACGGCTCGAAATTCCGCGTATTCCGGTTAAGAACATACTTGGTTTTCTGCAATACATATGAATTTTAAAAACATTACAGCATAAATTGGACATGCATTTTCCCTAAACTTCCTGTCCCGAAAATGTAAGAGCACTCTGGTCCCATACACCACCATTAGAATTGATTAATTTACTTGTTTCATTAATGAATACGTAGCATAGACGTCGCATCCATTATCGGTTGTGTTGATTAACGCGCGATGTGCGGACGAGCACATTAGAAGAACGCATGAGTTGCTTGATTGCTTCCGCATATATATATATATATATATATATATATATATATATATCACATGTATCTTTAAACTTTACGCCCAATGGTAATGCCCTTAGTCATTAATTTTCAAGTGCACAGTTATATATATATATATATATATATATGCATACAAAAACAAAAGGAAGGGAGATTACATGAACAGTAAAATTTGTGACCTGACCTGAAAGACGAAAAATAGGTTCTGCCGATCCCTGCAGAGTGGAACGAACTCGGCGCTACCGTTGTGATTTGTAGGACGAACAAGACAAGTTGCCGCGTTTTCTGCCGAAGCACGCGAACAGCAAAGAATTCGCCTCACTCCAACGGACCAATGCACGGCCAACCATACAAGCGCCTGAGAATACCAATTTGACAGAGAGACAACTCTTATTATTTAGCAATTTCTACTCGATTTCAGCTAGTTAGTGAATAAACACAAATAACAGCAATCCACACAGCAACAACAGCGACAAAAAAACATGAAAATTCGCATCATAAATATAAGAAATTGAGAAGCAGCTCTAGGAGGTCCAGGGCGTTTGATTGTTTCGTCGCATGCGGCATTTTCATCGCACTACAAGAAAAAAAACAGAAAAAAAAGTTGCAAAAATTCATTCCTACAGAAAGCAAGTTACATCCTTGCTCCTCAATGATGATTCAGTATGACCCAATCTATGTGCAATCCTAAGTATTTAAACGGCAAAATATCATTCGCCGCACCAGTGTATAAAGCTAACGCTTTTTCGCCACAAGGACACATAAGTCTACCTCTTGAATTTGTTTAAAACTTCATACCCAGCTCAATGACTAATGAGATATTTATTAACTACCTGCTAACTAGTTCTTGTGCAACCGAAGATTCAGCAGTTTGATCCCATCGACCTTTCAAAGTTTTAAGCTTGTAGAATATACATATATATAGAGAGATATTTATTTTTCGTATATTACATTATGTTTGTGGGACACATATTACAAGAGATTGGCTAAGCCAGTGTGCCTAGCGGGTATGTATTGTGACTATCACGTGTCCGCCTCGTCTAGGCTAGGCCGAGACCACTTCAGAAGTGTGCCCCGAACGGAGGCCGCGTTTCCACGTTGTATGTCGAGATCCAGACGTTGTTTAAAAAAGGACGACGATCTGTTATCACCGGTTGACTGATCTAACAAAGTGCCGACTTTGCGGATCAGCTGTCTGGTCCGAACACCAGGACCACCCATGGTCTCAAACGCAAGTGGCCAGAATTCGTGGGGATACCCAATTGATGAGTATTTTCTTAGCTTGCTGGTCTCCGCAAGGTGGGCTGCATAACCGGCTTCGGATGCGCCGCCACCGACCATAGAAGGTGCTAAGGAGTCGGTAACGGTTGCATCCCAAACCAGCATTTTGCCTCGCTCGAATGGTGTAAGTGTCATCCCGTCTGGACGCCTGCCGTCCTCCACGCAGAGGCCCGGGGGTTCGAGGATGCACGGACGACCGCATGATCTGAGGGCTCTGCTGAAGGTCTCATTGATAGCGGCATGCCGAGGGCGTCGGCCTGCGCTGATGATACACGATAGGCCGTGATGTCCCAGTTTGTCGACGGGGTGACCACATTGACACCGATGGGGGCTAACCAAGTCTGTCCCCAGTCGTAGGCCTACTGCTATACGAATCGTCTCGTCGTCAAGAAGGGTGCCTATGGGTGCACTGGGAAGTGCGTGTAACCAGGCGCCTGAATCCTTGGCGGAAACGGCGTTAAGACGAGCTCTGGTCGTGTCGTCGGCAGCTTCATTAAAGAGCCGTCACTGTACTTCAGCGTGCAAAGGGGCACTCCAGTCATGTTGAGATAGTATGGTGTCAGGCCTACCACCGCACCGGGCCTCAAGGTTCTCCTGAAGCCGGGCTGAGCGGCTTCTAAACTGGCCAACTCCTGCTGTATCTAAAAGGGGGGTTGCCCTGTTTTCTGCGCTTAGCATGGAGGAGACTATGGCAGGGCCGGCCAAGGTTTGTAAGTTCGGAACCCCGAGGCCTCCTTGAGAGACGGGCAGTAATGCCTGTTGCCGTGCGCTAGGTGGTAAAGATGTGTTGAGCAGAGCCTCGAGGGTAGACAGTGTCAACTCGTTGAGCGCTTGCAAGTCGTCGACCCGATTGGATAGGTCAGCTCCTCGAAGAAGGTGGATGAGTCTCAAGGAAGAGAAAGAAGACCTGAGTAAGAAGAGTCCCCGATGGGCTCCTAGAAGAGGAAGGCGAGCGGCGGCATTTTCCAGCTTTAATCTCCAGCGCTCGATTGCTGCTGTAAGTCCTTCGGGACAAAGTGGTACACCGAGTAGCTCCAGATCGTCCTTGGCAGTCACCTTGCAGCCGGGCAGGAGGTCTCGAAGTAACTGTATATCTGGGGAAGTCTCACCGGTAGAGCCCAGGGTGCATACTTCACATTTGGCAGGGTTTAACTCCAGCCCAGATATTACACCAAAGTTAAGGACCCGTCGAATGTCCTCCGCTACTGTATGAACGTTTCCTCCTAGTAGGCCATCGTCAAGGTACCAGAGGTTCAGCGGGCTTTTGAAGGAATCTACCAGATCCTTAATACCCAGACAAAACAGAGCTGGTGCTAAGGGGTCTCCCTGCTGCAGTCCGGTGGCGGACGAAATAGCATGCTCAGGCAGGACCAGATGGGAAGGATGCCGATAAGCTAGCCCGACGTGGTGCAATAGATGAGGGGCGTGGGATGCAACGACCTTCATCAGATGATCGCGTCTCATACTGTTAAAAGCGTGGGACGGTGAAAGAAGGTCCATTAATAGCCGCGGTCTCATAAAGTCTAGCCCTGCGGCGGAGCTCTTAGAGAAGCTCTTGATAGCCACCTGAATATCTTCCTTTGATGTGACGTAGGGCATAGGGGTTCTGGTCAGTGTCGGCCACTCTAGGTCCTCGGGAGCTAATGGGTGTTGCTCTCGCAAAGCCTCTATACGGTCAATGCCGGGCGTTATCGTATCTGTGGAAACGATAAGTCTGGCGGCGCCAGAAACATCTCCTTCGGAGAGTTTAATAATGGACTGCCGCACCGTATCCTTCCTGAATGGTTTAGGAGTCGAAACGCGGGCATGAGAGGTGGCAATCACGTCTGACAGACGCATACCTTGGGAGAAATCGCGGAGATTGTTGCGTATTATGACTGAGAGGGATGAAGCGTCGTTGCGGGCGCGGGGAAGACGAAGGACCACGGGTGCAAAGGAGAAAAGACCATACCATGCTTCGACGTCGTTATCAGATGAGACTGCTGAGAGTACACGGGTAAGAGCTTCGGCCACTTGTCTCCTTACTGACTTTGGTACGATTCGAATCAACCTGATTTGTCCCATAACAGCTTGAATATCCTCCAAAATTTGCGCCGGTTGCAAACGGGGGGTGTCAGAGGTTGTCGGTATTGAAGAGGAAGCGACAGTGGCGGTCGGGTGGAATAGAAGTTTAGCGACAACCTTTGTGGCGCCCACAAATTCCATCACATACAGTGCAGTAAAGAGAGCGTTCACGAACCACAACATGGATGTAGATGCAAAAGGTATTAAAGTGAATATTATGCGGTGTATCCGGTCAAACGGAGAGTCGGTAAAACGTTGTATATAAACGCATGTAAACATACATTACAGCAACACGGCTGTTGCTGAAAAAGGGCGTGGGTGGACTGAAGAATTTATTATTCGTCTGACATGTATACCTAAGTACACACGCCACTCCTTTATATTAGGGACAGCGCAGCAGCAGCATAAGCGGACTTGTTTAGATACACAGGGTTTCCCGCCGTGCAGTCCTTGTGAAGTATGCTCGCTCAAAGAAAATTCGATGAACAACAAGAATCGAACGCTCGGTAGATAACTACCATGACTAGCGCACTAGCCGCCTAGGCTCTGCCGCCACATCTATTGCAAGTACAATTAGTCTATGGCGAGACGATGACATACCACTAACCGTCTCAATTTAGATGGGATCCTGAGCGCGAACACGCGCAAAGTGAATAATAATATTGCGTCATTATTAAATGTGACTCACATTGAGTCACTAAGCATACTTTCGACAGCTCAATAAAACGAAATCAAAAATAATGTAAAAACCGGAGGAAGTCGTCAATGCAACAGAAGCAACACGGATAATATAGATATATGAATAGATGCAACATAGCGCGTTGTTTTGATTCACTTACTTGTAACATAAGGATCACCGGCAAAGAGACGAGACCATACTCCGACCTGGGCCCCAGCATGAAAGCCCACAGTGCATAAATAATAGCGAATGGCCATACCTGACGAAAGAAGAGAACATTTCCATTATCAACGACAATAACGTGGCCTATATAACTTTTTCCTGCACTTTCGCCACTAGTCAAATATAGTCAAACTCTGGCTACAAATATAAATATATATATATATATATATATATATATATATATATATATATATATAGAGATAGATATAATAGAAAAATGAGACGTTATATACCCTTCCATCAGTGAGAGGTGGCCGCCATGTAAATGTTTCCACCGAAGCGACGAGATCATCCAGCGGCGCCATCTAAAAGAGCAACTATATTTCATTAGTATATGTTATCATACATTACAGAAAATAACCATATATATATATGAGTGCAATAATTATGATAATTATTAGAACAACTATTGCCCACATCATGCTCCTTTGTGTGCTTCCGAACATGTGGACTAATTTAGAATATATATATATATATAAATAATAAAGATAATAAAATGTTTGTATAAAATTATCAGTCCATACAAAGTTACGCGTGCATGTTATCGGTAGCCTCGCCGTATTTTAGATCGCGCCGAAGTATTTGAACATTCAAGGCGCCGATATGATACAGCTCGCTAGGATAGCTATAATACAGCTCGCACAAAGTCTACACACGTACTTAGAGAGGACACTTCGTGTCTGCAGCTCGCGCTTTCCAGTTGCGTATATGTATGATCAGAGCAGACTCATTTAAACACAGAAGTCAACCGTGTCGTAACCTATATGTATAGGTGTATCAATATAGTCCACTCATCCTGCTTCGTTTGTATACCCATGTCCCACTCTACGACAGCGTCGGCAGCATCAACTTATATGTGAACTTTGTTTCAATTAGCAGAACATTATTACACAATCAGCCAAAATTACCGGTAAGTTTATCTTGACATATATATATATATATATTTATATATATATATAATAAGAGAGAGCAATAATAAGAGGAAATCTAGACTCGTGGAGGAGGGGCGTCCGATTTTAACTTATTAGTAGAATTAGTAGCACCGCTTACTGAAGGGCCGATGAGCCAATTTCGTAGTGCAATGAAGAGCATTATTACGAGATACTTGGTAGAAATTGAGTAGAAACAATTAATATCTGAAAAGATGAAATAGATTAATTTTGGCTTCAAATGCCGACGATATAATTGATGCACACCGCGCAAAGAAAAAAAAAACACGTTTATATCAATTCTTTTATGACGTGTATGTTATACTCAATTTGAGTTAATTAAACATAATTGATATATATATATATATATATATATATATATATACGAGCCTGTTTATTCCGTATACTTTGGCAAATTCTCACAAGAAATGACATACACTTGACTGTTACGGTTTGAAAACGGCTCAACGGAGTCAAAGTCATAGTAACCAGAGGCGGCACTTTAACGCCGGGTCATACCATTTGTCACTCACATGATGCTTCATTTCTACCAACTCACACATACCAACAAACACACACACGGCCAGGACCGAAAGAGCCCTGGAGAGCGCCGCCAATGAGGCCTTGTCAATGGTGTCCGAGTGGATGGAGTCCCATCACTTGAAACTGGCACCCGACAAGACGGAGGCGATGTACCTAACAGGCAGAAAGAGGACGACCGGCATTAACCTCGTGATGGCGGGCCACCCGATAGAAATCAGAAAGAAGGTAAAGTACCTTGGGGTCATGCTAGACACCGGACTGACCGGATCGGCACACGTTAAGTACGTGGCCGAAAAGGCCCAAAGGGTCTCCCTGAACCTGGCGCGGATCATGCCTAGGGTCGGTGGGGTGGCTGAGGTGAAAAGAAGGCTCCTGGCCTCGGTGGCCGAATCAACGGCGCTATACGCAGCCCCAGTCTGGGGGGACATGGCAATGCGGACGGCGAAAAATAGGGGGGCACTAAGGTCGACCCAACGAACGCTGGCAATCAGGGTAAGCCGGGCGTATCGAACAGTCTCGACCGAAGCTCTCCTGGTCCTAGCCAAAATGCTGCCATGGGACCTCCTAGTGGCTGAACGAAGTAAAATGTATCTAGACGAAGGTCTGGATCTCACCAGGGCCAGGAGTGCCACCATATCGGCCTGGCATGAGGAGTGGGCGCAGGTAAGACCCGGTGTGACCACAGGGAGCTGGACCAAGAGTCTGATACCGGACCTCAGGGCATGGTATGACCGCCGACACGGGGAGCTTTCCTACTGGACGACTCAGGTTCTGACCGGACACGGCCAGTTCCAGAGCTACCTGTCAAGGATCAAGAAGGCCATCAGCGATATCTGCGTACTGTGCGACTCTGGAGAAACGGACAACGTAGAGCATACTGTTCTGCGGTGTGATGCTCTCAGGGAAGCACGGGACGCAGCACCAACCGCTGTGAGGGGCCGACCCATCAAGGAGGTGGTCTCCCATATGATGACTTTATGATGACGAGACGAGGAGCCGAGGGAGGGGGGAGGGGGTGGGGAGCAGCCAGGCCCTCATGGTCTCGACGCACCCTCACAGGACGGATTACAAAATGGCATCCCCCTATCCAACCGCAGGTAGACATGCGGGATGATAGTCAGGGATAGAGCTGATTGAAGGAGAACGGCAGAGACGCCTCTCCCACGGTTTCGATGTAATGCCAAAGTAATACCGAGCCTGGGGGGGTGGGGAGGAATCCGGGTTTAGTGGGTTTGCGAGTCTCACACTAGTCACGCAGGCTGCTAGTGGCGCATGTGCATCATGCATTACCGAAACCTCCCAAAACAAAAAAAAAAAAAAAAACAAACACACACACACACAGATAAACAGAACACCAGAACAGGTAGGTATACCCGGCGAGCCGCGTAGTTGCCACCAGGCAGTGCCGCTCCTCGACACATCATAATTCCTGTCATCATCGTTAATATTATTATTATGATTACTAATCATCATTATCCACGATCCATCATTCATCATTATCTACGATCCATCATTCATCATGATCCACTATTATCATACCGACACGGGCACACATTAACACACGAACGCACAGATGTTACCATACCGTGCAGTAGTGATCCGCCGAACTCGGCCGGCGGTGAACGTGAGCCAACCAACGTCAGTGGATGAAGGAGGTGCTTCACCAAGGGAAGGCAGCAAGCAGGTAGAGAAGCCGCTGAGACTTCAACAACAACAACAACAACACCGTTGTCGTCGTCGTCGTGGTGCACCGGGCATGCGCCGACGTCACCAAGATATTCTAGTCTTGTGCTTTTTGCTTCTGCTGTTGCTGCCGGTTGTAATTCTTCTTCTTATTGTTGTTGTAATTCTTCTTCTTATAGTTGTTGTAATTCTTCTTCTTATAGCTGTAATTCTTCTTATTGTTGTTGTTGTTGTTGTTGTTGTTGTTGTTGCAGCAGCAGCAACAGCTGGTCCCCCGCGCTGCAATTGGCTAGTCCGACGATCACCAACAATACCAACAACAACAAAAATCTAGCCGAGACGTCGTTGTTGTCGTCGTCGTCGGCTCCATGTCGTTACGTCAACCACCTAGCCAGCGCTACCTCGAGATGAAACGGCGATCGATCATTGAGTGATTTAGTCCATCATCACCAGTCGTCGTCTAGTTCGGTTTGTTGATCGCGATCAGACAGCCAGTGGTACCAGACCAGAAGTAGATGGTCTATAGATCGGAATGAGATCGGAATGGGATCGGAACGATCAATGAACGATTGGATGGGAAGACCAATAGGTTAGAATCGCCGTCTCCGAGCTACCGACAACAGGGTGGTGATTGTGGTTGTGGTGAAAGTCACGGCCATGAATGAATCACAACTCACACAGCAACACCGACCCTTCAGTTGTAGCAGCAGCAGCAATAACTACTGCAGAAGCAACAACGACAGCAGCAGCAGCAGCAATAAAAAGAACAACGGTTGCAGCAAAAACACCAACCACCACCAGTAGAAAGACTTGCAACACCGGCGAACACCAGAGTCCCAGAGAGCACCACAGTGCAGAGCTTAGCTTAAGGAAGCGGACACCCAGCCAATACTGTATACCAATCTATTTCTCTCTCTATGTTCACTATCTAACAATCTCTCTCTATGTTAACTATCTAACAATCTCTCTCTCTCTGTCTGTCGAGTCCCCCAGTCCCCAGGCTCTGTCCATCTGTCTGTGTATCAACCTATGTTATCTCTCTCTCCGTCAGGCTGCCTGTTGTTGCTGCTGCGGCGTTTCTCCTGGTCTGTCTGATCACCGCGATGTTGTCGTCGTCGTCGCTGTCGTTAACTTGCTTCCTACAACTGCTACAACACTGCACTGAAGTTCTTCGGCTATACAGTTTTGGCACTGCTGTTTCAGCTTCTGCTGGTTGTGCTGCCGTTTCTGCTGGGGCAAAGGCAGCTGTCGGAGCGAAACGGAGCGGCTGCGACTACAGCATAGAGCCAGCAGCGCACCGCATAGAGAACGGACGGGACGACGACTGCTCGCCGCCGGTTAGCAGAAACTTGATGGATGGAAGAAAGAAAAAAGCCTACCGTAGAGGCCACGGCGGGGCGAGCAGACGACGCTGAAAACATTTCCTTCTGCTGCTGCTGCTGCTGTTGCGGGTTTGGCGACTGCTGATGTGCTGGCTTTTTTTTTTTAATAGGTAAGCGTCTGTGATTCCACTACACCACTGGCGCGCTTTGATGTGCTGGCTAGACAAGCAACATCGTCCGCTAGCAGCCGATATTGGCCCCTGCTCCGACGACTTCGGCTGCTGCTGCTACTTAATTATTAGCAAATATTCATGTTGTTATTGTTATTGATGTGTTTTGGTCCCAGTAATGTGTTGTTTTTGTTGTTGATGGCACGGAGCAGACGATGTATGGACGGTGTATGGTTGGTGGGCAGGCGGAAGAGTGGGTAAATGATTTTCGATTATCTTCTTGCTTTCCCATCTCTCAAGATGCCCGGCTCAAGAGAAAGCGAACTAAGAGGGTAGTCGCCGGCGGGGAAAGGGCCGTCAATTGGATTTGGGGAGAGGGCCGCCATCGGCGAGAGAGAGAGAGAAATAGAGTTGTCAACCGGCAGCTGCGGCAGTCGTTGTCGTGGCGTTAATTAACATTAATTAATAACATATAATAAACATAATAATGTCGTTAATTATAACCACTTACCACCACCACGGTGGTAGTAGTGGCAATAAAAAGTACGAAGACAAACCGTATTCGCGCGCCTCTAGCCGTGCATATTGAGTAGTAGTAGTAGTACTTCGTGAAGTCGTAAACGACGCGCATTTATTCACGCGCTACCCTTCACAAAACGTGGACATAAAAGTGAAGTAATGACTTCAGTCTAGAGAGCACGTGGCCGTACTGCACATAGTACTGATGCGTAGTAGTGATGATGTGAGTCTTATCTCAGATCATAGACTTACCGAAGCAACAGCCGCCTTTCGCCACCGCCGCCGAGCCAAGCGCTCGTCGAGGTGCGATCTATGTAGAGGAGGTATGTAGAGGAACACATTTCCATAAGTTTGTGGCTGAAACCCCTCAGTCTTAATCCCTATGCACGTTCGCTAGGAAAGGCCGCGACGGCTGTTTCTAAAAGGATCCTGTTACTTATCAGGAAGAGCTATAACTGACCCACACCGCATTCGCGGTCACAAACTACAATATAGCCATCACTTCGTCTCTACCTGTAGCCCGATCATAGAGTTTCCATACTGGATAAACGCTGGCCTTCCTTATAAGAGAAATGTAGCGAAAGGACCATTTAGCAGGTTAACAACGCAAAAGCGATTATTTATAATATAAGAAATTCAGCGCAACTTTAACTTACGTTGGCCTACTTATTGTTAGCGGTTGGCATGGGAACACCACGGTAACTTCTATCTCCGCTGCTGACATCGCAGTCGCTGCCGGTCAACAGAGATGACAGCAGTCGAACAGAGCAGACGAAATTTAAATGCGGCGCGCGGAATTCGAACTCCTAAAAAACATTACACAGTGTACAGGGTCTCCACATTAAATCGTAGGAATCGTACTATTATATATATATATATATATATATATATATATATATGACATTTCAGTTTACTATGGGGTGCTGCACTGTCGATGTAAGAAAAAACACATTATTTAATTTATTAACTTCAGTGATGCTATTACTGTACCGTCTACAGCTTTTACAACTTGAGTCGCAACAGTTTCTGTTACCAAGACACGGGTACTGTTTGACTGACTTTCTGTTTAAATCTGTTGCATAACTCATACCTCTTAAATGTCCATGCATCTATTAAGGCATTTATTAAGGTGGCTGAACCATGGCTTTGGTTTTTCATTCCTTTAATAAATATTTATTTTTATTTTTCTGCGTTATTTTGCTTGACATGTAGTTCCTTCTCTAGCAGTGTGCGAAGCTCGCTCTTCGTTATGTCGCTCTAATATTGTGAATGTGCGCCCTTTGCGGCGGAAGCGTTGTGTGTATGTACCTCTTCTTCGAGTACACTTTTATTTATTCACACATTTAGTGTAGTACTCGATTCAGCGGCACAGCGCATTCGTTGTATTATTAACACGGGTACCCACCATGCACACACAACAAGGTGTTGTGCTTACTGCCGTGCCTCTGTTGTTATTACCGAGTTAGAGCTAGTAGCACAGGTCAGGGTAACACCGGGGGTAGAGGTGGGAGTAACAGTCTCAATGGCAACTCTATAGCTGCTATTTAATACTTAATAATTGTCAACTCAATAGCTGCTAATTAATACTCAACAGTTGTCAACTCTATAGCTGATTTTTTTACACACAATATATATCCGGAAATTTTTTACATTTTCGTAGAGAAACTTGCCTTTCCAATGATAGGGGAATGGCACGTTGCGAAGAAGAAGGCGGCAACCGTGTACAATCACAGATACACCTATTTTGATCTCTGGGTATTTTTGTGCGTTGTGTCACCCGCCCATGGGTATGCGCCGATAATAAGTGTAAACATATGAGGATTCTGTAAGCGATGACAGACGAAGGCTGTACTTACCGCGGCGGACGGAATGGTGGCCTTTTCAAAACAAGGTAAGGACCGTCGCCTATCCAAACACTAATGGAATAAGAGATCGTCCGGCCTGAAAGGTAAGTATGAGATTCCGAAAGATCTATAATAATAGATGCGGAACTGGCCGGGTGGAAGAAACCAAAGATAGGCGGCAGGACGAGAAAGATAGACGTATGACGTGCTGACTTTCGACTGGCTAAGTAAAATTAAAATAAATTGCTAAATACATTGCATGGACTCTAAACTAAAAGTAAGGCACGAGCGGAAAATGAACTAAAATATACGTTCAGCATAGATCGTCATTGGCAAGCTTCGGAGAATTCTCCCTCAAACTTTTGCTGAATGAAACAATTCCTGCTCTTTTTCCGGGACAGTCCCACATATGTAACTAGGGGTTCCCATAGATGTAACTAGGGGTTCCCGGTTGTCTAATTAGGAGTTCCCGGTTGTTCTTAAAAAAATCCGGAGGTTAAGCTACGGGAGATCGAACAGGCTGACGAACATGTGGCGCCTGGCCCTGATAATATACCTCCTGGAGTAGCCCAGCTTTGCGTAAGAGGTGTCCAGGCTCTGACTAACAAACTGCAAAAACACAAAAAGTTCCCGAGGCTATGCAAGAAGACAAGCCCGGCAATAGGGCGGCTGGCAGTCTTCGACTGACATAACAATGCAGACGGCAAAAAATAGAAACGCACTAAGGTCGTTTCAAAGAACCAGCAAAGAAGAGTGATCACATTTCGCTAATTTGAGACCAAAGCTATCCTGCTCCTAGTTAATATACTGCCATAGGACCTGTTAGCAGGGCAAATGAGGTCGCGATTTTCGAACGAAGACCTGGATTAAATCATGAGCAGAAGCACCAGAAACCTGTTCCCAAGGTACTTTCCTACACTATCCCTCAACAACATTGCGCTCCATTAGAAACGGAGACGTGAGTACATGTGAGCTCTGGCACCCACAGCTATAATACTTTACGGACACGGGCAATCCAGAGCTGCATAGAAATCGGCAAAATCGGAGCAGACGTAGACCGTACGGTTTGACGCTGCAAGGCAGCACTGAGAGAATACAGGGTATGGAATCCGCTTGTGTAAGGGACAGATTTCTCAGGGAGGCAGTGTATTAGATAGAACGTCGTTGGAAGAGCGTGAACAGAGACGATTAGAGCTTGCAAGGCCGGTCGAGCAAAATCAGGTAGCTACCGTTCCAAAGCAAGCAACTTTTTCAACGCAGTAGGGCGATGTTCAGTTTTGACCAGACGCCGGATCCAAGCCTGGTCTAGTCACAATTGATAAGGCAACACAACACACATATTCCGTCTGCCCTTCGGCCGCGCCAGCCTTTAAGTGTGTCACCGAGCACGCACCAAAGGAGCTCAGGAAGAATATCAACCTCACCGACAAGCTCTACAAGCCGTTGCTTCCTCAAGAAGACTAGACAGGGGCGACACGCTACCTGCGATGTAGATGGTGTATGCCGGTGTGGTGCAGAAGAAAACCCCATGCGTTTAAGTGCGTTATACCCGCCCAGGTGCAGTTTTCATCGCCGCAAAGGTGAGATGAGCGACGGCAAGAATCTATCCACATGGACTTTAGTCGCAGTTAGATGCCCGCAGAGGACGCTATGAAACAAGCGCTGACTAGGATGAACTACCAAAACTGCTCAACAGCTAAAAACGCCCGGAAACTAGCCGAAAACGATGCCTCGCTTTTCGCCTAGAAACGAAGGTAAGCGAAATTGTTAACACGATCAGGAGGTGCCTCGGGGTCGTTCTATACTGAAGGATTCAGTGCAAATTTTGGTAATAAATGTCCATGGTGCTTGATAGCCGCGACAATGGTCTAAGTGCGCCCTGATATTAGCATTCCTAGTTGCAACATATGACGCACAGTACAGAACATCCTAGCACATGGCTGCTACATAAAAGCTACCTTTTCAAAATCAGAATATCAAGAAACATTTATAATCATACCTGTATTGAAAACACAGAATTGTGCATTAGTTTAATTCTCAACTGCTTATTCGTGTTTCTAAACTCCATTATATTTCAACGTCTGACTGTTAAGGCAAAGTTGAATTTAAGCCATATGACCATGGTGGCGGAAGCGTTCTTCTCTCTCAAGGTTGCACCGACTGCAACGTACGGAATATAAATTATATTGGATAAAGACTATCGGGTCCTGTAGAAATATCATAGTTAGAATTTTCAAAAAGGCTGTTACGAATGGAGGAGGTTTAGGCCAATTTGGATCTAGTAGTAACTTAGACTTTTTCAGTCGGATGAAAGTTTAATTAAAAAACAAGATTAACGCGGGAGTACAAACAATTGGGGACTTGACTGGGCGCTTCTGGTGAGGGTGGGAACGAATTGGAATTCGCGCACCGCCGGAAGGGCGGCCAAAGATAAATTCGTCTTGTGCTTTTTCGCGATCGTCGGACGCTTAAAACTGTGAGCCATAGGTCGCGCAGAAACGACCTGGGCTGATTCTAGGATGATTACGGACACTCCACTAATATAATACAGCTATATATATATATATATATATATATATATATATATAAAGCCTGCAGCTATATATATATATATATATATATATATACTTCCATGCAGAAATAGTTCCATGAGACAGAGCGTAAGAATGAATACGGACAGTCTACTAATATAAAACAGCTATGTTGTTCCACTTCATAATTTCAAACCTATTGCGATCTACCGCCTTGTTGGTCTGGATAGTACGCAGCAACAGATACCCCCAGGTGATGTAAATCTCCATTAGCACTTGTGCCGGTATTAGTCTTACGGCCTTATTGCATTGGGATTTTCATTAGACTCGCAGTGGATGGGAAAGTTACTAACAATATCGTCAGGACAGTTAGAAACTAGGCGCTAATCCTTATAGATTGCAACATAGATTAGGATGACGTTTTTAGTTAGTGTCTTTTTGACAGCGGGCTAGACAACAATTAAAACAGGTTAAGCAGGATATTAACTAGCACTATAAGCAAGTATTTTTCTTCGCCTATTTTTCTACATTTTACGCCACGCAGCTCTCTTTAATGTCCTCACAAACACAAAAATCAGCCATAATCTAAAAAACTGTCGTTGCTCAATGGTAGTGCACTGCAGGCCTATCATGGGACTGTTCATTTTCTCTTGACACAGCCCCATGATTCTCTCCACTTCACATTGTCACATCTAGCCTCTTAGGCAGACAAGATCTTGGAGACTCATTGACGTTGACGACAAATGACGAAGGTGGAAGAAGTGCAGTCTTGCCTTGTTTTTTTATGGAAGCTGAATATGATCCACACCCGTCTTGGAAGCTAGCAGTGACTAGTGTGAGGCCCACTTAAATCCACTAAACCCGGATTTCATCCCACCTCCCAGACCCAGGAGTATTAGACATTTCCTCGACGTCTAGAAGAGAAGTCTCGCTTCCCTGGCACTCCGTACACCTAGCCAGCGCACCCCTGACCGGAGGGGGTGCATCAAGATCACAGTACTCACGCCCTACCATTTGTGATTCTACATGTCGACTATTTAATGAGCCATCATTTTTTGCTTGCAAAGGAAACACATCACTGCTAATAGGGTGTTGTCGGTGCTTATTGTCGAGCCGTTCTTGCACGACTTTATCTTAGGCGCCCGTCGCACTGTTTCTCGCTTATCACTCGAGCCCTCCAGAGGATGACTTAGACCAAATGTTTCTTCGGGCTGACCCTCAGGCAACATCTAACGTTCACGAATTTGCTTCCGCATTGCTTCGTAAGACGGGATTTGGTTCACCGCTGAAGCCGCGAAGACCGTTCCGGCGTACCCGCGCCGCGGTACGGTACAGCCAGCCAGAGGCGTCTGCTACTGATGCAGATCTTGTCGCGATCATGCAGACGGTATTGACGATACGGCGATCGAGACCTGTGTTCTTGGGGCATTTATCTACAATTCTTTGTTTGGGCAAGTAGTTTGTGAAGGTTGTCTGCACAGACAGGGCGCGTCGGTGGGTTGTGCACGCGTATGTTACGCGACCTGCCACTAAGCCTAGTCGTTCGAAGCGATTACTCCAACGAGGTACATATAGCTCTGCCGTAGAGTAAAACAACGACGCCATATTGTTGTTATTGTTATTATGCCTACCACAGTCACGACGACTGCAGATACGAACCACCCTCTGTACGGAAACAGGCGGGAGGGGGGCAGATGCTGTTAAATGATTATTCATGACGTTCCGACCCAGATTCTGTCCTCAGTGACGACCCTCAACGACGTGGTGTCCGCTCAACGTCGGGGCAGGCACAAAGCCTCATAGAGTGCTGCTGGCTCGCGGCAACTAACTTGACTCGCCGTGACGCTGTGCTGTTGTGTTGTGGTCTTTGGCGCCGTGGACGTGCCGTCAGTGAGTTTCATTGCGAACGAGGCCCAGAACAGCGATCTCGAAAGCCCGCTGCCTGTGTTTCGGTCATACGCTGGTTAGCAAGCCTTCTTTAACTTGCACATTACCTGTACTAAACGTTGTTACCTGCTTTTGTTCGTCGTCACCACCTCTTACCGGCCTTGGTCGTTCTGGAACCGCCGGAGCCCCCGAAGTAGCTATGCTTCAGCAGGCCGACCCTAATCCTGCAGGCTTTAGCGTCGAAACACACGGTCACAATGGTGACGGTGGTGGAGGTCAAATGCTCAAGCAAAGTGCTTTTCCTGCAGCAGCAGCAGCAGCAGCAGCAGCAGCAGCAACAACAACAACAATCGCAACAACAACGTCAACAACCGAAACTGCAATAACAACGTCGACAACCGCAACCGCTCATGCAACTACTGGCGTTATGGTGACGAGTTCTCCAGAACCGCAACGACGGGCCTGCAGTTGTTGCAGCAGCATTATAGCGGATAATCGTTATACTTGTACTAGTAAGTGCAATAGTAGTAGTAGTAGTCGAAGTGATCGAAATCGAAGTGACTCTGGCCTTGAGCATGCTCAGCGCGGTCTTTACGAGGGTCAAGGTCACGGTGCTCAAGGAACTACTGCAGGAATACCTCAGCTGTGCGGCCAACCAAAGCGGCGCGTCGTGACATTTAACGAGACGGTCAACTTCATCGTCTATGCGTATGAGTTCGACAGCGATGCTAGCGCGGCGAATAACGACCAAGATTATGAAAATGACAATAACGACGACGTCGACGACAACGAATATGACCTCCTCCATCAGCACTATCATCATTACAATCTACGACCGCGGCGGCGGCAGCGGCAGCAGGCGGGGGCTGATCTTCACCATCGGCAGCATCTTCAGCTTCATCATCGTCACGGTTATCAGCGTATCCAGCAGTCTCATGACGGCGACGACGAAGTCGGTGCTGGTGACAGCCCGCTTGTGCACCACCAGCTTTTCAGGCGCCACGGTGGCCGATTGGTCCGTGGCATGCACTTCACCGCCCATCATCGAGGTCGCCTTAATGGTCGGCCCACCGTTTTTCGGACGACGCTGTCGTTACGTGATGACGGCGCGGGAGGCGGTGGCATGGGCGTCGGCATGGGCGCCGGCATCGGCGTCGGCATGGATGGTGGCATGGGTGGCGGCGATGAGTGAAGTCCGATTGACGTTGAGTGCCCGTCACCGAATGCTGCCAAAATCAGACGCGCAAGATTTCGTGTCACTCACTTCACCACGTAGTAGCGTGGTCACGCGTGCCGCCCGTGCCTAGACCGTGTTTATTTGACGACCTGGGCGGGCTGGATTGGTGAATGCGTCATGGTAACTATGATGTTGATGTTGATGATGATGATGACGATGACGACGACGACAACAACGACGACGAAATACTCTCTCTCTCTCTGTGTTAATGAGTGAGATTGAATACTACTCGCATAAACTCGACGCTGTCATGTAATAAATAATACAACACAAAAGTGTAATGAAAAACACGGTGACTAGCTCTTAATATATATATATATATATATATATATAAATATATATATATATATATATATATATATATATATATAATACCTTGCATACGCGGATGATCTTAAATTCTACTGCAAAACTGAAAATCAAGGTTGTCACATACAACTTCATCGAGCTGTGACAAGTGTTCGACGCTGGTGTGCGTAAAATGGCATCTACGCGTTGTCTTAAAGCGTGATTATGACTTTAAGACAATTCCATTTTCCGCAGCCACCAGCGCCGAAAACCTGTCACAGCTCGTTGAAGTTGTACACACTACCTGCATCAATTGTAAGTCGCGACCTCAGTATTCAAGAATACTGATGTCGCGAGTTACAATTGATGCAGGTAGTGTGTGGCACATTAATTACGTAGTCAAGTTATGTAGTCATAATCACGCTTTAAGACAACGCGTAGATTCCATTTTCCGCACACCAGCGCCGAACATTTGTCACAGCTCGTTGAAGTTGTGACAGGTGTTCGGCGTTCGGCGGTGTTTGACAACCTTGATTTTCAGTTTTGCAGTAGAATTTAAGATCATCCGCGTATTCGATGTATTTTGCATTGAAAGGTGTACAGTGATCAATATTGCAAACATTGCATATAGCAAAGGAGATGTACAGTCACCTTAAGATATCGCCAAGGGTGAACGGTGGCTGAGATAAATTATATATATATATATATATATATATATATATATATGACTCAGATAAGTCTTTGTTTGTCCGTTGTTAGCATATATGTTCCTGTTTTGTCAACTTGTTTTTATGTCAGTACGTGTAACAGCGAAGATTACAATTTCCGCGAAGTTATAAACACAGTCCTCGAATTCGTGGTAATTTTCATCTAAGCACAATCTAAGCAAGGTAACAACTCTACGTAGTATTGCGTGGCTTCTCTGTTTACTTGTGTCTAAAGTTCTCTATTAGATGTGTCAAAAGCCGGCCGTTTAATGTGATTTTGCTTCGCAAGGTGCAGATTCTTGTTCTTTTGCTATACATACAGTGTGTGTGCAACCAAAACCTTTGGCTTAAGCACCAGTTCCCCGATCACCGTCCCATCTTGGTGTAGGTGAGTTTTGAAGGTGGTTAAGGCATTTCGTGTGTTGACCCCAAGATCGACTGAATGATAATTAGGCTTGCTCCTACGTAAATGAAAGGGCCCTGGCTCATTCCATTGAGATTGCTTATAGTTTAATTACATGGCATGTCAAAGCGTAGGATCCATCCGTGGTGAAGTGCCCATATATGACGGCTACACACACACAGATAGACGACTTATTGTCAACTGTAAGGGCTACTTGGACGCTGCGCGAATACTGAGGTTTTCCGCCCCTTAGCCACCTTTGCTACGCATAACCAGCATTAGCGGTCACAAAAGTGATGCTACAGGTAGTTCAACATGTTCTTAAAATAGAAACCAAGAATTTTCCAAATCTGGTTTTTAATTTTTTCTTATTCCATATACTTCCCGAGAAGCTCAATACACCTTTCCCACCGATATTTCAGAGCATTTATTCCTCTTGAGTAGAATTCCGCGTCTTTAGACTGAAAATAGGCATTGACAGCAGCCTTAACTTTGCATAATATTATCCCGTGATCGTTTTACCGCTCTCACGTAGTCGACCAGAATTATTCCACGTTGGTCCCAAAAAACCGTACCCATCATCTTTCCGGCCGATGCCGTTGTCCGCACCCTCTTTGGAGGTCCTTCACCAGGTGCACACCATTGGCGAGATGCTTCTTGGGTCTCGGGAGTGTAGTGATGGACCCAGCTTTCATCGACGGTCACGAATCTGCGCCAAAAATTCGACATCTTGGCCAAATTTCGCTGTGAAGCGAAAACACGCGTGTCTTTTTGACCTTGGTTGAGCAAATGCGGCACCCATTTTGCTCTGAGCTTTTTCATCTTCAAGTTCTTGTGCAGGATAAAATGCACACTACCCAAACTGATCCCCAAGGCCTCCGCTATCTCCCTAATGTTCACTCGCTTATCTGCGGCAAAGATTTTCCGCACTTTTCCACATCAGTTGCCGTTTTTGGGCGTCCTGAACGTAGTTCATCCTCGGTGCTCCTGCGACCTTTTTTAACTAATTAATCCAGTTGGAAACAGTAGCAAAACATGGCGCAGAGTCACCGTACACCTCGTCTAACTCAGTTTTCACTTGGGTCGCATTCCAACCTTTGAAATAAAAATGCTTGATAACCACTCGAAACTCTTTTTGTCCATTTTTCAAAATCACGCCGTTACGTTACACGGGAAAAGCGATCGAACGACATCGCAGCGACCAATCACCATAATATTTTGACTGCTAGCAGTCGAAAAGTTGCCATTTCCAATAGCGGTGAACGCGCGCCAAAATTCAAATTCTGAAAAGCTCATTTTAAGAACTTGTTGAACTACCTGTATTTCAACCAGGTTTTGCGTTATGCGTTGCAATTCGCGTAATTTATGAAACATTTATTCAGCCATTGTCTTACGTGTAAAAGGAGTATTGTAGTCTGATCCGCAGTTCTATGCGATTCTGTTGAGGTTCACTCCGTTTGCTTAGGATATATTGCCGTTTATGTCTCACATGATTACCGCACAACTTGCTCTATTTGTTAATATGTGACCCCTTCAGGAAACAATACCTTGCGGACGGACTTGCTAGTTGTGTGCTTTTATAAACTCCTGCTGCTCCAACGAAGTTCCAGTGGCGTTCGTTGGCTTTTATAATTCACTGAATGTTGGCTGACAAAACCTGTTAAAGAGCTCGGTCTCTAACGAGGAACCGTTTTTTTTTTTTTTTCATTTTCAAAAACAGCAGCTTAACGCTAGCTGTATGAAACTTCCTAAAGCTATTTATCGCTTTATGAAGCTTCATACAGCTAGTGTCTCACACCTTTGGCTCCAGGGGCTATTTGCTGCTCAGTACTTGAAGTACCTGACGTTGAAGCTTAAATTGATGATCCCAGTACTGCTTCTGTTTAATTTGATCATGAAGCGTTTTATCTGAACACTTTAGGTACTTTATTCTAAACACGGCGGCGTAGAATGGACTTGAATGCAAGAAATTAGAGGTTTTAAGGTAATTTCAGAATTTTCTTGTATACATATGGTGTCACTTCAGTCAATCATATTTATCTCGTTCTATTCTTTCAGATTGTCTTGTTTAGAGGTGCAAAAATATTAAGGATGTTTATGATATCCTCAAAATGTTCAAGGATTTTCTCTGAAGGGCCAAGGTGAGGCCTATTAGGTGGGCAAGGTAAAACATTCCATAAAAATATAGCAAGTAGCAACAGGTCACCACAGATGTACGCGGGCGGGCGTTGTTATGGAAGACGGTATTTCTAGGCTTGCACAGTTCGGTACGCTCTTCGATACGGCCTGCTTCAAACGGCAACTGGCAGTACCTTTCGCTGTCAATCGTTCCTCTCAGCGGAGTTCTCACACGCGGGACAGCACGCTTCTCCTCGCCAGACACACACAGAGCATGTTCTCCTTAGTACCAGAGCCATCATTCGAAACGATGCTGAGCCAGCCTGCCACCTTGCTGCTTCGATCAACTTCGACTTTGCGCGAGGTACGTTATTGCATGTAGACGATTCATTCCACATCGTCGGCAATCAAGCGGTCGAGAAGTTCCGATTCTCACCAGTACGTATATACAATGTAGTACAAAATACAAAATGAAATGTAGTCTAAACACTCCATATTAGCATCTGATGGCTTCGATGAGCTGTGAACCTCTGTATGAATGTAGACATCTATAAAATATGAAAACCTAAATTTTTATGTCGTGCACCAGTTAGGCCACGGTAGACAAAGCGCACCAATTTTTCCCCAACCTCACAAAAAAAAAAAAAAAAAAAAAAAAAAGGCGCACCTCTTTCGTCGCCTCGCCGTACTTGCTCGTGCCAAGTCGAGACATGGGACAATGTGGAAGGATCCCACCTTTTGTCTTAATTTAGCTACTGTGCTAAAACTTGCAGTTAGACTGCGTGTAGCCTCTAGCACTACACGCGATCTAACTACCTACCTTATGCACGTACGTTCAGCCGCCAACTCCACTCCTAAAGTCTCTGCCAGCAGACGTTCTCTTTTTCAGAAAAAAAAATTGCTCCGAATTAATATTCTCCGACTTGAAACGAAAATGCAAGGTTACAGGTGAGGCGCGATCTTCTGATACTTACATAAGCTTCGTCATCTCTTCGATATCATCGTCTGTGAAAATGCTTGTCGAGAGATCCCGTAGTGGTGGAAATGTGGAAAAAATTATTCGGGCAAAGCAAAATCAGGCCGATACGAAGGAAAGTTAATAAATCGCAAACGTCGCAAGACGTTTCTCAAGGCTTGCGAAGTTTTTTTGGTAAAATACTGATGTCCATCTGTACGAATTCCTGGGGCACTTAACTGCTTCGGTCTTGAGCAGCATGGGTTCGTACTCAATCGATCTACCTGCATTAGGCAATGTAGTTTAGCTTGCAGGAGTTACTTCATTGTGCATAATTCGACCGGATAAGTAGCCTGGATTGCATCAACTTCTTAATCGATAACATAAAATGGTTAAATTGGCCGTTTTTAGTCAGATCATAGAATGGCGCAGTTTTCATCTTATAGCCGATTACTTTGAGTTTGGGTCGACAAATACCTCAGCAAGGGTTGATCCGCTTTTCAGGACGGGCGGTGTTTTGTCGTGGGTATATATTATTATTACTTATGTGTTCGACAAAAACGCTGCCATCATGTGACCAACTCTCTTCCAAAAAGTGTGTCATTGTATTTGGTCAAAAAAATGTTTTTGAATTTTATAATGATTCTTTACGACAAAACGGAAAAACTTTTTTGTAGCCCCTATAGAAAATGATTATAAAATTAGCACTTGGACATTTTTCATATATACTGTCACATTTGCTGACCTGTTGTGTCTATCATATTCCTATCGAACCCACGTGTTATTTGATGTGCATGGGAATCTTCTGTTTGCGAGATAAAAGTATTTATATGTATTTATGCATGCATTACGCTTACTTACGATTACCTGCGCAATTTCCTATACGATTGTAAGATATGAAATCGCGTTTTTGTTCTATGTATGTTTCGATTACATTGATAACTCGATACCAAAATTGACCAGCAACATATATATATATATATATATATATATAATTCTTATAAAACCTAAAACGAACCTAATTTCATTCCACATTTTACTCAACTTCGGTCCACAGGTGATGCTGCTAAATTAAATCGTTTATTTACAATGCACCTCTGGTAGTTATGTCAAAATATACAATACATAGATTGCATATATAATAACTATAAACACAGCATGACATAATCAAGAACTGGGAACGAGAAATCGAGCGTCTTTCGTCGTCCAATTGATACAGGTTGCACGGGGAACAGCTGCAGCGGCGGCGCACAGCTGGGTTGTGGAATTCTACTGTACTGGAATCCCACTGGTGAAACCCGTGCGCGCTGCCACGGATCGCAAGGTGACAGACAGCACGGGTGCATGGACTACTTCCAATTCGGGTTTATCATGGCGAGAGCGGTGTAAAATTTTCTTTAAAAACGCTACTGACGGAATTCCAACAGAGCGTTCGTGGTTGGAAGCTGACAAACTGTCTGCCTTGGGAAACGGATCCCGCCAGTGTATACGCTAACGCATGTTTCGGACATTTTTTGGAAGACCCAGTAAAGTAAAGTTTTCGGGTTGACCCTCAGCCAAGATTTAACGTCCACGGAACTGTTTTTCACATTGCTTCATAGTCAGACCCCCATAAATATAAATGTGCAACGGTGGAGCTCGAACCCGTGCACCTATGTGTCTCCTCCGGGTCCGAGACGCAGACTTAAGCCACTACGCCACCGGGCTCGACTGGAAGACCCAGTGCTGGGAGTTCAGGTGGAAGTTGGTTTCAATTTATAGAACCTCCATTTATAGAGCTGCCAAAGCTGTGCATTTGTAGGCTTGTCCCACGCAACTTGGATTCCGTAACTATAGCCACTGATGAGTCACTTGCAAATTGAAGAGGCTCATGCATGTTTTGAGGGGAAGCGATGCGGTGCTTTATATAGTAGCGCCGGCGTTTCTTTTCGCTTTTCACGCTCTCCTGCAGCGCTCCATGATGTGCTGACGAAAGGACGCACCCCGCGAAAAATTAACAATGCCAAGGTGGCTATCAAAGGTTTCAACCTGAGATTCCACCTGCTCTCCTTGGGAGGATGGCGGCCTATCCGCCTGTCGTCATGCGAGCATCTGAGTCGTCCTCGATTGCGTCGGAATTTCTACAGAATAGCATTGGTTTTGACAACGTTTACCGTGTGTGACTGTGAAGCCAAACGTTGGACACATGTGAACGCGGTGTTGCATTCTGCAAGTCTCTTTGAAATCGGATCTAGATAATAACGAGGTCGTTTACATGTGCCAGGCTAATCACAGTAGGATGTCACTCGTTTTTTTGTGGACTAACTGAAAATCGGGTTGCACACACAGACACCGCTTCAGCGAAGCTGCGTAGTGAGGGACTCTAGCCCACTCAAAACCAGTCGTGTCTCGTCCCCGGCCTGGCTGGGAACTACTTGCGCATAGCATCCAGCAGTCAGGATGTGTAGATATAAGTAGGCGTGAGTCTACTATTCTTAGGGGGCGTGTTTTCCGGAAGGCATACGCGAACGCCCTTGTCTTGTTCTGTAGTAAATTCTTAAAAGCTTGTGACGCTTCGTTCCAGTAAGATGTTGATTTCGTCATTTTCCTAATGATGTACGCGTAGGTGAAAATCTATCATGTTCCATAAAAGCTTGTGTGCACGCTGCTCCGCCCATGCTGGACACCTCGACATGGTGTGCTCCCGTGTGTCATCTATTCCATCACCGCAGTAGACGCCCGCGGGGCTGGGTACCTTCTCAATCCTAAACAGGTAGTCGCCGTCACCTGTAAAAACGTGCGTGGTGTATAATATAAGTTTTCCCCCGGTCGGTTGAACCGGCCTCTGACGGGTTTGGATCGGGGTACGGAGGTTGGCGCGTGGAGCATGCTGCTGTAGATCGTCCCACTCCTTCTGCCAGAACTCGATTATGCGCTGACGTCCCTTGTCTTTTTGAGGTTGGGGTTATCCCGTGGAGGTGGCTCTCGGCTGTCTTCAGATCTCACGGGATCGTTCGGCAAGGACCAGAGCCGCCGCTGCGCTAACCGTCCTGTACGCTGCGATTACCTTGACGGCTCCGACTCTCTGGGCCGTCCGACGCAGGCGAGTCGTGTTTCCGGCGAATTTTAGTGTGTCAGTGCAGTAGGCCTGAGGTCAGTACAGGACCACTGACTTGGCCGCGGACGTAATTATCCGTCTTCCCAGTTGCCGTGGCTTATAGGTGTTGGGCATGAGACGTGTGAGGTCATTGGCTGTCTGGCTGCCGTGGAACTGGATATGCCCTGTCATGTAGGTTGCCACTCTTTTATCTTACGTGGAAGGTCACTCAGTACAGTGACGAAACATAGTAGCTACCAAATACGAAGGACCTTCCTGAATTAATAAGCGTTGTGTGGTTATGTGCCATATATGACTTAAGAAGTATTAAGGCGTGCAGCTAAAAAGAGAGAAAAGTACTTGCAGTGTGTAACAACAACACTCATTTGTCGTAACTCGTTACTAATTACTTGTCATAACTCGTAAATCGAACTTTTCCTGTTAAATACAGTTATTTGTGATCAAACCTATATCCTACATTTGATATAATTAGGCCTCGAAGGTCACGCTCATAATTTAGCTTTAGTGTGTTCTATTGCTTTGTGCACTAACAAATCTACGTAGATCGCCGTTATTTCGCCCCTTACGATATCGTAGGGTTGTAACCGGACAAATGAACGACAGAGTAGAACAGACTGCGCGTTCTTTAGGTTTCCTTCTTCCTTCCCGATTTTTACAAATTGGCAATTCCTTGACGCCACGCCATATCACAGCATTGATATAAATAACGTTGCGACGAACCGCGAAATATTCAGAACTACAAAAGCGAAAACGACGCATCTACACGAATTTGTGTGGGTCGGTGCGCTGATGGTAAAACCACACATTTGTTAATGTGCAGAGCAGGTGCTATAGTTAAGTCACACTATATACAGGGTATTACAGGAATATTTGATCAACGATATATGGAATTGTAGAGCTCGTTAAGGCAAATATTTTTTTCCAATGGAACATGGTCTCTAAGAGGCCCTGTTTCGGAATTAGAGTTAAATTACTACAATTTGTGACATTGGTGTTTTTGCCCGACATAGGAGCATAGAATGTGCTGTTGCGAGACAACCAGTCCTCCTATACAGAAACTAAACACACCGCCGTGTTTCACACAAACACGCCGCCGAGAAAATTCTGCTCCTTTCGAAGAACTCATAAGGCCGGTCGGAAGATGCTACATGGTCGCTTAGAAGAGAATTCGCCAAAATGAAGTTATTTTATTAACCTTCACGCCCAATACCTCAAAATCATTACCTTACGACTACTTACAGCGCTCTAAACTAACATATTCAGGCAAATGTGCATTTCATGACGATCATTTTGGTACCAAACTTATGGCAATGCGAGCTGTGGTTGCGGAGTAATTACGATTTTTTGATGGGATGTCCAGATTAAGTGCATGTAAAATAACGTGCTGCGGCTGTCGCGCGACACGTCGGCGGTAGTGAACGTCGCCACACAGTAATTTTTTTTATTTTTAATAGGAGGACTGGTTGTCTCGCAACAGCACATTCTATGCTCCTATGTCGGGCAAAAACGCCAATGTCACAAATTGTAGTAATTTAACTCTCATTCCGAAACAGAGCCTCTTAGAGACCATGTTCCATTGGAAAAAATATTTGCCTTAACGAGCTCTACAATTCCATATATCGTTGATCAAATATTCCTGTAATACCCTGTAAATATAGTTCATATATTGTTCATTGATAGCGTCCTGCTCCTCCATATACTCGTATATGTATATATATATATATATATATATATATATATATATATATATATATATATATATATATATATATATATATATATATATGGATTACCTCCCTACAGTCTCTATGCCAGTGCGTCATAGGAGAATTTGTTTCAAACCTCACTGCTTCAGAGCATAATTTTCACAATGTGCTGCAATTTTTGCGGGGTCCTTTTTGTCAAAAGTCGCTCGTCTTACAGCCCCAAGCCCTTTTCAAAATTCGCCGGATTTTTCTACCAGCTTTTAAGCGGCCGAATATAAGAGCAAACATCTAACTGCGGCGCTGGCAGCCCACGTTGTATTTGTTACGTGATATATAGCACAGGAAAGAATTCCACGATTCCTCAGGAGTGTTGTAGGTGCGCCAGGTACTTAGGCCAGTGCGACAGCTACTACGCAACAGCATGTCTAGCAGTTCAGTCAGTAGCTGAATTAGCAAGATGAGAGAAAATCCAGTGATGTAAAAAAAGCACTAGTTAAGTCTGATGTGTATGAAAATATGTATATATATATATATATATATATATATATATATATATATATTATAATACCTTGCATACGCGGATGATCTTAAATTCTACTGCAAAACTGAAAATCAAGGTTGTCACATACAACTTCATCGAGCTGTGACAAGTGTTCGACGCTGGTGTGCGGAAAATGGAATCTACGCGTTGTCTTAAAGCGTGATTATGACTTTAAGACAATTCCATTTTCCGCAGCCACCAGCGCCGAAAACCTGTCACAGCTCGTTGAAGTTGTACACACTACCTGCATCAATTGTAACTCGCGACCTTAGTATTCAAGAATACTGATGTCGCGAGTTACAATTGATGCAGGTAGTGTGTGGCACATGAATTACGTAGTCAAATTATGTAGTCATAATCACGCTTTAAGACAACGCGTAGATTCCATTTTCCGCACACCAGCGCCGAACATTTGTCACAGCTCGTTGAAGTTGTGACAGGTGTTCGGCGTTCGGCGGTGTTTGACAACCTTGATTTTCAGTTTTGCAGTAGAATTTAAGATCATCCGCGTATTCGATGTATTTTGCATTGAAAGGTGTACAGTGATCAATATTGCAAACATTGCATATAGCAAAGGAGATGTACAGTCACCTTAAGATATCGCCAAGGGTGAACGGTGGCTGAGATAAATTATATATATATATATATATATATATATATATATGACTCAGATAAGTCTTTGTTTGTCCGTTGTTAGCATATATGTTCCTGTTTTGTCAACTTGTTTTTATGTCAGTACGTGTAACAGCGAAGATTACAATTTCGGCGAAGTTATAAACACAGTCCTCGAATTCGTGGTAATTTTCATCTAAGCACAATCTAAGCAAGGTAACAACTCTACGTAGTATTGCGTGGCTTCTCTGTTTACTTGTGTCTAAAGTTTTCTACTAGATGTGTCAAAAGCCGGCCGTTTAATGTGATTTTGCTTCGCAAGGTGCAGATTCTTGTTCTTTTGCTATACATACAGTGTGTGTGCAACCAAAACCTTTGGCTTAAGCACCAGTTCCCCGATCACCGTCCCATCTTGGTGTAGGTGAGTTTTGAAGGTGGTTAAGGCATTTCGTGTGTTGACCCCAAGATCGACTGAATGATAATTAGGCTTGCTCCTACGTAAATGAAAGGGCCCTGGCTCATTCCAGTGAGATTGCTTATAGTTTAATTACATGGCATGTCAAAGCGTATGATCCATCCGTGGTGAAGTGCCCATATATGACGGCTACACACACACAGATAGACGACTTATTGTCAACTGTAAGGGCTCCTTGGACGCTGCGCGAATACTGAGGTTTTCCGCCCCTTAGCCACCTTTGCTACGCATAACCAGCATTAGCGGTCACAAAAGTGATGCTACAGGTAGTTCAACATGTTCTTAAAATAGAAACCAAGAATTTTCCAAATCTTGTTTTTAATTTTTTCTTATTCCATATACTTCCCGAGAAGCTCAATACACCTTTCCCACCGATATTTCAGAGCATTTATTCCTCTTGAGTAGAATCCCGCGTCTTTAGACTGAAAATAGGCATTGACAGCAGCCTTAACCTTGCATAATATTATCCCGTGATCGTTTTACCGCTCTCACGTAGTCGACCAGAATTATTCCACGTTGGTCCCAAAAAACCGTACCCATCATCTTTCCGGCCGATGCCGTTGTCCGCACCCTCTTTGGAGGTCCTTCACCAGGTGCACACCATTGGCGAGATGCTTCTTGGGTCTCGGGAGTGTAGTGATGGACCCAGCTTTCATCGACGGTCACGAATCTGCGCCAAAAATTCGACATCTTGGCCAAATTTCGCTGTGAAGCGAAAACACGCGTGTCTTTTTGACCTTGGTTGAGCAAATGCGGCACCCATTTTGCTCTGAGCTTTTTCATCTTCAAGTTCTTGTGCAGGATAAAATGCACACTACCCAAACTGATTCCCAAGGCCTCCGCTATCTCCCTAATGTTCACTCGCATATCTGCGGCAAAGATTTTCCGCACTTTTCCACATCAGTTGCCGTTTTTGGGCGTCCTGAACGTAGTTCATCCTCGGTGCTCCTGCGACCTTTTTTAACTAATTAATCCAGTTGGAAACAGTAGCAAAACATGGCGCAGAGTCACCGTACACCTCGTCTAACTCAGTTTTCACTTGGGTCGCATTCCAACCTTTGAAATAAAAATGCTTGATAACCACTCGAAACTCTTTTTGTCCATTTTTCAAAATCACGCCGATACGTTACACGGGAAAATCGACGACCAATCACCATAATATTTTGACTGCTAGCAGTCGAAAAGTTGCCATTTCCAATAGCGGTGAACGCGCGCCAAAATTCAAATTCTGAAAAGCTCATTTTAAGAACTTGTTGAACTACCTGTATTTCAACCAGGTTTTGCGTTATGCGTTGCAATTCGCGTAATTTATGAAACATTTATTCAGCCATTGTCTTACGTGTAAAAGGAGTATTGTAGTCTGATCCGCAGTTCCATGCGATTCTGTTGAGGTTCACTCCGTTTGCTTAGGATATATTGCCGTTTATGTCTCACATGATTACCGCACAACTTGCTCTATTTGTTAATATGTGACCCCTTCAGGAAACACTACCTTGCGGACGGACTTGCTAGTTGTGTGCTTTTATAAACTCCTGCTGCTCCAACGAAGTTCCAGTGGCGTTCGTTGGCTTTTATAATTCACTGAATGTTGGCTGACAAAACCTGTTAGAGAGCTCGGTCTCTAACGAGGAACCGTTTGTTTTTTTTTTCATTTTCAAAAACAGCAGCTTAACGCTAGCTGTATGAAACTTCCTAAAGCTATTTATCGCTTTATGAAGCTTCATACAGCTAGTGTCTCACACCTTTGGCTCCAGGGGCTATTTGCTGCTCAGTACTTGAAGTACCTGACGTTGAAGCTTAAATTGATGATCCCAGTACTGCTTCTGTTTAATTTGATCATGAAGCGTTTTATCTGAACACTTTAGGTACTTTATTCTAAACACGGCGGCGTAGAATGGACTTGAATGCAAGAAATTAGAGGTTTTAAGGTAATTTCAGAATTTTCTTGTATACATATGGTGTCACTTCAGTCAATCATATTTATCTCGTTCTATTCTTTCAGATTGTCTTGTTTAGAGGTGCAAAAATATTAAGGATGTTTATGATACCCTCAAAATGTTCAAGGATTTTCTCTGAAGGGCCAAGGTGAGGCCTATTAGGTGGGCAAGGTAAAACATTCCATAAAAATATAGCAAGTAGCAACAGGTCACCACAGATGTATGCGGGCGGGCGTTGTTATGGAAGACGGTATTTCTAGGCTTGCACAGTTCGGTACGCTCTTCGATACGGCCTGCTTCAAACGGCAACTGGCAGTACCTTTCGCTGTCAATCGTTCCTCTCAGCGGAGTTCTCACACGCGGGACAGCACGCTTCTCCTCGCCAGACACACACAGAGCATGTTCTCCTTAGTACCAGAGCCATCATTCGAAACGATGCTGAGCCAGCCTGCCACCTTGCTGCTTCGATCAACTTCGACTTTGCGCGAGGTACGTTATTGCATGTAGACGATTCATTCCACATCGTCGGCAATCAAGCGGTCGAGAAGTTCCGATTCTCACCAGTACGTATATACAATGTAGTACAAAATACAAAATGAAATGTAGTCTAAACACTCCATATTAGCATCTGATGGCTTCGATGAGCTGTGAACCTCTGTATGAATGTAGACATCTATAAAATATGAAAACCTAAATTTTTATGTCGTGCACCAGTTAGGCCACGGTAGACAAAGCGCACCAATTTTTCCCCAACCTCACAAAAAAAAAAAAAAAAAAAAAAAAAGGCGCACCTCTTTCGTCGCCTCGCCGTACTTGCTCGTGCCAAGTCGAGACATGGGACAATGTGGAAGGATCCCACCTTTTGTCTTAATTTAGCTACTGTGCTAAAACTTGCAGTTAGACTGCGTGTAGCCTCTAGCACTACACGCGATCTAACTACCTACCTTATGCACGTACGTTCAGCCGCCAACTCCACTCCTAAAGTCTCTGCCAGCAGACGTTCTCTTTTTCAGAAAAAAAAATTGCTCCGAATTAATATTCTCCGACTTGAAACGAAAATGCAAGGTTACAGGTGAGGCGCGATCTTCTGATACTTACATAAGCTTCGTCATCTCTTCGATATCATCGTCTGTGAAAATGCTTGTCGAGAGATCCCGTAGTGGTGGAAATGTGGAAAAAATTATTCGGGCAAAGCAAAATCAGGCCGATACGAAGGAAAGTTAATAAATCGCAAACGTCGCAAGACGTTTCTCAAGGCTTGCGAAGTTTTTTTGGTAAAATACTGATGTCCATCTGTACGAATTCCTGGGGCACTTAACTGCTTCGGTCTTGAGCAGCATGGGTTCGTACTCAATCGATCTACCTGCATTAGGCAATGTAGTTTAGCTTGCAGGAGTTACTTCATTGTGCATAATTCGACCGGATAAGTAGCCTGGATTGCATCAACTTCTTAATCGATAACATAAAATGGTTAAATTGGCCGTTTTTAGTCAGATCATAGAATGGCGCAGTTTTCATCTTATAGCCGATTACTTTGAGTTTGGGTCGACAAATACCTCAGCAAGGGTTGATCCGCTTTTCAGGACGGGCGGTGTTTTGTCGTGGGTATATATTATTATTACTTATGTGTTCGACAAAAACGCTGCCATCATGTGACCAACTCTCTTCCAAAAAGTGTGTCATTGTATTTGGTCAAAAAAATGTTTTTGAATTTTATAATGATTCTTTACGACAAAACCGAAAAACTTTTTTGTAGCCCCTATAGAAAATGATTATAAAATTAGCACTTGGACATTTTTCATATATACTGTCACATTTGCTGACCTGTTGTGTCTATCATATTCCTATCGAACCCACGTGTTATTTGATGTGCATGGGAATCTTCTGTTTGCGAGATAAAAGTATTTATATGTATTTATGCATGCATTACGCTTACTTACGATTACCTGCGCAATTTCCTATACGATTGTAAGATATGAAATCGCGTTTTTGTTCTATGTATGTTTCGATTACATTGATAACTCGATACCAAAATTGACCAGCAACATATATATATATATATATATATATATATATAATTCTTATAAAACCTAAAACGAACCTAATTTCATTCCACATTTTACTCAACTTCGGTCCACAGGTGATGCTGCTAAATTAAATCGTTTATTTACAATGCACCTCTGGTAGTTATGTCAAAATATACAATACATAGATTGCATATATAATAACTATAAACACAGCATGACATAATCAAGAACTGGGAACGAGAAATCGAGCGTCTTTCGTCGTCCAATTGATACAGGTTGCACGGGGAACAGCTGCAGCGGCGGCGCACAGCTGGGTTGTGGAATTCTACTGTACTGGAATCCCACTGGTGAAACCCGTGCGCGCTGCCACGGATCGCAAGGTGACAGACAGCACGGGTGCATGGACTACTTCCAATTCGGGTTTATCATGGCGAGAGCGGCCTAAATTTTCTTTAAAAACGCTACTGACGGAATTCCAACAGAGCGTTCGTGGTTGGAAGCTGAAAAACTGTCTGCCTTGGGAAACGGATCCAGATTAGCGCCAGTGTATACGCTAACGCATGTTTCGGACATTTTTTGGAAGACCCAGTAAAGTAAAGTTTTCGGGCTGACCCTCAGCAAAGATTTAACGTCCACGGAACTGTTTTTCACATTGCTTCATAGACGGACCCCCATAAATATAAATGTGCAACGGTGGGGCTCGAACCCGCGCACCTATGTGTCTCCTCCGGTTGCGATACGCAGACTTAAGCCACTACGCCACTGGGCTTGACTGGAAGACCCAGTGCTGGGAGTTCAGGTAGAAGTTGGTTTCAATTTATAGAGCCTCCATTTATAGAGCTGCCAAAGCTGTGCATTTGTAGGCTTGTCCCACGTAACTTGGATTCCGTAACTATAGCCACTGATGAGTCACTTTCAAATTGAAGAGGCTCATGCATGTTTTGAGGGGAAGCTATGCGGAGCTTTATATAGTAGCGCCGGCGTTTTTTTTCGCATTTCACGCTTTCTTGCAGCGCTCCGTGATGTGCTGACGAAAGGACGGACCCCGCGAAAAATTAACAATGCCAAGGTGGCTATCAAAGGTTTCAACCTGAGATTCCACCTGCTCTCCTTGGGAGGACGGCGGCCTATCCGCCTGTCGTCATGCGAGCACCTGAGTCGTCCTCGATTGCGTCGGAATTTCTACAGAATAGCATTGGTTTTGACAACGTTTACCGTGTGTGACCGTGCCAAACGTAGGTTTCATGTGATGATGATTTCATGCGGTGTTGCATTCTGCAAGTCTCTTTGAAATCGGATCTAGATAATAACGAGGTCGTTTACATGTAGCAGGCTAATCACAATAGGATGTCACTCGCTTTTTGTTTGTGGACGAACTGAAAGATCGGGTTGCACACCCTGACACTGCGGCAGCGAAGTTCACTGCAAGCGCGGGCCGGTAGTGAGGAACTCCAACCCACTCAAAACCAGTCCCCCGTCTGACTGGGAACTGCTTGCGCATAGCATCCAGCAGTCAGGGGGCGCGAGTCTACTATTTTTAGGGGGTGTGTTTCCCGGAAGCCATACGCTATAGACGCGAGCGAATTAGGAGGACGGCCCTTATCTTCTTCTGTAGTAAATTCTTAAAAGCTTGTGACGCTTCGTTCCAGCAAGATGTTGATTCCGTCATTTTCTTAATGATGTACGCGTAGCTCAAAATCTATCGTGTTCCTTAAAAGCTTGTGTGCACGCTGCTCCGCCCATGCTGGACACCTCGACAGGGTGTGGTCACGTGTGTCCTGTATTCCACCACTGCAGTAGACGCACGTGGGGCTGGGTATCCTCTCGATCCTAAAAAAGGTACGACTAGAAGTCGCCGTCGCCTGTGAGAACCTGCGTGGTGTATAATATAAGTTTTCCCCCGGTCAGTTGAACCGGCCTCGGTTGAACGGGTTTGGATCGGGGTACGAAGGTTGACGCGTGGAGCATCCTGCTGTAGATCGTACCACTCCTTCTGCCAGAACTCGATTATACGCTGACGTCCCTTGTCTTTTTGAGGTTGGCGTTATGCCATGGGGGTGGCGCTCGGCTGTCTTCAGATCTCACGGGATCGTTTGGCAAGGACCAGAGCCGCCGCTGCGCTAACCGTCTTGTACGCTGCGATTACCTTGAGGCTTGAGGTCAGTACAGGACAACTCTTTTGTCATACGTAGAAAGTCACTCAGTACAGTGACGAAACATAGTAGTTACCAAATACGAAGCACCTTTTTAAATTAATAAGCGTTGTGTGTTTATGTGCCATATAGGACTTAAGAAGTATTAAGGCGTGCAGCTGATATAAGAGACTGCGCGTTCTTTAGGTTTCCTTCATCCTTCCCAATTTTTACAAAATGGCAATTCCTTGACGCCGCGCCATATCACAGCATTGATATAACGTTGCGACGAACCGCAAAATATTTAGAACTACAAAAGCGAAAACGACGCATCTACACGAATTTGTGTGGGTCGGTGCGCTGATGGTGAAACCACACATTTGTCAATGTGCAGAGCAGGTGCTATATTTAAGTCACACTATATATATAGTTCATATATTGTTCATTGATAGCGTCCTGCTCCTCCATATACTCATATATGTATATATATATATATATGGATTACCTTCCTATCATGAGGTCCCTCAGTCTTTATGCCAGTGCGTCATAGGAGAATTTGTTTTAAACCTCACTGCTTCAGACCATAATTTTATAAATTTGCTGCATTGTCTGCATTCACAATGTGCTGCAATTTTTGCAGGGTCCTTTTTGTCAAAAGTCGCTCGTCTTGCAGCCCCAAGCCCTTTTCAAAATTCGCCGGATATAAGAGCAAACATCTAACTGCGGCGCTGGCAGCCCACGGGTTTTATTACGTGATATGTAGCACCAGAAAGAATTCCACGATTCTCAGAAGTGTTGTAGGTGCGCCAGGTACTTAGGCCAGTGCGACAGCTACTACGCAACAGCATGTCCAGCAGTTCAGTCAGTAGCTGAATTAGCAAGATGAGAGAAAATCCAGTGATGTGAAAAAAGCACTAGTTATGTCTGATGTGTATGTATGTATATATATATATATATATATATATATATATATATATGTGCTGCAATCCACGACCAATGACGCTAATAGGACCAACACAAGAGGACAGAAAAATCGTGCAACGACATCTTCATTACATTCCAAGTTGACCTGATATCTACGACGATTGCGAACAGGTTCCTCACGTGGGAGAACCAGCAGATCCAGCAGAACAATAATACGTTTAGAGACGTTATGGATGCAGATTTTCAGATAGTATTATTGAATTGCAAAGGGAGAGGGGTGTCAGATCTGCAGGGGTTGAAGTTCTCCTTTTTACGAAGACCCGGAAGTGGCAGTTTGATTCACGGGGATTCTATGAACACCCTATGCTGGCGTCGTGCAGAAAAAGCCCGGGTTGGCCAAGCTAGGCGCAACAATGTTCGGTTAACCAACGGCGGGGAAAATGAGCGTGGAAACAGTAGCAGAAAATCTGACATAATCTAAACTAGAACTAATAGCCACCTAGGTGCACCCGGTAAGTGCAGGTTCAGCAGAGATGATCAAGCACCTCTTGTTGAGGATAGAAGCGTTACCGAGGAAGACTCCAATGATTATGCATTTCAAATTAGATTAGATAGGATTGACTCGGCAAGAACGATGGCCTTGCTAAACTTACTGGATAAGCTCAGCTGCTGGGCAGTCAACAGTATGCTCTTGCAGATGCCATTCCGGGTCGTCATTTATTGACCTATTTGCAACGGGTATATACAGAGGGGGCAAATAATTAAAGGGGATGACCCTCCTTTACAGAAAGGAGTAGGACTCAGAATATATATATATATATATATATATATATATTTAGTACCGTAGTATAGTAGTATATATCTAGTAGCGGCAATGGCTTAGGCGGCTAGCGCATCGTTTGAAACGGGGCGTCGCCATGGCAACTATGGTTAACAAAACAATCGCAAGTTCGAGCCCCGGCCTTGCTGGTTGTATTCGTTGAACGTGGTTGTCATTGTCCTGCTGCTACATACCTCTGCTGGAGAAAGCCTATATAAAATCTAGTACGAGAACGCGATGACGATAGATGCATTTGGACGATATCGTGCCACAGGCAACTTAGCCCATTACGAGCGTCTAAAATGTAGTTGCCAAAGCGTCAAAAAAAAAAAAAAAATATATATATATATATATATATGTGTGCCTGGGACTCTGGTAGGAAACTTAACGGCAATATTTTCTTATGGGAACCTAGGAGGGTACTCCCAGCCTAGTAGGCTAAATTAAATTATGCGATGCTGCTGCTGCTGGCCGCAAAAGACAAATCCATGGCTTAACGAACGGTTGAGGGTGACCTAGCGAGCCAGTAGGTTGACTCGAAAATTCGTAAAGACCGTTCCGGTAATGAGGCGGTGGTTGGCTTCCTTGGTTAAACGGTTGGCTAAGAAATCGTATAGAAAAGAGAAGCACAGAAGCACTGGCAGAAGAAAGAGCGCGCGGCGAAAAGAGAGACTGATGAATGTCTACACACATGGTTGAAGCGGAAGGGGAGGAGTCAATGTTGAGTAGAGACAGGCAAGCCAGTTGAACATCTCGTCGAGTCCGATGGCGTGGTGGGTGCATTCGTCTGCGCCTCGCAACCGGAGGAGACACTAGATAGGTGCAACGCGGGTTCGAGCCCCATCGTTGCGCATTTGTATTTATGGGGGTCCGCCTATGAAGCAATGCGAAAAGCAGTTTCATGGACGTTAAATCTTGGCTGAGAGTTCCAAAAGGATTTTTTTTTAGTTGAACATTTCAGAAAGATACTGCCCGGGTCGGACACAGCCCCGATGCCGGGAGTAATACTGAGGTTACTTATCAATATCTTAGCACTAAACACAGTGCTCATTGATATCGGGTTTGGAACGGGGAGGAGGGGGGGACCCAAACCAGCGTAGGTTATGCGCAGGGCGATAAACTGAGCCCACTGCTCTTCTAGGTAGACCGCCAGAACGGATAAGGACGGGCTGTATCCGAGACTAGACAAGAACCTAACTGTACACGGATAGTGTCGTCATCTTTGGTTGCAGTCTAATCAACGGTCCATTCATGGACGAGAAGGGCTTGAAGGTTAAATGGGGGAAGGCAGTAACCATGCTATTTCGAGGCGGCGGCCGCATGGCTATGCTTCAAATCAGGGGAACGGAGACAAAGTTGTAAACAAAATTACATACCGTAGTAGCTTTTGGGGCACATCCAGAAAAGGGTCACGAGGGCCTCCATTGCAGCCGTTGCTAATTAAATATTCATGTATGCTTTCAATTTATTCGGCAGTCGCTTTTTCCGGGATGCCCACACATTTTTATGTCGACAAAATAGGATGAAGATGGTCGGCAATTTTGATATTACTCGCAGGAGTCGCGGCTTTGATCATAACGCATCAATTCACACTTCAGAGGGGTATTTTATTAGAGTTTGTAATATTGAGTTAATGTTGTAACAAATAAATGTATGTATATATATATATATATCACTTGATTTAATTCTACTCCAGATTGGGTAAAATATACAATAGTATGATAAATATCACTACAGCCTCGTAATTATATTAATAATTACAGATCGCTCAGTGCCAGCCTTGTTAGCGAGGTGATTGCATTGCACTTACTACCATGATATCTTACGCATATACCATAACAACAAGCGCCTACAAGAAGCTATAGAAGTCCTCGGGACCTAAAGGGCAGAACAGGATGTAGAAAGCTACAATGAACTGCTCACCCGAGCACTTAAAACATGCACAGAACATGTGAAACGGAGAGGAGACAGGAGATGGTGGTCTCCAGAGTGTAACCAAGCGAAGGCCATTCACTACCAAGCAAAGGTGCTGGTGCGCATAAGGCCGGAAATGAGACTCCTCTTCGCAGCGACGAGATTCATCTACCGACGAACTCTGCGGAATGCTAGAAGACAACACAAGCAACAACTGGTGACCCGAATGCTCCAGAAGGCCGAACAAAATCTATACTTGCGGCTCCGCAGCGCTTCACAGGAAAGATCTGCATGTCCAATTGAAAGTGATATACTCTATGGCCATTTTAAATCGATCCTCAGCTCACATGACACAGTGCCAAGAACAGTGCCCACTCTCATATCTGTCTGGTCAGAAGAGGATCTACAATGGAGAAACCAACTGGACGAATACTTCACCGTCCAAGAAGTGGCGGAGGCACTGCGTCGACTTCCGAGAAACAAAGCACCCGGGCCAGATGGCATCTGTAATGAGCATTTGCAGCAGGCAGCCACAATGACCGCGCACTGGACCGCGCTTTTCAATAGGTGCATTTACAACGGTCGACTACCCGCAGCGTGGAGACAGTGCGTTATGGCACTTATTCCAAAGGGCAAGGGGCCGCGGACCGAACCCTCTTCTTGGCGGGGCATCGCTAAGAAAAGTTGTGCTTAGAAACTGCTTGCAAGCCTCCTTGCCGCCCGTCTAACGTCGTTCGTCGAGTACAAAAGGACAAGACGAACAACATGGCTTTCGTGCGCAGAGGTCAACTCTAACTGCATGTGCAATTCTCCTTGCAGATATCGAGCAAACACTGGCACGAAAGGGACAGTTTTTATACAGCGTATTTGTGGATTTCCGAGCCGCTTTTGATTCAGGCTCAAGAACTCGAGTCCTGCTTCAACTCGCCGAAATCGGGGTTCTAAAACGAATGTTGACACTGATGAAGGACGTGCTACAGTCTAATCAGATCATCTTGGACGACGGTATAGCGGAGCATCTAAGCATAGAACAAACTACAGGCTTTGCTCAGGGCGATAATCTCAGCCCTTTGCTTTTTTCTGTAGTGGTAGCCGAGTTACCAGCACGTATACAGACCCGGCACCCAGCTGTCAGGATAATTATGTATGCCGACGATCTAGTACTCTACAGTAGCAGCAGATACCTTCTGCAACAGGCGCTCGCTACTTTATCGGCGTATGTAAACGTAGTAGGCCTTAAAATAAATATGCAGAAGACAGAAGCCATAAGTTTACATATCTCGGTCTCACAGTGACCCCCTCAGGCAAGACCTTCGCTGCACACATAGAGGAGAGGACTCGAAAAGCCTTGATCGCGGCGACAGGCCTTAAGAAGCCCCCCTCTCGATTAAGACAGCGCAAGCTCTCTTCGATATGAAAATAGCGCCAATAGCATCATACGGGATCCAGCTTGTGTGGGCAAAGCTAAGCTCGGTTGAACTTGGTGCACTCGATCGAGTGAAACCAGCTTTTTTAAAACGAGTACTAGGTTTACATACGTCAGCATATAACCGCCTTACGTATTTGCTGTGCGATGCTCCACTATTCGTGGAACAGATAAAAAAGCAGTTTGCTCTCCCAGACACTCCTGCATACAGCGAGTTTATACGGCGATATGAAGAGAAAATGGCAGATATCGACCCACATTTTTTTATGACAGATGCAATGGTTAAGTTAGAATGGAAGGGCACAGGCCGGACAAACAGGCACATAATCGCCCGTTTTGCTGTGCACGGTTTTCACCACCTTATGCCAGAAAGACGCTTGCCATGAACCCTGTGACACACATATATACATATGGTGTTCAAAACGTATTGCGACTTTTGTGTTTTTTCAAAAATTATTCATTTATTCATGAATATCTATTTTGTCCCCTTCAAAGTAATCCCCATGAGATATTATACACTTGTGCCAACGGTTTTTCCAATCTTCGAAGCACTTCAAAAAAACATTTTTTTTTATCTTGTTCAGCTCCTCCTTCGATGCCGTCTTTATCTCGTCAAGCGTAGCGTAACGTCGTCCTTTCATGGGCCTCTTCAGTTTAGGGAACAAGAAAAAGTCACAGGGGGCCAGATCTGGGGAATACGGTGGCTGCGACATCATTAGTGTGTTGTTTTTGGCCAAAAACTCGCGCACAAGCAACGATGTGTGAGCAGGGGCGTTATCGTGGTGCAAACGCCAATTTTTGTTCTTTCACAAATCCGGGCGTTTCTGGCGGATTGCTTCGCGCAAATTGCGCATAACTTGCAGGTAATATTCCTTATTGACCGTTCTACCCTGTGGCAAGAACTCATGATGCACCACGCCCCTGCAATCGAAGAAAACTGTCAGCAAAACTTTCACATTCGACCGAACTTGGCGCGCTTTTTTCGGTCTTGGTTCGTGCGGCAGCTTCCATTGAGATGATTGAGCTTTGGTTTCCACGTCATAACCATAAACCCACGATTTGTCACCAGTTATGACCCTCTGGAGCAAATTTGGGTCGTCGCGGACAGAGTCCAACATCTCATTAGCAATGTTCATGCGATGCTGTTTTTGGTCGCAATTGAGCAATTTTGGTACGAATTTCGCGGCGACCCGTCTCATGCCCAAATCATTGATAAAAATCGAATGGCAAGAGCCAATCGATATGTTTAGGTCCTCAGCAACTTCATTAACGGTGATTCGACGATTGGCCAATACCATTTTCTCCACTTCATTAATTTTTTCGTCTGTTGTTGAAGTGCTCGGGCGTCCGGCACGCTCTTCGTCGTTCACATCTTCTCGGCCTTCTGAGAACATTTTGTACCACCGATAAACGTTGCTTCGGTCCAAGGTAGCTTCTCCGTATGCCACAGTCAACATTCGGAATGCATCCGCGCACTTAATTTCGTTTTTCACACAACATTTGATACAGGTTCTTTGATCCATTTTTTTTGAATAGGTAAAAATCGAAGACGATCCAAAACACGTGCAAGCAAAGCAGCTGTCAACAATTAAGTGAACATTCAAAATGGCCGAGCTTGTCGGCATAAGTGAGAGACATGAGTACCAACATAACGCCACAAAAAAAATCGAAATTCGAATATACGTAACCCGCGAAAATTCAAAAGTCGCGATAACGATTGAACACACCTCGTATATATATATATATATATAATTTTATTACTAACTAACGATCTTACAGATATTATGGAATAACTCGAAGTCCTACAAAGCAAGCTAGCAAAGGGAAAAGAAACATCGCAGGGAATAATAAATACTTCGATGACTTAAAAGCCCAGTATGACAACTTCTAACAGGCAGAACAATTCAACAAGGGGATGATAGACCTTATTGACATTACTGACGGGGTTTCTGCGTTGCCTGCTAGATGTGACTCTTTTAGAGAGACATTTATATTATTCAAGCACGGCGGAAAACAACCTCAAATCACTCCTCAAGTCTGACAGAAACAGGGTTTTCTACACTAAGAGACGAAGGCGTCCACGGGAACTCCGGTAAGCCGCGTGCGATACAGGGCGGAAGTTATGGCATAGCATTATATATATATATATATATATATATATTATATATATATATATATATAGATATATATATATAGATATATGTTTAGATCTCTATCTCTATATAATCTCTATCTCATATATCTTATATCTATAATCTCTATCTCTCCTCTCTATCTATATCTATATCTATATCTCTCTGTCGACACTCTCTCTCTTCTCCCTATCCCCCAGTCACTCGCCCACAGTCGCAACTTACCATTGACAATCGATGAACGTAGTATGTGCATGTTCGCATATTGATAGATATACATAGCTTATATACATAGTCATTGGCGAGTGTAGCGAGACTGTTACCAACGACTGCCTAGGTAGGACCTACGACGTATGGCACGGCATCAGGCTACTAACAGCTATATCTCAGATAGTTGGTTCGATTTCGTCATCATCATCATCGGTTCCAACTAGAGAGGGCGTTCGCTGGCACTCTGCATTGTTCGCGCCTGTCGCTCGCCGTGTCCACTGTGGCCGCGCTTGCCGCGCGACGGCCGCCTTGCCGCTGCCACCACAGACGGCCCTTGCCGTTGTGTCTGCGTTTTCTCAAGCTCAACAATGAATGTTCAAGGCCAGCAGAGAGGTCCGAGAGTGATCGACGTACGTCGTGCTGCGGCGGGAGCGACAATGGTAGCAGGAGCAGCACCCACGAAGCTGCCGGGCGGAGCAACGACAAACAGAACGCATGCCGAAAGCCACCGCCACCGGCATCGATTATGGCAGGCATACGGCTCGACTAGTGCCCGACAGCGAAAGACACACAACCATCTTCTGACGCGTCTCAGGCGTCTTTGAGAACGCTAGTCTAGCTCGTACGAGGCCGGTCGTCAAAGAAACACCAGAGAGAGAGAGAGAGAGAAAGAGAAAAAGAAACAACAGTCTTTATTCGTCGATCAAAGTCGTCACAGTGACAGACTCCGCGTCGACACAAAGTCGTCACAGTGATAGACTCCGCGTCGACACAAGGCCGTACTTGGGTCGAATAATTCGACTTTCGTTGGCCTCGCTCACACTCGGTGTCCGCCGAGCATAACAGCTGTAGAAGTCGGCGCCGCTCGGAGAGCTAACTAGAGTGCGACGACATCTAGTCCTCAACCTAAGCTTCCAGCGAGTGGTCAAGTGGTTTTGCGAAAGTGTGACTAGGTCAGCGGGGCAAATTGTGGCACGTTCTGCAGCGTGACCCATGCCACGTTTACGCCGCCGTCTTCTCGTTGTCTCTGTCCGTACATGGTCAGAGCTTTATCCGTGCCTGTCCAGAGCTCTATCCGGACCTGCCCAGAGCTCCATCCGGACCTGCCCAGAGCTCCCTCCGGACCTGTCCAGAGCTCTATCCGGACCTGTCCAGAGCTCTATCCGTACCTGTGTTGTGCCTAACAAATCCTATGCGTGGGTCCCTGCGATCGCTTGGCGCACTTCTGGATACACCGCCGTTGTCAAATGTGTGCTCTCTATAATCCTGCCTGACGCTCTCTAGAATCGGCTCACTACGTCATTGCTGCGTGGCGTATTGCTGTTTGGGGCGTCTAGGGCGGATCGTTTTCCCATAGCTTCGCTTCCCTAAGCTTTCGGTCAGAGAGGCTTTTAGGGTCTCGACTCGAGGGCGAAACCATGTTGCTACTACTGTTTCAGCAGCCCTACCACACAGGTTGTATCACCAAATTCACTCGATCGTCCGCAAAGGCGATCAATGGGTTGTGTGGCCTAACCCTGGTGTGTATTCTGCTTGGATCCGCGCTTCGAGCCGGTAGCAGTAAGTAATCAATCTTCTGACTATGTTTGTTTCTATGCGTGTATCACTCTCATTATCTCCATTGTACACTCCGAAATGTAGCAATATATCTGCACCTATCCGCCTTAAAAGTTACCTTTTATAGAAAGTTATAAGATGCATCACCATGAGCCAGCCATTACCTGACCTAACGCGCAAGCATGTTCACCGCATATTAGTGGTGTTAATTTTCGAGATCTTTAAAACCCTTATATATATGCATCTACTTCTAACCCAAATGTATATATATATATACATATATATACATATATTTGGAGGTTGACTAGGTTCAGGGCGTTAGCCAGTCGGTCCGTAATCAGTATGCGGACACCTATTCGTTATGCAGTAAGCCTTCACAGCCCTCAAGGGGCGATACCACAACAGTATGACAATATGAATTTGCTGCCATATAGTCTATATCGTATGCCTTGCCTCCCTGGCTATCACGCGGAAAGAGAGTCATAGTGGCTCCCGCAACAAGGCGCAGATCTCATGACTGTTCTTGTCACTAACCCATCCAAGTGTTGCTGCCTGAGCTGTTGACAAAAATCCAAGACGGGCTAAAAAATAGATGGACCCTATTTGAGCCGGGAACATATTGCAGTACAAAAAATCTCTTTTGTTAAGACCTCCAAAGTAACTAACAAAATTGTAATGCCGGTAATTACACACACACACCGGAGAGAGCTCGATCGCGGCTGGTGAGAAAGAACATTTTCATTTTCATTTTATTTTTTATTATTCCATTTGTGTATATATATATATATATATATATATATATATATATATATATATATATATTATTTATTTATTAAAAATACAGGACATTTTCATATACATATTGCTGACTTGTGCCTCATGGAGTGACCGGTCAATCTCAACTGTTTTATTAAACCACTACCGGTACGGTGTAGTAGTGTGGTACTTCCATGCGGAACCCCGATAGGGGGAAAGTGTGGGGGGTCCTCCGGCCTGTCAATTCGGGCGCGGGGGGCACTCCTGTCATAGTGGCGCTCGTATTAAAGCGCGGAAAATGGCGGGAGTGTAAGTATATCTCTCTTTTAGTAGTATGCGTCGAGCACTACGGTGTTAAAAAGGTTGAACCGTTCCTTCAGATCTACCTTGACTACTGTGTCGACGATACCAACTAGATCACCTAGCTATGTCAGCTGGTGCAATGAACACATCGCATTCTCTTCCAAAGCTTAGTCTTTATCTGATCAAGGCTTTTAAGGATAATACTATGTCCATAGAATTTGGTTTCTGTACCATTTTTTTAAATCTCATTTTTATTTTATCAAGCAAAATATTTAATTTTATTCAGTTATTGATAGCGCACTACATTAGTGATACGCATGACATGCTAAAAAATGTAAACTCTTAAAACTTTAGCACGATATTATTTTTCTTAATTGTCATCTCCTGTTTCTCTTCACCTCCAATCCATCCTGTTTTTTTTCGGAAACATTTGACTGTAGCTCCCTTCTATTGAGGCACTGTTATATTTATTGACTAAAAGTATACGTTTTTTCTTGTAGTTTAAACACGCATGGTTGGGTGGTGAATTGTGTATGTTTTTTTTGGTACTCTATCTTATTAACTTGCACCTATAATTGTAGCCTTAGAAAGGCAATTTTAAGAGTTACTTAAGTTTTACACTCGGCTAAACCTCTTAGCCTTTTCCGCTTGCTGAGTGATCCCTCCCGGCATGACCGGGCCTATTTCCACAAGGTTCGTCAAAGGCGGCCTTCTACGCATTATTTCGGCCGTCGCATTGTCGCTTTACGCTCTATAGCACAGGCATGGCTACAGGCCTTACCTATTTAATTAACCTTAGCTGTTCAATTAGTAAGTAAATTATTTTATATTTTTAGTATTGGCTAGTGCGATACTACTGTGTGCCGTTACTTTATGTCTGCCTAATTCACCAAGCCATGTCTTGTAATTTTAAATTCAATAATTTCACTAATGTGAAGTGAAATTTGATTTAGTGGGTAATGCATTACATACGTTGGTGTTAGACTTTTGCGAGTTTTGTAGGCCAGTGTTCATCGTTTTCGTTTGTATGTAGGCCTCATAGTATACATTGTTTTTGTTAAATATAAATCCCATTTCATCTAACAACTTTTGTACTATTCAGTTCCGTCTAACGCCAGTATTGTCTTAAATCAATAGTTCTAAATTGTTTGGAGCTGTCTTGTGTTGAACATATACATATATAAATCGTTATATCCAATGACTTGCATATGGCATGATGGTGCATTTTTTGAATACCTTTAACGGAGTTCATACACTCTAAGTCTGTGTAGTTTGAGTAAGATAAACTTTAGCTGTTTCATTCGATTCCATTGTGATCATTAAATTTTAGAAAACTTCCAGAGTATTTTTCTCAAGCACTAATAATTTACCTCTACTATACTGAAATAAGCTAGAATCGTGTTTAGCATAACAATGTGCCAAGTGGAAAGTACATTGTTATTGGTCTCACTAATGCATTTGCTGTGTTCTTATCCACTCAGTAATTTTTGTAGTCTATTATTAATATTTAATATATCTTGTTGAGGCGAGTCTTTCATACTTTTCGCCATTCATGTAGCGTCTTCGACCAAATACGAAGGAGGGATATAGAATACTCGCTACTAATTGAGGATTGATAATTGTTTAAAGGAGCACTTGTAATAGACTTAGACTTTAATATATTTATTAAAATTCAAAATATAAAATATGTTTATTGCTTAAATTAAATGTTTGTTTAACGTCTTATAATATAGCAGCCAGCATCGTTTTTCTTTCTGGGCATCTGTTCTATACTTTTGCTTATGCATTATCATCATTTATTTATTGCAACATATGTATGATATGTATATATACATAATTGTAATAAAACACATGTTTATAGATAAGTAACAAAATATCATCGAGCTAACTGCGTAAGAGAAATAGCTCTCTGACAGGTATCGAAATAGTAGATAGGGCACGGCTGGTTACATAAACGGCACAAACAGCCGACGTCAGAAGGTGGAAGCCTCTTAGATGGCAGAGTTTATGGTGAAACCCGTGAAGTGAATAGCGGGTCACTAGATGTCGATTGGGTTGTAGTGGCGAATTGAAGAAGCTTCCGGGAACTGCTCAAACTTTCTTCAAAAAGTTTTATTTAAACTGAATAAGAGCAGCGGTTTATAAGAGACGGAATCTAGTTACTAGATCTTCTACAAAAGGTTGAGTAGAAGTCATAAGGTAAACTAGACGGTTCTTCGCATTTCGCGGCAACCCAATAACTAGCTTGAAAAACGTGGGCTTTACCTTATCTCGTTTTTCTCGCTGTGGTAGGCTTTTTTTTTAATAGGACTAACTGGGAAATGCGGTACGCACACACGGACACCACCGCAGGAAACTCGTCTGCAAGTGTGGGCCGGTAGTGTGGGGCTCCAACCCACTAAAAACCAGTCATGTCCTAATCCCCCAATTGATCGGGAACTGCATGAGCATAACTTCAAACGATCGAAGGGGGAGAGTAGTTTAAGCATTTAGCTATCCCGGGATGCCCCGCGGGATGATGTCGTGCAGTTACGGTTTTTCTTCTCCTTGGCGCGCATGATGTTTTCCATAATGCTTGCAATGCTAGTCCAGCCGTCGCGTGACTTAATCATAAGCTGTATGATCGTTCTAAGGGTGCCGTCTTCAGCCCTAGGTAGACCCGCACGCTGAGCGGCCCATTCCGGGCACCACAAAATTGTATGTTCAGGCGTATCCTCTGATTCGCTTTGGCAGTACTTGCAGAAAGGAGATGTGGTTTTCCCAATTCTGAACAAGTATGACTGGAAATCACCGTGTCCTGTAACGACCTGAGTGATGTAGAACGTCAACTCGCCACCTGGCCGGTACATCCAGGCCCTGATATCCGGGATCAGAGTCCTTACCCGCTACCCGGGCGCTCCGTCCTGAATGGAATCCCATTCGACCTGCCAAATGTCAAGTGTGATATTCCTTTCCTCTGCCTTTTCCTTTTTCGGGTCTTCCTATAGGCGGCGTCGTTCATTTGCTTTCAGGTCCCAAGGGACTGTGCTAGCCAGAACAAGAACGGCCGCTGTGCTGACTGTTCTATAGGCCATCGTGATACGCAGAGCAGCCACTCTTTGGGCTTTGCGTAGCGTTGCCCTATTGTTGGCTGTAGACAGTGTGGTTGACGGCCACACCGGAGCTGCAAATAAAACTATGGACCCAGCTACCGACATAATAAGGCGTCTTCTTGACTCCCGGGGCCAGCTGTGGTAGGCTGAGGCGCTCCCATATGACCTGGATGCCATAGGCCGCCACCGAAGCAACTTTCAGGTCAAAAAGTGCTTTTAGTGTGTTCAGGGATAATTGTTGGAGCCTTTCGATTGTAGACATCGCGACTAGACTTTTTCTGGTCCGTTCGGCGATGTGTTGTCCAAAGGTAGCGCTTTTTATCGAAAAGTTAAGGTAGCAGGAGGTGTTAACGAATTTGACTGCACCAGTACTGAGTTTCAAGCGATCGGAACGAGCAAGCGGTCCCCCAAGTCTAAATTTGATAGCTTTCGTTTTCTCGGCGTTAATCTTAAGGCCGTTGTTCTCGCAGTGCCCCTCCAGGGTGCGTATGCTTCGCTGCAACTCCAACTTGTCACGACTGTACATGACGATATCGTCAGCATATAGTATGATGCCGACCGTATCGTATTCTTTGTGAATTATTGGTGGCAGATTGCTGAAAAGGGTAGAAAAATGCAGAGGGCTAAGATTATCCCCTTGAGCATTACCTGTGGTCTGGATAACGGGCTCATGCTCGCAGATCGAATCGTCAAGGATTATCCGGTTTGCTTGAAGAATGCTGGCGATTAGGATTAGTGTCTTGGGGCCAACACCTGCATTGGCGAGCTTCTGGAGTACAACATTTCGCGGAGCAGTGTCAAAAGCGGCCTTCAGATCGACAAATAAGGCAATAGAAACCTTCCCCTTGACTTATGAAGTTCCAGGCTTCTTTTCACTTCGGATAATAACTTCGTGCATGCTGTTATGACCGACTTTCCTTTACGGAATCCATGCTGTTCTTGTGGTAATATGTTACGGTAATGAAAGAATATAGAAAGGCGTGTTGCGAGCACCGATGCTAAAATCTTATAAATACAACTCTTCTTGGCAATGCCCCTCCAGGATCGGACATCAGTAGGATCACCCTTTCCTTTTGGGATGACCCTAAGGATGCACTCCCGCCATGCTTCCGGGACATGGCCCTCATCTAAACATCTATTGATTATTGCAAGGAGCATAGGCCAAATATAAGCCGTGTCTTTGAGGTGTTCGTTTCGAACAAGGTCGGGACCGAAAGCTTTATTCCTTTTAGCTTGGCCAATAGCTTCTAGAACCTTGCTGTATCTGACGGGTGCTTCTAGAGAAGCTACTAGAGCTTTCTCAAATTCCTCGTCAGGTTCTGCTGCAACTGGGATTTCCCGGGGAAATGTATTGGTAGAGGCAAACATGCCCTCGAAATGTTCACGAATCACATCTCCAGGAATTGTGCAACTGCGGCACACTCGCGCTGTCTGAGCGGCGAGGTAGGGTCGTTCCTGTGCTTCATCACTAACCGTTGTTCCTGTTTTATAAATATTTTTTCCTTTTTTGTGGACGTAAGGGACCGATATTTTTTGCGCAAGTCTAAGTAAGCGTTTCGAGTTGACCGATTTGTCCTCGATGCTGATAGCAGACTTAGCAAATGTTGGTGAAGTTCATAACATTCTTGATCAAACCATGCGGCCGATTCCCGTTTAAAATTCTGCGATTTACTGGCTGACTCCACCACTACCGTTGAAACGAAGTCAACGACAAAGATAGCGGCTTGGACTCAATCGATTGAGAATCCCACTTCGCAAGGCTCTCTAAGAGCAACTTAATATTGATTTTCCTAGAGACACCTTGCCTGCTAGAAGTTGTAGCTGGCGTAGTCAACGAAACATCAATAGAGACGGGCACGTGTTTCTTTGGACCTGTAACCGTCAGATATCCATACTCTTTGAATACCACATTATCTTTACAAAATGAAGTCGCAAATATGTCAATTGTCGACGTCCCGGAACGAGCTTGCGAACTGTTGGGTGTTGGTCCACGCGAGTCCATAAGGAAGGTGGGAGTTTGTGGATCACTACATATCCAGAAACCGTACTGATGGAGAACATCGATGAGTGCAGATGTTCTCAGAGACGATACATCAAGGCGGCAATTGAGGTCGGCAGCAAGTGTGACTGGTTGATTACTTGGCACTCTTGAGAACGTAGAACAACAAAATATTCTCTGCAAGGTCTTCGGTCGAGTCTGCGGTACTGCTTATTACTATAAATTGTCACGATTATAAACTGACGCGTGTCTACGACCACAGTATCATCCTCTGCTAGTACCAGCCTAACGTTTTTAAAATGCCGGCTCAGCAATACAGAAACACCACCCGTTGGCCTTCCGGCTTCGTGGGCAGTGGCTGGGCAGTGGTAGCCATAAAACCCCTGAACACCAAAATGTCTCGTGGCAAATGTTTCCGTCAGTACTATTACATCTAGACCGTGAAAACTGCCGCTAGATATAAAATCCATCACCGAACCTACGCCCTCGATATTCCATTGTGTGACGCGAAGCGTCGTCCTATTACTGGTGGAACGCGGGGGCACTTGGCCTGAGACGCCTAGTAGTGTTACAGAGCGGATTCTATGTACTCCATCATAGTTTCCCGATCTGGAGAATTGCTGACCGGGTTGCGAGGTTTCCAGTGGTAGTTGTTGTCGCTGTTGTTGCCGTTGTTGTTGCGGCTGCTGTTGTTATTCTTGCCGCTTTGCTTTTGCATTAGAACGTGCCATGTGCTTTTGTAGATTATGAATCAGATCTGCCTAGGATGAGAAAATCTGTCTAATGCGTATATAAACTTTTTTCGCCGAGTGGTGGAAGAAGCTAGGCAACTCAGAATTGTTGTAGTCAGTTCAAAACTCTCTATGCTGAGGCCCTCTGAATCGAAGTTCAGTGTTCTAGACACACGGTTGATGCGATCTGGATCCAGCCATTTTCCGACGTATTTTCTCTTTGCCGTAGTGCCGTTTGTGTGTACTTTGAATAGCAAAGTTACCGGCAGGTGCGGCCTGCTGCCAAAAGCTGTAATATTGCTTGCATATCCGCAATGTTGGATGTCATCCGGGCTTAGGTTGGTTGCAAAAATGTCGATTGTTGATGATCCTTGGTGCCCTTTAAGGGTATGCTGTGCTGGGTCTGTGATCACCCACATACCAAATTGGTAAAGAATATCCAGTAACATCTGCGTTTTTCGTGCGCCCGGTTGGTCGAGACGACAGTTTACGTCGCCTGCCAAAACTGTTGGTTTATTTAAATCAATTGCAGATAGGACTTGCGTCAATCGATCGACGAACTTGTATATATCTTCATGTGGGCTAGAGTATACGGCGACTATGTTTATTTCATCTGCCTCGAAAACCACTGAGTTGTCTACAGTCAACTTAGTCGAAACGGCTCCTAAAATTTCATTATAATAGACCGATACTCCACCACTGGGCCGGCCCCGACCGTGATTTTTATGAGCCGGGCTGTTAGCTGAGTAGAGCCCTGAAAGGTCAAACTTATCAGACCATGTCTCGGTAAGAACGATAATATCGAACTTATTTATTTCCGATGGTATCAGCAGAGGTAAACCATTACCAATGCCCTCGACGTTCCACTGGAGAATCTTGAGTTGAGACTTATTGCAGGAGCGGACTTGAGTTTCCGTCTGAAGCGAGTGGTTCGCTGCTGGCGGCTCTAAAAGGGTAGTTGCCTCTGTAGTATATTCGGGTACATCAAGGGCATCTGGTACGGGTTTCAAAACCCCATAGAAGACTGACCCTGATTGGGTGCCTGAACTGCCCAATAGGTATTGGGAGTCTGCTGCTGGGTCAATTGTTGCATATACGGTGACACATGCTGTTGTCTGCCAGGCTGCGTCGGTTGTTGCGGCAATTGTACATCGTTTGCGCGCCAGGAACGACAATCGCGCCATCTCTTGGGCCAAGAAAATTTAATCAAGCCGTCGCGTATGTTCTGCTGCTTCATTTGTTGCCCGGTTTGAGGTTGACTCCCGTTGAGCAGTCTTCCAGAAGTTGGCAAGGAATTTATTGGTCTTTCTGACTTAACGCGACGAACATCGCGCCTGCTCGGTCGGTCGCTATTCCAATGTACCTTTGTGGTTTCGGGATGCACTTATTAAGGAGCACTTTTTATATCAGTTTTGTTCACTCGCTCGGCGTCCTTTGGCATTAGATCGCGATAATAGATAGATTTGCTCAGAACAGTATTGGTTTGGACGTTGGTCACATCCATAAGTTCAATGGAGCTCGACTGCTTCAAGACGCTAAGGGCCTCATTAAACGCCCTACATTCTGTCGAATGGTTTGGAATTGAAACAGCCATCATGCTGGAGTTTGCAGATTTGGAAGCAAGAACATCTCTAAACTTGACGATTGCCTCGATAGCTTCGGGTCCGCGTCCATTCATTGTATCAAACTGACCCGCGTGAATAATTATCTTGTATGTACCCGGTTTGGCGTCAATCATTTGCTCCGTCGTCTGAAGAATGTCAGCAACTTTTTCATTTGGGTAACATTTGGACTGAAACCCTGGCGTGCGGCCAAAATTATCGCGAATCTTACTACGCAGGTTTTGACGGCAGAATCGCCCAAAGGTAGGACTCTTGTTTTATTCGAATGTTGTTTAGCGTCCCTGTTGACTGGTGCAAGTGTCGGTTGACTGGTTGTCTTTTCCGTGTCATCCATGCTGTATACTGGCCGTGATTCCTAAAGGCAAGGGTGACGTATTGGAACCTTCAGCCTGGAGAGGAATTTCAAAGAAAAGCTCCATCTATAAACTACTATCGTTGCTCCTAACCCGGCGCCTGGAAAAAAATTCTTGAAATGCAAGTCTTCATACCCGAAGAACAGCATGGACTCAGGCGCTGCAAATCAACACATACAGCTTGCGCAATATTTCTCGAGGATATTAAGAATACAGTGAGGCGCCGCGGACGTTCAATGTTTGCAATATTTGTGGATTTCAAATCTGCTTTTGATACCGCACCTCGCAACGTTGCCCTTTAGAAGATCGCAGCTTTGGGTATGCCACCGCGTTTTCTCAAACTATTGGCGGCTATACTCCAGGAGAATTATGTGATATTGGACGACGGCGTTGCTGAATATCCCAAATTTGAACCAACAACAGGTGTTGCTCAGGGCGATAACCTTAGTCCAATCCTGTTTTCTGTAATTGTCAGAGAGCTGCCGGCGATTGTGAAGAAGAAGCATCCGTCAGTGCAACTCATCCAATACGCGGATGATATTGTTATCTACTCTGAAAGTCGCTTCCATATTCAGCAAGCGTTGGTCACTCTTGCAAAGTTTGCGGCAGATACTTTACTAGAGATAAATATTTTAAAGACAAAAGCAATGAAGTTCCGTCGTGGATGACGCCTCGCAACAGCTGATACCACAAAGCTTCAGGGCCAACCTATTGAATTTGTCAACCATTTTTCATATTTGGGCTTAGAATTTACGCCAAGCGGTACCTCATTCTCCCGACAAATAGAGGAAAGGGTCCGTAAGGCGCTGATTGCCATTTACTCAATTCAGAATCCGCATCTCCTCTCACTGAGGACGGCTTTAAAGTTGTTTGACCTGAAAGTTGCCCCTACAGCAAGCTATGCGATCGAACTTATTTGGGAACATCTTAGAGCTCCAAGCTTTGACAAACTCGACCGCCTGAAAGCAACGTATATCAAACTAGTTATGGGCGTTTACCGAAGCAGCCGTAACCGATTGGTGTATCTGGCTTCGGGTACCCCACTTTTCACAGAAGACCTTCAGCGCCGCTTTAACCTGCGATTAACTCGCGAGTATGAAGAGCACTTACTAAAGTGGGAAGCTAAAATGTGTCAAGTGGACATGGATTTCTATCGGACGCAAGCTATGATGAACAACTCGTGGAAGAAAGCCCAATACAAAAATCGCCACTTAATTATGCGTCATGCAATGCACGGTTTCCATCATGCAGTGTGCACGAAAGTTGGTTTCCATGAGGCAGACGAGCAATGTACCTGTCGACACTGTGGAGAAACTTGCTCAACCTACCATCTATTGCATTGCCGGACCCACCAACACTACGGCAAATTTATATGTAACACACACTTAGCTTGAGTAATAAATTATTGTTTGAATAATAAACTTTTTCAGGCTAATCCTCAGCCAGCCTTTAATGTCCAAAGGTTTGCTTTTGCCTTGCTTCGAAAGACAGATCTCATAAATACAAATGTAATGTGCAACGGTGCGGATCGAACCCGCGCACCTATATGTCTCCTCTGGCTGCGAGGCGCACGCGAATGCACCACATGGTGGTCAACATGTATATATATATATCTAAATCGAGCTTTAGCCTAGTCATAGCTGTATGAATGTAAGTGCACTAAGCGAGAGCGCAAATAATAATCTCCTCCACAACGAGTCAGCACGATACGATGAACGGCAGTTAGTCAAGCAGGAGGTAGATAAAAAAAGACACACATGGAAACTTACTAACTGTTAGCGGCTAATGTAAATGATAACTGTATAGAAACTGTCAGAACCGTATTTCATTTTTAATAGAGTGTACACAATTCTACCCCAGTGTGAAAGTGTACATTAGCTCCACGTGCAGGCTTGGTGTTGATCATCTCGGACCGCCGCGCCAATACCACATAGTATATCTAATGACAGCTTTTGCCGCTGACTGAATTTGCCAGAACGTTGATCATAGGTGGCTAATCTAAGACATTTACATACCCCACAGAGTACCATAGTAATCATCAGTGAACCTCGGTAGATTGACCTGGACACATTAAGACTCGAAAGCAGAAGGTTAAAACCCAGTACATTTAAGGACACAGGCGAGGTTATTATTTAAAGCAGTTTGTCTCTTCTAAATACCATAATTTTGATCTCTCCTAAATAACCTAACATTAACAGTGACACGTTGCAGCTATCCAAAATTCAAAGTATATAACCATACTTTGCTGGCTCCTGGCACGCTCGATTTAGTTCCATCTCATGTGTGGGGGTCGATTTCTTGTTTCCTAACGTGTCAGGAGTACATCAACAACATACTACAAAAAAAATAGCACACTTCGGCGGCATTTTGTGCTTGGTCATTCCACGTTGTCGCAATAATTTGTTGATGAGAAAGGCTCACATAAAAACACCTTCCTACCGAACGACTTTTAGAAAGTCAACGGGCTGAGCCAAACTTATCGGTACTTAGAACGACAACAGCGACAAACATAGTGTAAAAAATCATATATAGGTGAAATCCGGAAAGCTCTCTTATCTGGCCACCGAAGAAATGCTTACTCAGGATGTAATGCCCGAAAGCCACACGCAGACGGGGGCAGACTCCGGGCGTGAGGTTACATGTAGATATACAACTATTGATTTATCGCTTTTATAACAACTGTAGGCTCTAACACGTGACAATGCTCCTTATAACGTTAAGCGACGCGTTCGATACGCTGGCAGCGACCGGATTACGCGCGGCTGTCTGCCGCGGAGGCGTTCGACAAGTTGGGTCCTGCTGACCGGCGGCTCGCCTATCACCTCAATAGGTTAGTGCAAATCGACGCCCTTGGTGGTCCCCAGTAATATGCAGAGAACTAATCGTATTAACTTGTAGTTATTAATATTGTAAACGCGCCCGGGCGTACGCGAAACGACAACAGTTCTGAAACTAGTTCCAACAAAGTCCGAGTTCGGGTCACTTCAGGCTGGCATGTAGCGGAAAGCGTATCGCAATTGGTGAATCTTGTTTTGAGTGCAAGAAAACGAAGAAGCTTCGACTTTGTATTGTACTTTGTAAAGAATAATAGTGCTTTTTGATAGTTGTGCTCACATCCTTGAGGTTACGCAAGTTTTTTTCTGCGTTTCGTAAGCTTGTCGCTCTTTTCATGCTTGTTCTTTTTTCTCATTATCGATGTGTCCATATTCGCTTAAAATGCGCCGTAAACGTTCACTTCCGGGTCGCTTTTCTTCTAGGATGCTTTCCACAAAAGGGCTTTCTGTTTTTAATTCAGTCTAGACTTTGGCCGTTTAGGGACGTAGGAACAGTGCGTGCCAGCCGCCTCTAAAGGGTTGCCCGGACCGAGACCGCATTGCCCCGGTGCACGATCGTTGCGAGATTCCTCTCTAAAGAAATCGTTCGCGCTTTTATCTCTATAGACTAGAGCTAGTCCCCCCCAGACGATCTACCACTCGCCTTCTAGACGCCAAGGGTCTTGGAGGCTAGTGGGTAAAACATGTACGGGCTTTACCCAGAATACAGTGTTCTGGTACTTTCTCGCCTTGCCCGCCTCGGCGAGAGGCATGACCTGCTCGAACTGCCCGCGAATATTTCGTTTGAACCAAGTGCCTTTCCGAATTTAATTTTATCTGCTGCCGATTTTGATAGGTAGTATATCACTAATATCTCATGAAGATACACTTTGAAATGTATATTATATACTTAATTTGAGGAAAATAAACATAATTGTAATTGTAATATCACTAATATTGCCTCTGGCGTTTCGCAAGTAGTTAAGTATAGGATAAAATTTTACAAGACAAAAGTTACCCAGAAACCGGTTTTTTTCCTGATTTCGTTTCGATGAACTCGTTTCTCATTTCTTTCTTATGTATAAACTGTACGGGCAGCCAGGAGGTCTTTTTTCCCATTTCTTTAGGAATTTGTGCCACAAGGCGATGCTTTTATCTTATCTTAGCGTTTCCGTTTTTCTTGGGCATGTCGCGTGCTCTTGCTCATTTCATCACCGTCTGCGAGGTGCTGAGAATTTCTGTCGCGAGTCTGCGGTCTCTGCGTCCCAGCAGTACTATAACTTAACGAAACGTCATTTTAGAATTTGACCACATCTAAGTTCTTGTCAGAAAGTTTCCTACGATGAGCACGTTAGGTACACATGCGCTTCACTGGATTGTCACGTCGAGGTGTTTGCCATAGCCATTCCTAATACTTAAGGTATTATTTTACGCTATGATATGTGAGCGTAGTACACTGTTACACCTTTACCAAAGTTTTAGGACTGATTCCTTTTGACAAGTATCAGGCACGCTATCTACCGGCCAACGAAGGAATTAGTTGCGGCCGGGCAGGGCTTCGTCCAAGCTATCCAGAGATTGTACTGCCATGTAAATAGGCATTTGAGAGCTAAGGAATGACGTACATTGTAGAGCAAAAATTAAAATATTTTTTTAAGCTGTAAATATGTTTTTTTTATTATACGTTCCTTTTAAGCATTGTTTGCTTATGCAGTTGTTTGTATTTGTGTGTTTGTAATTGTTTTTTGGTTTCTAACCGTTTTCTTGCCAGTGCGTTACAATTATATCACTCTAAACCTTGCTGAATAGACGACAATTGTCTAGTGGCTCGGTTTACGCCGTAATGCAAGCAGTATAAGAAGCTTTTGGCAGCATTCCAGGACAGTATTACTTACGTTTATTTGCGTTCAATTTTCAGGGCTGCCTGGGTAGGAGCATTCATTACAGCTGCACAGATATCAGCAGAGTCTCCGGCACTTCTCTTACTCGTTCTTAAGGCTCTACAAGCTTCTAAAACCAACCCTAACGAAGCTCTGCAAAAAGCAAACTTCTCAGAAGAGGAACAGGATAACTTCTTCGACTACGGTTGCGGGCTTTTCATAAATATTGGTAACTATAGGTTTGTATCGTGATGATAAAGCTACCTCATTAACGCTAATTGTGCGCGTTCCAACAACTTACTTAATTCTTTGTGGAAGATGCCGATCCTCCTAAGCCGATCTTGACAACATTTAAGATACGTGCTTAAAATATAATAAATACACTAACTGTGAATGATAAAAAAAATATATATATATATAAGACATTTGGATGTCTACTCGTAAACTACTTCAGCATGTTTGATCTGCTCACATATCGCGCCCCCTAACGTCAGTGGTAATGTAAATAATGAGGAAAGTCCATCTTCTAATAAAGCAGTTGCCACATGTGTATACCTACGCCGAATATATGTACGCGCATATAATTTATTTAGAAATCAATACTTTAATTAACATTTCAGTTAAACAATGATACCAAAGCTTAGTCTTACCTGCTTGTTTGTTTGCTGGTTCGTTTGTAGGGAAGACACTGAACAGCGTTTCACAGCTGAGGCCATTGCATCTGATAAGCTGATGGCACTCATACGAAACGTGTGGCCTTCACTCGATAGTGATTTAGCCGAGGACCTTGTCGACTTAATGCTCACCAAGGAGCCCAGCCATCTCGGCTTCCCGCCAGGTGGCCAAACGCAGTTCTGGAAAGGACTCGACAGAGACGAGGCAGAGTCTCTGAAACGCTTTATAGAGGCTAACGTTAGTATCTGTTAGAAGAAGATTTGTTCAAAGGCAAACCTTCATTTTATTCATGTTAATGACCGAAACGGTCTTATATTACCAGATGGAGTTAGCAAGCCCCTTCGATATTTAATGTAGTTGCAATAGGTTGAACTGAAATAAACGAATACTGTTTGGTTGAATATACTCGTAGTTAGATAGTGCCAGTCTGCAAGCAATAAACTACTCGAAGAAGGAGAAGTTTCCGACATTTAGTGTCAGTACATGCTCTACATTTCAGGAGATAATTGCAGGCAACCAGCTGGCGACCAAGGTTTCGAACTCAAGCGGGCAGTTTGTTGAACTACGCTTCTTCTCTCAGGAGAAGGACAACGCAAGCGAGAAGTGGCCTTGGCATGACCTTGAAGTTGGCCGACCGTGGGAGAATTTCACAAGTATCGTGACGCGCAGGGGTGCGTACGCCACTTATGTCGGTAAGCGTCAGTTTCCTCTGCAACAAAGGTTGATATATTTTTTGCTCTGGTACAAGGATAGCTCGCTGATGCGTGGTAATTTCACATTTTTTTCGTGGAAATTAACAAGGACTCTCGTTATGGTTTGACAGATTTGGTCCTGAGGGAAGTGAACAACGCACTCAAATGGCTCACAGATGACGCTCCTTTGCGACGAACTCTTGAGCTGTTCGCCGATTCGCTGCGAAGCGGTGATTTGAGCAAGCACATCGATAGCGGCAAGGCCTGGGTGGTTGAACCTGACCTCAACGTAGACACGTAAGCTCTAGTCTCGCCAAAAAAAATATATATATATGGTACACATGTCGCGAAAGACTAGCTAAACCAATGTGCCTTGCGGGTGTGTATGGTGACTATCACGAGTCGGTTTCGATTAGGCCAGGGTATATATATGATTTTGTACGTGCATCTTTAACTTTACAGAAAAAAAAGCCTTATAGCAATTCTTGGAGGCTATCTTAGTTGTGCTACACGATTAAAAAGTTTTTATTTTATCGACGTGTCCAGACCCTAACAATAGTCGATTGCTCTCAACCTTCTTAATTCAAAAATCCCTTCATTGCTTGTACTTTAGTTGTTGTGCACGCGTGGAAGCGCGACTAAGCTTGTTCAGTGCATGTCGTTTATTTAACTCGAGACGCTCAAATGTATTGTGTATCGATTCGTCATATGAATATAGCGAAGGCTAGTCCCTAAGTGATGCTTGTTGCCTTTTTTTTAATGGGGGTTGGATGGTAATGCACCATCTCTATTTATTGAGACATCTGTGCCCCCCGTTCTTTTCCGATCATGGCCAATGTTTAATCTACTCCGGCATTCACCTTGTTAAATTGGGAACCATGAAAACCAATTTAGGAGTGGCCGGTCTGGGTCTCGAACTCAGTCTTCCCGAATGCAAGGCAAAGGCTTTTGCCACTAAGCCATCTTGCTCTCTCAGGATATCATATGGAATTCACCAGTTAATTAGTTTCCAAGGTTTACGGCTGGCGAAGGCTGGTCTATTGATCATGCTAATAGCTGTTAACAGAGCAGTTCAGTGCTATACATGTGGTGGTAGAGTGGTAATCGGTTTTCGCTCGCCCAGGTATATGGGATTCTCAGAGAACTACCGCGATCCGCTCAAGCTGCAGCTGGAATACCAAAGCATGGTTGTTCTAAGCGATCCAGTCAGCTCAAAAATGTTCCGGAGTCTGACAGAGCGTGGAGCCGAACTTATTGCCCGAATGCCCTGGTCGGACGACTTTGAGCAAGAACAGCCCTGGTCGCGGAAGAGCGGCGCGGACAACGAAACCGTGCGCCCCCCAACCGTTTCCAAGGCGAAATCGTTTACGTCGACGTTGGTGGCCTCGTTCGTATCGCACTATGTGCCCAGAGGCGTAAATCTACCGAACTGTAAGTTGGTGCTACATTTGTTTTTTTTTTATTTTATGGAGGAGTTAAATACTTTTACGTACGCTACGAGTAGAAAATGAGTAGGTCTCACTTTTCAATTCGAGCAGTGTAGGACTCGACCCCAGCGGATGGGTGTTAGCCCGCTGAGATCCATACCCACTAAACGCACCTCCTTCCTTAAGCTTCACTCTCTGATGGCCCAGATCTCCATAGAACAGTACTATGGGCCATCAGAAGAAGTGGCGAGTGCCACCCGGATCATTTGGCCGGGGTCACTCACGGGTTTCCCCAACGTTCGACGTGTCTTGTACTAACACCTGCAAAGCCGCATCCTTCGGACTAACGTGATTTTCTAGTGCAGTAGACGAAAATCTCCTGAGCCTTCCCAAGGTTCCTTTGTCCTTCATTACCTCCGTAGCCATAGCTGCTCCTAGCTTCCACCCAGAAGTCGTGCCGCATATGTAGTCCACGATGCTACATGGTGCTATATCTAATCGAAAGCTTTCGCTCGAGCTCGAGGAGTCAGCCATCTTTCCACAGGGAAGTGAGCGTAACTTTGCTGCAGTATCACGTAAAAGGCGATCCCACTATCCCACTCTTGTGCAACACGTGAAGTGAACGGGTGGGTACCTTATTCCCTACTGTTAGCGGAAGCAGCTTTAGGGGCTCTTCGTTGCCTAACAGCAAGCTACAACTTTTTCAACTAGATGACGCGAGCTTTGCCCCGTACTATGCTCTCTTAGTAGAGAAGCGCATGGCGATTGCAAAACCGCATAGGGGTGTGTCAGGATTGTGCTGTTGGAAAACTACTACTTGATCTAGGATTGGTGTATTGACATAGCCGCGAGGCAAATAAATACGTTATGTGCGACCTTTGTAACAGATGAGTCGGTTAAGAAGATAGGCGAGAAGAACTTCAACCTCGCCAATGCCGTGATGGCCAAGGCACGCCTAATTCGCATCGCGTTTCTGTCGGTGAATGACGCTGATCTGCTGCGGCGTCGCTACGTGGACGCGTTCCAGATTAAACTAGCACTTCACGAACTACTTGGTCACGGTTCGGGGGTGCTCTTCAGGGTGAATAAGTACGGCGAAGCTAATTTCAACAGATCACTCATAGACCCGACCACTGGAGCAAAGGTACGACAGTACCATATCGACGACTCTGTATATATATATATTATTTTTATGTTGAAAACAATTCGCCTCGCGCTGAAATATAGTATTCGGACATTGCGTAAATTACGTCCATAGCATACCGTTAACGTATTCCGGAGTGAAACGCAATATTAGTATCGGTGGTAATAAAAACAACAAATATGTGTACGTATATTAAAAAATACGTTCGTTTCAAGGCACCGTAAATGTGGTAGGGTCAAGCACCCTCCAACATAACTGGGTAATAACCAATTGCATATTTATATATAACGTGATTGCATTCTCAGAGGCCATCCGAGCTAAGCTCCGATTAGATGGTAGCTAACTGTTGTGTAACTTGGCCGAACAAACTATATATAATGTATAATGCTATGAATGTCGTCAATGTGATACAGCATTACAATTTTTAGTGAAACGGACAACTGGCGCTTCGTAGACAGATCAGTAAGGCGCATGCAGATTTCTAGCAGTTCTCATCTAGCGTATAACTATTATATATAGCGGTGTTCACAAAATAGTCTGATATGTTTAAGGTAGAATAAATCCAATGATGTTTGAGCTTTTTTAAATAATAATTTTTATTATTATTTAACAAATACTCATAATTCTAATGGAATGAAATGTCGGCGAAAAGCTGTATACGATACGCCCAGATTTTTATCACTATATTAATATATATATATATATATATATATATATATATATATATATATATATATTGTTGGGACGGTTGCTTACAGATAGGCCACTGGTACAGCCCCGGTCAGAGTTTTGCATCAAAGTTTGGAGATCTTGCGGCCGCATTTGAAGAAACTCGTGCCAACGGCATTGCTCTGTACCTTGCTTGCGAAACCGATGTTCTCAGGTAACGGACAACGACCTCTGTCTGAACCTGTTCGTGATAACTTTAGTTATACGGACGCAGATCGGGTTGCGGAGGAGTCATAAAACTTTAAATCATGCGTGGAAATCGTGCCTGAAGTACTACAGTTTTTCTGTGTTCTTTTTATTTTTTATTTTTTCCGTAAGGCGAATGCTCGTGTACGCTTTTTTCGGCATCTATCTTGTCTCAATTGGAAAAAATAAAAACCAATTCAAAGGTGGCCGGTCTGGGTCTCAAACCTAGTCCACCCGAGTGCAAGGCAAAGGCTTTGCCAACTAAGCCATCTTGCTCGGTTTAAGTTATTTATTCGCTATACTAAATATTCAGTAGCCTACTGGCTTCGACCCTGGTATAATAAACTGGCAAGTAATGTCAGGATGACAATAGACGACATTTGTGATAACATGTTTAGCTATAGATTGCGTACTTACAAATGCATCTTCTTGGAGAAGGTTCTTCTAAGGCTGTAGTCATGACAGCTATCGGGAATTAGCAGCGAGTTTGTCCCTGCATGAGTTTGCAGAAGATAATAAGAGCCTGCTTAGGGCACACAGGCCTGTAGTAATCATCTTGACACAGACGAATAATGTTGATTTCCAGAAACGCTAGCAAAGCAGAGTATTATACCTTGAAGTGTTTGTAATCTGTGAATAAAACTTTGAATAAATATATAAATAATAGCCTGGGCTCTATTGTGTGCGGCGTTCGTCCTACAGCATCTTCGACCACCATGGCGCGGATGCAGACGAGGTATGCACGGCCGTCTTTCTCAACCAGGTTTTCACCGGCCTGACATCGCTGCGATACTACGAGGCCGAGAGCGGCTGGATTGGAGACCACGGCCAGGCGGACTTTGTTCTGCTGCGGGTGCTCATGGAGGAGCTGGGCAGCTTTGTCAAGCTCACCGACGAGGGCGACGAAGTCCGATTGGACATTGACAGGTTCGCATACGAACTCGTACTACTGCCAAAACGATATATACTTACTGTGAGTAGATTAACTCGCGTTTCCAGCGATGACGACTCAAGCGATGACGATATTGTGTTTAAATTGCGGCACATCTGTTGGTGCCGTTGTTGCTGAACGATACTGAGACAGGTCCCTGATACCCAGTCGCACCAGGGAGGCGCTACGCGATTTCGTCCTTCGGCTGCAGGTCTACCGGTCGACGGGCAACTCTGAAGCCGGTCGATCTCTGTTCAAAAAGTACCTGCACCTCGACGATGACTGGCTTCGTCTGCGAGACAAGGTGCACGCTAGTGGAGCTGGCATTCCGGATCCGGCGTTCGTGCAAGGCAACATAGTGGCCCAATCAATCGGGCAGAGTAAGATAATCAACACACATATATATATATATATATATATATATATATATATATATATATATAAATATATCCCAAGTTAGTTTTCATATGCAAGAAAAAAAAAATATATATATATATACACGTAGGATATAGTCATTTAAATAGTCTCGTTTCTTGAGGCTACTTAGAGATTTTCCCATTTGACGACAATAATGCAAATATCGCTGGTGAGCCTGACAGTAGCTGGCGTGACACTTAACGCATTCCGGACACATTCCGGGACAGAACCGGCAGCGGCATTTGTGTGCCACTTGATTAAACCCACGGGTGGAATGCAATAAGTAGTGGTAATTCTGCACAATGAACCTTGTGACCAATGACGACTAATGCATGTCATGCCATCCCATCGGTTCATAGAAGGGTTCACATTTGCATGAGCTACCTCTCCAATGACTTTCGCAACCTTACCTTCCCGTTCCCGCAAGAGTTGCAGGAAACTACTGAAAAGCATTTCTCGAGGACCTATCCCTTGGCGAAACTTCATTGCTTCCTTATGGCTTAGGCAGGCCTCAAGTATAGCCGACAATATGTCGGATGGCCGAAATCCGCAGTTGCAATCATGGTGTGCAACTGCAGATCATCTAAATCGTCACCGCTTTTCCCCGTAAAAATAAACGCAAGTCTCGTATTGCACCAGGTTAGGGGGTAACAAAATGTAAGTATCTGTATGGGCGACGGCTGGTGGTGGACGGTCCAGCAAAATGCGGGTCTCTCCGAAGAAAGGTTTCCGTTAGTTTGGAAAAACGTCCACCTCTTAAAATAAACTCTTTCGTGTTAGCTTTACTGCCCTAGATAAATCCTGGCAATTCCAGAGCACCACTCTGCAAACGCCGCTTGCTGGCAATAGGCAATTTCCGCAGCGGCTTAAGGCGTCATTGAAGACACGCCGAACTATGCCCATCGATAAATTCTTCGCCGATTCTAGAATGAGCCGGCAGACCTCCCACTCATCGCTCACGCGCTTTGTGAAAAAAAACGTGATAATCATTTTCGCCGACAGCAACATATACAAAGAATATGTCCCATGTATGTATGTGTTAGGAACCCTGAGTTTCCAAATGGCAGACACGCGTTGCCCTCCGACTAGCCACATACGTAACTGCACTGCTGATGTTGATCGACTCGTCATTAATGCCCTTCCACGCCGAAGGTTTTCATAGGTAGCACGAGGCTTTTACAAAGCGTGGGCTCGGAGCGTATGACGCTTCTGATACGCGGATGCGCTGCTTCGTGTGGCACGTCATCTGCTGCGCCTCGTGACCACTCACTGTCGTTACATCACTTAATGGCGTCTGCTGATGTTTGCACTAGCATGAGCAGTAATGTCAACATTTCTGGCGGCTCGTTCGAATGTCGTCTGCTGCTCTTATTGTTGGCCAATCGGTGCCGTTACGGCATCTGCTACATTTTTCATCTGCGGCATTTTTTCCGAACCTCACAAAGAAAAAAAGTGCCGTTACGTCATTTGAAGGCGCCGGTTGGTGTTTACCAGCAGTGACGTCACGCGGCTGTAGAAGCACATGTTGGTGCCGTTTCACGCTCTAGTCAGCCTGGCCCTTCTCTTGGTGAAACGAGAGGCGAGTTGGGATGAGTTAAGTTCCAGTTATGCCTGATCACACGAATTGGCGGCTGCAATGCGACCACGTATATATGTATATATAAAAAAAGCTGTTTTTAATTAAAAGGCACAAAACGTAGTAATAACGGACCAGGCAAGCACGGTAGTTACGGTCGAACCCGTTCACAAATGCAAATGTTGGCAGTAATAGTGGAAGCCAGCGTTGGAACAGTATGAAAAATTTTGCATGGCAGGTTGGGTTACCGAAAAGTGTGCGCGTAGTGGATTCTGGAAAAGCTCAGCGACCCCAAAGAGAAACCTCGTATGGGGCTAGCACTGCAACACCTCTTCCGACATCATCCAAACTTCCTTTTTTTGAGCGAATCCTCAGATGCGATCTTGATCTGTGCGGAGAGCTGACGCCATCATTTTGAGTCAAAGACAAACCGGGGCAGCGTGTAACGGAAGCATGCGTCGTCACCTTTTTCTCAAAAAATCAAAGCTGTAGATACCCACAGCAGGCAAGCTGATGCTCATCGTCTTTTTCGACGTCCGAGGTCTGGTAATTATTGAATTCCTCGAACATGGAAAAACCATTCACAGGGGTGTGTACTGTAAGACACTCCATAACCTACATAACTTTATCAGGAGCAAACGGCCTGGGCTACTCACGGAGAGAATGATTCTGGTCCACGGTAACACGCATCTACATTTCTCTGGGATCACACAATGTGTACTGACGAACTTCGAGTTATAGGAGCATCCGCCCTACAGCCCGGACATTTTGCCCTGCGGCTTCTATAAGTTTGGTCCACTAAAATAAGGGATGGTTCGGAACAATCCGCTCTGACCTGCTGGACCACGCGCTCTTTCAGCATCATGCTGCTTTTCGTGTGCAGGTAAGCTAGCCGCGGCCAGAGGGCGGATCCCGCCCGTTGAGGTTCCTGGCAGTTCAAAAACTTTAGGAAGTCACGACAGGAACAAGTCGGATCGGGGCCTCCGCGATTCTTGCAGAATTTTTCCTCCAGGTACTTGTCAGCCAGGTACCCTGGTTTTAAGTACTTAAATCAGATCCATGAAGGTTAAGACATCACTGCCGTCGTTGTTGCGTGTGGCAGCGCCCTCATCTGCCGTAACGCAGTCTGTCTTGGCCCTCGCGCTGCTCTTTACACAGGCGGTAACCGCCCTCAGCTATGATATAACCAACAAAGGTGGCTTGTCCTGACCGTAGATTACTGACCTCGGTATTCCTGTGCAGCAACGATTGTCGGAGCATAATACAAGCAACTTGTTGACGAGACCGTGATTGAAAGACAACTGGCGTTTAAACTTTATTTGAAACGCGTGAGCGGGCTTCTAGCTCGGTTGCTCCGCCAGGTGTGGTACGTTTAGGAACCGCGCTAAGTCTGGTGCGTTCGTTAAGTCTGAGGCACCCTAACACAACTACATAAAAAGGGAGCGTGCAGACATGGAAACAAAACCTGGTGCTGCTGAGTTATGCTTCCTCTAGGCCACGACGACGTGCTGGCTAACATTCCGGAGAGCCCTTAGTACGCACACTTTCATTGGTGCAGTTGTCACTACAAAAGTCAAAGCGAAACGTCAGAAAACGATCCGTTTTATGGGAAACTACAAATTCACGTCATAATGTCATAATGGACGTATTAAACGTGCAACCTGAATCATAGGACATCGCAGAATCCTGATTTTTGCAAATTTACCTGAGCGCTTGATTATTTCCTCCTCGCTTAGCCAGTGATGAACGTCATTCAAACGAAGCAGGTGCTTCTGAACACGTCGTTATTTTCGGTTTTTAAGCCGACTGTTTTCCTCTCATTCGCAAATTTTGTAAAAAAAAATGGCCGGCCGGCAGTACTTGCCACCCAACTTCAAGATATTTGAAGTTGACAAAGTACTCATTGTTCACAACAAAAATTGTATGCAGAGAAGGGAATAAACATTCCCACCAAGACACAACAGAGAGTAGCGGCATATGGCTGACCTAGCGTTAAACCAACCTCGCCTAAAAATGCTCTCACCCATTGCACTGTACGGATGTGGACACCTAGACTATGACTGTGCAGACTAAGATATGCTTTGATAGATAAAGCCGTTTGCGCCGTCTATTATTTAATTAAATACAAATACAATTTATTCTTATATTAAATAAAGTTGTCTGCTAGCAGTCGTGATGTTCGGATGTTCGAAGTGTGCGCTCCCGTTAAAAACGGGTGAACAACTGGTTGTGTGCAGCCAAGGCTGCTCAAAGGGCTGTTTCACGGGGGTTGTCTCAACCCCGTGCTCCCCGAGGATGCGCACTCGGCTCCGTGTGGAGCCTGTGACACCCAGGAACCAACTCACGGTACGTTGTGCGGCCGATTGAGCGAGCTACAGTGGAACTTTGTGAAACTGTGGTTAGCACACACGGCACTACAGGAGCGGGTTGCCAAAATCGAGGCAATCCCGCAGGAACAGTTTGCCGCACCCCTTACGCTTACAGGGGGTTTAAACTCCACGCTAAGTGACAAAATTAGCGTGGAGAAAAGCGGCGGAACGCGGACAACGCGGAAAAACAAGAAAGCCAAGCTAGCAGACAGCAGAGAAGGAGATGACGTCACTGAGCCAAAGACGAGAGAGCTGGCTGGAGAGACCAGCAAAAACAACCGCGCAGGCGCCAAGAGAAGCTTGGCGTCTGCAGAGTTGAGTAACGACAGTGGCAACTTGAACGGCGCTGTTGTGGAGATGGAACCACCTGGTGGTGGTACAGCGGCGTCACCAGCTGCGGCAACAACAACGCCGACAGCAGATCCAGCTGACCCACGTCCGGAGGAGAAGGCAGACGACGATGGTTTTGTTGTGGTTCGTAAGCGACGAGACAACAAAACAAAACATCGAATGCAGCGCGGTAGTGCAACAGATGGCATAGGCGGATTGGAAGTCTATGCTAGACCAGCGAAGATCTGCGCTTTGAGAGTGGCACGATTGGCGCAGAAGACATCGGCGATCGGGCTGCAAGCCTGGCTTACTGGCAAGGGCATAACTGTGAAAGCAGTTTGGAAGCTACATACACATGGTAGTGATGCTGTGTTCTGTGTGGTGGTGCGTGACGAAGATTACGCAAACTGTTGCAGAAATGAATTCTGGCCAAAGGGAAGCCTGTTCCGTCGCTGGGTTGGGGACGTCCCCTACGAGAGGATGGTTAAGGAGAGTTTTAGTGCGCCTGGCGGTCCAAGCCCCCGTAAGTGACTGACCAGTTCTAGAACTGCGAGCGTAGTGGCAAACATACCTCTACGAGTGCTTCTCTGGAATTGTGAGGGACTTAAGGGGGCAATGGATCTTGCACGTGATGACATGTTTAAGTTGGTTGACATTGCACTCCTCACGGAGACATTTCAGCGGGACGAACTGCATATCAATGATATGCGGGGCTTTCACCAGCTGGCTGTCTTACCTGCGGGAGGTCGGGGAAGACCTGTGGGTGGGTTATCTATCTACCTACATAAACGCTTACCACCGATGCAATGCGTCAGGAAAGATGAATACTGCGTGGTGCTCTCCTCTGGGAGGGTAAACGTCGCTGTATTCTATTTCCCACCCACATTCGATTCTGCGGAGGTTGCTGAGACGGTGAGCTTTGGACTTTCAGAGTTAAATCTGACCATGCCAACTATCGTCGGCGGTGATTTCAATGCCAGAATCGATTGTGGGGCCAACGATGATAAAGGCGAGGTGCTGCTTCAGGTGATGGAAAATATTGGTCTAAAATGTGCCAACGCGCGTGAAGACTATACATATTTAAGTCACAATGGAAGCAGCACCATCGACCTGTTGTTTCACAACCTTGTCAGCCGTGAAATTGAAAGCTTCGATGTTCTCGATGAAGCGGCCCGAAAACACCAACCAGTGTTGGCCGTTGTCGATGTTCCCGGTATTTGGCGAGACCGACATAATCCGCCGCGCTGGTCTGCAATGAGACGGATTAATCTATCTCTTTTGGACAGAGCGGTGGGCGGTCTTGAGGTTAGCCCTGACATCGATACAACCTGTGACCAGCTGGAGAGGACGATGAGAAGTGCAGTGAAGTGGAAAAGGTTATGGCAGAAGAGATCACGCCCGTGGTACTCTCGAGCCTGCTACCTAGCCCACGTTGAAGTGCTTGAACTCCTGCGCCAAGCAAGAGCCAAAGCAACATCATCACTGCAAGCCAGGCAGGACTATTTTGAGCGTAGAAAGGCCTATATAAGACTCTGCTATGATCATAAAAGGGAACACGCGAGGCGGAAGGAACGACGGCTGCTTGAAAGAGCAGAACGAGAGCCCTCAGCTTACATCGTGCGACCTCGTAGGGCGGGGAATCCGCTTAGTGACGGACAGGTAAAGAGCCACCTAACTAATCTTTTATTCAATCGTGACGTTGCGGCCGTATCTCCAATCGTACAGCATCCGCTTACATTGGAGCAGCACAACATGAATCTGCCTTTCGGGGTGGAGGAGGTGTGCCAGGTCCTACGGTCACTCCCGAAGAGAAAGAGCTCAGGGCCCGATCAGGTCTGCTATGAGCATTGGATCCAGTCACTCCCTCTCTTGGCAGAAACTCTTTGTGATTTCTTTAATGAAATTATAAAGAGGGGGCGGATGCCTAAAGTCTGGCATGTCGCCAGGCTTTCTCTCCTGTTCAAGGGTAGGCATGGTGATGACCATCAGGATCCAAATCTCTACCGTGGAGTGGCGTCAGAACGCACATTGAAGAAGATTTTCTGTAAGTTGGTGATTCGGCGGATTGAGCACGTGGCTGAAGAGGCACTTCCACCGGAGCAATTCGGTTTTAGGAGAGGCCGAGGCACCCGTGATGCAATCCACGTTCTCCAGTCAGAAATCGAGCGAGCTGTGGCACAACCCAGAGGTCATCTGTATGCAGTCTTTATTGACTGCGTCAAGGCCTTTGACAAAGCCCCTCGCTATCTGCTGGTTGAAGCATTCCAACGAGCAGGAGTGGGTGGCTCTCTCCTGAGTGTAATAGCAAGTTTCTTTGAGGAGGACACCTTGTTGGTAGACGGTGAGCAGGGTGTATTGGAGATTAAGCAAAATGTGGGAACTCCGCAAGGAGACCCGCTGAGCTGCGTCTCGTTTACACTTCTTCTTGCTGACCTCGTCGGTTACGTCCGACAGGAGTACCAAAAAGCCGTGGTGGTGATGTATGCAGATGATATCGTGGTCGCTCATCGCGACCTAGGTGCCATCAAGCGCATTACCTCTATGATAGAGGCGTTCCTTGTCTCGAAGGGACTTGAGATAAACACCAGGAAAACCAAAGCCATGAAATTCAGGCGTGGAGGTCGATTGGCTGCCAGAGACGTTATACGTTGCTGCGGCCAACCATTGGAGTTTGTTAACTCTTTCCAGTATCTTGGCCTTCGGGTTCATTATACGGGAACGACGTTCACAGCGCATATAAACGAAACAGTACGGAAGGCACTTGTCTCTCTTTACGGGGAAGTAGGCAATGTCCGAAGACTGTCCGTTTTCTCAGCAGTGAGGCTCTTCATGCTTAAGATTGTTCCGGGGCTGATGTATGGCCTTGACAGGGTGTGGAACCACCTCACACTGGCGAATTTTAACCAGCTCGAGAGGTGTTTCTCATTATATATGAAGCGAGTGCTTTGCTTGTCTATTCGAGCAAGGAGCCGCTTTGTGTATCTCATGTCAGGTTGTCCACCGGCTACTGAAACAATCCGACTAAGGCTGAAGATGCCGCGTACAGTACCATACGAATGTTTCATTTCTGAATGGGAAGCTAAAGTCGAACAGGCCAGACGGGAGGTCGGTGGTTTGGACGTTTTCAATGCCGTGCACCTTTGGTCTGGTCCTGCATGTGACAGTCGCCACGTATACACCAGGTACATAGTGCATGGTTATCACTACCTGGTATGTTCAAACGCAGCCTTTCACGAGGAGTACGAGTTGTGCACCTGCCGGTTCTGCCTGAAGAGGTGTGCCAAGTACCATGCAGTGGGATGCACAGCGCTGAACAAAACATCGTTACACTACTTCTCTCGCCGAAAGCGTGAAGAAGATAGAGTATTATGAAGAAACATCGTGAACTGTATATTATACTCAATCTGAGTGAAATAAATCTAATTGGAATTGGAAATACAATTTATTTTTTAAAAAAAAATCATTGTATACCTATATTACAGCTCCAGTTAATAAGCCTACCGACGATAACCCGGCGAGCTTCGTGTGGCGTGACTACGAGGAATCCTGCCAAGGTTTACTACAGTCGTGGACGGAGCGCTTCGATGCGAACCAGATTGCGGCTATCGAGGCGGCTGTTGAAGCAGACACACAGCTGCGAACGTGACTGTCGGGTTAATATGCCCTTCAGATACCCTTCACTGCAACAGGCGCCCGCTAGTCCTCCTTATAGAATTTCCTCTGCCCCCGCCCTCCCTGTATATAAATATACATACACCATGACTAAGGAATGTGCTACGAAAACAAACGATCATGCATAAATAAAGCGTCAGTTGTACAATGCGCATCGGTAGTTTTTGATGCCAACACATGCATAACTATATTTCACCGTTACATTCCAAAAAATATGCATTGCATCATCAACTTTGGTTTACTGTACTATCGACCGCGTGACACACGTTACCGTACATTCAATACGTTGGACTGTGGATAACTCTACTAAATAGACAATACTGGCTGTGCTCTTATGGTGGTACGCTCATTATGGTGGCAACATGGTAGTACCAAGTTGTCTCGTGTATAATAATATAAATATATTTTTTTGAAACAAAGTTTTATTAATATCATTATGTACATGTATCACAATCACTAATATATTAATTATATAACATCATTGTTATTGCTCGAGTGTCGCTGACCACTCAACATCATCTTGGCGTTGCCTCTCTGAAGCTCCAATGACACCCTCTGTCGGAGGAACGCGGTCGGTCTTGGCTCCGCTGTAGCCTCAAAGAGCTTCTTCCCAAGCTCTTTCGTCAGTTTGAGTGCATCCTTGCCTCAAACGCCAGATGACTCGAGACCAAACGCCATTACCGCATGGTCCTCAAGAAGATGCGCGTATAGGCGCCGTCTGTGCATCTCCCGTTGGCCACATCAATGATGTGGCCGACGCCCGCGCTGGCTAGTGCACGATATCCGAGGACGTACCTATCAGAGACAGTGACATTTCACGCCAGCGGCCGATTACGGTTCCAGTCCCGGCTGGTAAGGCCATCCGGTCGACGCCTGTCGTCCCTCTGCAATTCACCAGGCTCCAGCGTGACGCGGTAACCGGCTTGCCTAAAAGCGCGCCCGAGGACGTCATTGATGGCATCGTGGCGGCCCTGCGTAAGCCCGCCAGCTAAGTGCAGCTAAGCCGGTGCAGGCCGCGCTCATCCACTGTTCCATCGCATGGACATGACTCTTTTTCAAACATGGCAATGCTAAGTCTAAGACCACTAGCGGCACGGAACTGGAAATTCTGCTTAAGTCACGTTCAACGCTGGCGAGATTAAGCGACGAAGTTTGCGTTGAGGGAGATTTGCAAAAATCGAGGTCTTATTATGTCTTATGTTTGAGCTATCACGTTGAATAAATGGAAAAATTGCTTAAATGCTCATAAAATAAACACATTCGAGAGAATACGCATTTCATGGGAATGATTTGCTGATGATCAGTGATAGTTACCCTAAACTGTTTTCTTCCGCACCCGATATTTGACCCCCATCATATTGCTGATTCCCATCATGACTTCCCAAAGGTGTATTCTACCGGGGACCTCATTGCACTGGATCCGCCTGATGCCTACGGCTGACTTATCTGCGCGGCAAAAACAGGATCATGCTGGAATGACGCGTGTTTCACCAGGTACGAGCAGCTAATCCCTAGACGACGGTGAAAGTGTGCGTTAACCCCCGATTTCCGGGGACCCGCCGCTTCTGCATCCCAAAAAGGCTCTGAGGGCACTAAGTCCCGCCCGACCAGTGACACGGCTTCGTTGTTCTCGGAGCTGACAGGCCTTTTGTAGGGAATCAGAACTGCGTTATCCACGCTGTTGGGATCTCTAGGAAAGTAGTTGCAGCCCCATATGGAGCTGCTTCCTGTGATGAGCAAATTAAACCCGGGTAAGCCGGGTATCAGTTATGCGATGAGGCAATACGAAAAGGGGCTACTACTTTACTTGTTGTCCATACCAAGCATTGCGACCACAAAGCAAAAGGCAGAATAGGTATCTGATGCAGAGGGGAATACCGCAATTAGGAGGCGGGGGCGGGGGTAGTGATCACTGGGGATTTTTCGGGGGCCAGCGTAGCAGGGATAGCCGAACTACGGGATCAAACTCTAAAGAATGGGATGGCTGGGATGAGTCTTTTGGTTCATAATGACGGTAGGATTTTAACCTTTCCAGTATAGGTTTTTGTGAGGGAGTTCGACGGCCTTCATCGAATAGTCATTGAAGCACTGGTGACGGAGTGGCGGTTGGAAGGACGGAGAAGGCGATAAGTGACTACAGATATATCCAAAACTAGCTGTTATTACAGATGCCTTGCCACTAGTTTTAGAGAATTGTTATTTAGAGAATTGGGTCGTGTGCTTTCTAGGCCACTGTCTCCGCTATACACTCGAGGTCTCACTGATGCTAAGACTCCACCTCTCAACCGCGAATTTTGTGTTTAAGGGGGTTGTATACAAGTCAAGAAACGCTTTATGTCCAATGAGACAATACGACTTTAGGTAGCTTACTAATCAAAGGAGTTGTTACGCGCAAATGATGCGCGACCTTGCCGCTCTGAGCTTGAATGGCCTTAAAATTTGGAGACCACTTTATCTAAGTAGCCTCCTAAAAAGTAGATCTGCTTTTAGTCACTTGTAATCTTACTGCGTAATATTTCTGCGCCTGCGGTATAAAACCAGACAGTTAAGCAATTCGGCGAATAGTTTATGAGATATTAGACCATATAATGGGCAAACGAAAAGCGGGCTTGCAGACTAGATTGTTTTCAAGGCTAAAGAGCTATACAAATATTGTGGCACGTCTCGAGGTTTTGCGAAACAAGAGAGAGGGGAAAATAAACATCGCAGTAAATAATAATCTACGTTAACCCCCTTTCCCCATATAAGAATGCCGTAGAAAAGAACTGGCAGAGGGAGGATTTTAGAGGCCAAGCTTGGGCCATCCACGGGAACGCAGGTTAGCCGCATGCAAAAGAAAGCTGAAACGATGACACAGCGTTTGGGCTGTGCCAACATTTCAGCCTTGTATGTATTCTAAATACGCATGCCATGCAGTATTATGCCCAGATATTTTGTGTTTTGCGGGGACCAATCATTTCCCCGCTAGGAAGAGATTCCTGAGCTGAGCTGCAACTTTAGCTGCGGAGTTTGAAATACAGTAACGTTCGCTTACTCGAACTAACGACGAGACAAAATGTATTGATAAATGTTTCAACTTGTAGAAGAGTATGAGACAATTTCGAACAGATCTAGAATACGAATGAAAACCTTTCACATTAAATAGGCCAACTAAACGCGTATGTAAGGTAAAGAGATAGATAATTGGCTTCAGCCAGCACAATTGAAGGGGTGTCCAAAACATTATTTCATAAAGCATTCATTGTCAAAGTCTTCAAAACTACCGCATGGGCCTCGATGAATTTGAAGGTACAAGGCAACACTAAAGAGCTGCACTCTTGAATTTGAACGCTCGAACGCTAAAGGGCCCAAGCCTCCTCAGCACCGACAACCGCTTTGGTTTTCCGTGAATTCTGTCTGGTTTGTTCACAGCGTTTCAATATTTGTATTTGCTGTTGAGGTGTCCGCAGGAACCCTCTAGATTTGCCTGAATACGGCATAAGGTACGCTGCATAAGGATTTTACTTGCGGTGTGTACTGTTCGATATTAGCTGTCGTTATTTTAGCTCTAAAGATAAACCTAAACGTGTAGTTCGATCGAGAAGAGATTACTTTGCTATATTTACGCAATAGCCTTTCGAATAGTCCCAGATCATCACATGACCAGTATCTTTTGCTTTTCAAAAGTAAGCAAGTAGTTTAGACCTGATTGGAAAGTAACTCGTATATTACACAACGGGTAGGTCAGTGAATTGTTGTACGGATAGTTTTCGACAAAATATCGCAGTGGTATTTTATGGAAATATAGTTGGATAGATGTCTGAATATCTAACGATTTATATCTTAAAGCAATGAAAATTCGGCAGTAGTTTCTAGCTTTGAAAACATATTCGAGAGATTTGCGCCTAGTAGAGCGAAGCCGCTTGGTAGCACAACGAAAATCTAAGATAAATATGAAGATCAGATTTCTGAATTAGGGCATTTTAATTTTTTTTAACGGCTTTGTACGACTTTGAACTCTGCAAATGGTCAGGGCAGGCAGAGGAAGGCGCGTAATTTGATGGAAGGACGCAAAAGTGCTGCAGAGTTTCTGAAATGTTCGAAACATTTCGCAAATGCTGCTCTTCAGAATTTACCCCCTCGATCTCCCAACAGTGATTCCAGAAAGTGTCACTTATCTCTTATTTGCAGACGATTTAAAAATATACTCAGCAGTCGACAATTCCACAAGTATTATTCAACTAGCAATTAAGAATATTGAAAACTGGTGTTGTGAGAATAGGATGCAAATATCTGTGTCTAAATGTGCCGTGGTGTCGTCAGATGGCAGTTCGCCACTGTATACGAGGTGTGCTCAAAAAGTATCGCGACTTTTGTGTTTTTTTCAAAAATTATTCATTTATTCATGAATATCTATTTTGTCCCCTTCAAAGTAATCCCCATGAGATATTATACACTTGTGCCAACGGTTTTTCCAATCTTCGAAGCACTTCAAAAAACCATTTTTTTTTATCTTGTTCAGCTCCTCCTTCGATGCCGTCTTTATCTCGTCAAGCGTAGCGTCACGTCGTCCTTTCATGGGCCTCTTCAGTTTAGGGAACAAGAAAAAGTCACAGGGGGCCAGATCTAGGGAATACGGTGGCTGCGGCATCATTAGTGTGTTGTTTTTGGCCAAAAACTCGCGCACAAGCAACGATGTGTGAGCAGGGGCGTTATCGTGGTGCAAAAGCCAATTTTTGTTCTTCCACAAATCCGGGCGTTTCTGGCGGATTGCTTCGCGCAAATTGCGCATAACTTGCAGGTAATATTCCTTATTGACCGTTCTACCCTGTGGCAAGAACTCATGATGCACCACGCCCCTGCAATCGAAGAAAACTGTCAGCAAAACTTTCACATTCGACCGAACTTGGCGCGCTTTTTTCGGTCTTGGTTCGTGCGGCAGCTTCCATTGAGATGATTGAGCTTTGGTTTCCACGTCATAACCATAAACCCACGATTCGTCACCAGTTATGACCCTCTGGAGCAAATTTGGGTCGTCGCGGACAGAGTCCAACATCTCATTAGCAATGTTCATGCGATGCTGTTTTTGGTCGCAATTGAGCAATTTTGGTACGAATTTCGCGGCGACCCGTCTCATGCCCAAATCATTGATAAAAATCGAATGGCACGAGCCAATCGATATGTTTAGGTCCTCAGCAACTTCTCTAACGGTGATTCGACGATTGGCCAATACCATTTTCTCCACTTCATTAATTTTTTCGTCTGTTGTTGAAGTGCTCGGGCGTCCGGCACGCTCTTCGTCGTTCACATCTTCTCGGCCTTCTGAGAACATTTTGTACCACCTAATACAAGTAAGATAAACGTTGCTTCGGTCCAAAGTAGCTTCTCCGTATGCCACAGTCAACATTCGGAATGCATCCGCGCACTTAATTTCGTTTTTCACACAAAATTTGATACAGGTTCTTTGATCCATTTTTTTGAATAGGTAAAAATCGAAGACGATCCAAAACACGTGCAAGCAAAGCAGCTGTCAACAATTAAGTGAACATTCAAAATGGCCGAGCTTGTCGGCATAAGTGAGAGACATGAGTACCAACATAACGCCACAAAAAATCGAAATTCGAATATACGTAACCCGCGAAAATTCAAAAATCGCGATACTTTTTGAACACACCTCGTACACTCGCTAACGATGCAATGCCAGTAGTTAAATCTTTTCGTGATCTTGGTGTGATTGTAACCTCCATATTAGACTTCTCTAAACATATTACTGCCACCGTCACTTCTGCTTCACAACTATGTAATACCATATTTAGATGCTTCATTTAAAAAAATCCTGATTTCTACTTTGTACTTTGTACAGAAGTCTAGTCTTACCCAAACTCCTCTACTGCAGCCAAATTTGGGCTCCTTATATGGCAAAATATATAAATGCCATTGAGAGGGTACAGGCCAAATTTATCAGACGGATATCGAAAAGATATAATATTCCTCGTGAAAGCGTATCTCTTGTGCCAATACGTACGTTACACGAACGAGGTCATCTATCGCTGCATAAAAAATTGTGTTGTCTCGGGACTGACCAGACCATGTTTTGCCATATAAATAATGGACTGCGAAGTGGTGTGAATGTTAGATCACTGGATGTTGCGCGCTCAGTGAAGGTAAACAACACATTCTCGAGGAGAGTTCCACGAAGTCTGCGAAGTCGACAGACCTGATGTATGTTCTAATTGCAGTCAGAGGTAAAATATTTTGTTAAAAACAATGTATACTTAGGCATATATGGCCCTTGAATAAAGGTGCTTTTGACTTGACAAATAGAATCTGTTTCAAGCAGCATGGCTTGAGTTTGAATACAATCTGTATAGACGATTCACCACAAGAAAACTAGCTCAAAAACCTACCAACCTGAAACTTAAATGCAAACTATTTGCAGCTCCCGTTTCTTAGAAACACAATATTTGTATTTAAGAATAAAAAACGTATTGCGCAAACAAAGAGACCGGATCATGTTTCGGGATATTCAATAAACCAGCATTGCAGGATCGATTTCCGGTTTTAGTAGATTTTGCGGAATCTAGTTAAGCGTCGTCCTATTGCCGCATTCCTTTGCTGGAGAAAAACCAGATTATGCATTCAGTATGAGAAACTGAAGCCTAGCTTATACGTATACAATTTACGCGCAGGCGGAACAAGGGGCATCTATACTTTGCATCACTCCACGACGAGCAACAAAATAGTGTCTTCATCTTCGCCCTGTCAAGAGGAGTCTGTCGATGAAGGTTGGAGACGGTTATCGACTAGGAGCTTTAGTCGCGGTTCGTAAAGTCTTGACATACGTTCGACAGAAGAGGAGAAAGGAGATGACGGCTAATCCAAGGTAAATAATCAAATGGCTAAATGATGATTGACAAAAAGGTAACCGCAATGGTATGTATATAAAAAAATCAATGTGAGCCAACTGAAAAGTCCTTACTTTTAAATCAAATGGCTGGACTGGCTTAGCATAACTTTGTATTGCACCGGCCCACATGCACACTGCGGTTAGAGACGACACAGGCCCCTGTACATTTCGTTAGTTCAAAGCTTTTTAAGCGAACGACGCTTTCGAGTAAGGTTTGGCGATACCCTTGGTGCATGATATATCTGGTTCTATCTAGAGCGTTCAAGGGTAAAACATGTCTCTCCCGTCTCGCAATCTTTGTGTTGAACATCAGTAGATATCGCAAAAAGTACGGCGCGGGCAGAGGGTGCAAGTTTTCTGCAAAAAGAGCTTTTATACTAATTTTGTTAGATCCTAGACGAGTGCCAAACTCGACTCCGAATAGTTGGCTTGGTTTGTAACTTGAGATCGCAGTTGGCAGCTACGAAAGCACATAGAGACGACAGCGGTAAAGTCTTGACCGAAGAACAGCGGGCCATCCCTGGCGATGCCACGCAACTTACACCAACTGCGCAGATTGGCCGCAAAATACCCGGCAGAAATTGACTAAAGAGACCTGTAGGTGAGGATATGCTGCTACCTTGGTCCAACTGAAATCACCATAATGCAAAACATGATATATACCAAGACTTGGGTCGAGCGATAAGGACTGTCGCCATAAGAATCGGGACGAAAGAGGAAAACTGTCGCCGCACATCGCTTGATGAAGAGATCTTTTGAGAGTGGCCCAAACTATCGACTGTTTTAGCAAGCTGCAGAGGACCCTAATGACTGCTACGTAAAAGGTTTCAGTAATAAAGGATATATGTACAATTATTAACATTTGCCGTAACCTCATTCACCTCTCGATTAACGCCACTCGGGTGCACCTGTTTACTCGTGAGGTTAGTCACCTCACTTCCCCCAGTACTCTCTCATACACTGTGAATACTCTCAAACTATATGTAATGTATGCTAGCATTGAATTTGCTGGCTTAAGGCAGTCTACGGCAGTTTTCATCTAGCTATCTGGTGGCTGACTCTGCTGCCTGTGGATCTGTCTCATCGGCATTGCAAGCTTAATGAAAACAATCGAGAGCACACACCACAAGACGTACCTTCGATGGTCGGTGCAGGTGCGGACCAGGCAGGTCATGCGTCTAGGTTAGGCTAACAAGTGTAGAAAATACTCAGGCATTAGTTATACGCACCAATTTTGTCCGTTGGCTTTTGAAACAATGGGAGGACCAGGCCCGCTTACATTGAAGTTGATTCAGCGCGTGGGTAGAAGCCTTAACCTCTCCACGGCAGACTCAAGAGCATCGGAACTTTTGCGTCAGAGGATGTCGCTTGACATCCAACGAGGAAACGCAGCATCTGTTCGGGGCACATTGTTGAACTGGGCTGATCCCGGGTTAGATAACCCGTAACCACACGTTAACGCGGAGACAATTCTTCACTCCAAAGTGCTAACATAAAAAGTCATTTAATAAAGTTTATATTTACGAAGACGTACCTTGAAGTGGCCTTGAAAGACAAGATAGATCCTTTCGAATAAGAACCCTGCTGTGTTGAAAACTCTTATTCTCGTCTCGTCTATTTTTTTTTCGCGTTCTGGGAGGAGCTAGTAGAAAACACACTATGTGGCTCACCGCTGCCGTTCCAGCAGTAAGATTTTGTGGTTGCACGATTCCAAAATCTAGGTATTACTCCTCGTTGTAACTGACGCATCGTTTTCGCACGAACTACTACGACTACAGGTGCCCAGCGACTTTTCACGGCGGCTTTTCAGTTTACTAACATGCACAAGTTAGAACCGGCAAGTTTCGGTCTTTGGTGAAGTACTGAGGTTAGTCGCTTAGTACCACCAACTGTTTTTTTAGAGGACTAACTGGAAAATGCGGTTGCACACGCGGTCATCACATCAGGGAAGTTCCCTGCAAGAGTGGACCGGTAGTGTGGGGCTCCAACCCACTAAAAACCAGTCGTGTCCCCGTCCCCCGACCTAACTGGGAACTGCTTGTGCATCTCATCACCAACAGTCAGGGGGGGGGGGGGGGGGCGAGTCTACTTTTCCTCCTGGCGGGTGTGTTCCCCAGGAGCCACGGGGAGGGGGGGGGGGGGGCGCCATAGGTGGTTGGCGCTCGTTTTCTTCTGTAAAATGGCTTTAAAGACTTCAGCTATGGTGCTCCAGTTTAAAAGCAACTCCGTCATTTTTTGGCAGATGTCGCGTCAGTTAAAAGCCAGCGTATTAATTAGATACAGTGGGGGTGCGCGCTGCTCCGCCCATGCTGGACACCTCAGTGCTGTGTGATCTGGGGTGTCACCCGGTCCATCGCCGCAGTAGATGCATTTGGGACTAGGAGACCTCCCGGTTCTGAACAGGTAGGATTGAAAGTCGCCATGGCCTGTCTGGATCTGGGTCATGTAAAAAGTGAGTTCACCCCCCGGGCAGTTCAGCCAGTCTTTGATGTTGGGTATTACGGTGCGGAGACTGGAGCCCGGGGCACTCTCTTTTTAGCCGTCCCATTCTTCCTGCCAGAGGTCGATAGTATGCCGACGTTCCAAGTCCGTCCTGCGCTGGAGGTTACTCCATAACAAGAAGGAGCAGCGCGCAGACCTCCTGCATCTAATGAATACACTGGCTTTTAGTGTGAGTACCACCTGTGACTGAACTTGAACTGCATGACCTGTATAATCGATGTTAGGTCGGTCAGACTGAGGCAAGTGCTTTCGTGCGTAGACTTTCGTACACCCAGTGCAGCAACGACAACAGAGAAGGTATGTGAATTTTTTTTTGCATGTCCAAATGGAAGACATAATATGCACCACGCCCAACAATTGAGAATATCGACATGTATTTCTTAATGGCAACACACACTTACAAAAATCACACTATCCAAACTCTAATAACATGCCGCTTTCCGTTAACCTACATCACACCTTATGATCTGTCTTAATAGGCTTCATTCATTTTCCTAGGCTAGAGAACGATTTCGATATATTTATATTTGTTATGTTTATTTCGAATTTTGTCGGCAAGTAGTTTTAACCTTGCGAAGTCTGCTGATAGTATGAGGCTTACATAAACAAAAAATACTTACAACAATATTGTATAGTGTCTTGAAATAAATAATGAGACTGCTGAGAGAATTGCTTGCCGCTGAGAGACTAATGAGACATTTTTGTGCTTACCGAAAACCAGTGCAATCATTTAAAAAATGTTCACCTAAAGAAACCTTACGCGCTTAATTCAGAAATATATTTCAGATTTTTTTTAATTCAGCGCTAATAACGTTTGAATAACGAATCGTAGAGATCAATATCTGCACGTTGTTACTATTAGGATTAGAAGTCGCCTTTTTGTGAAATGATACCCTCAAATTGGAACTCTTCTTCTTTAAAACGTCCGACGAATGCATTTAAGCAGAGGCGCAGATATGGAGAGGCACCCCACATCGCTGACACTTCGAAGAACATTCCGAGAACTCTGCAAGGCGGTAAGTTTAAAAACGTTAACTCTTTTGGCAGGTGACAACTTCAAGCTGTTGTTTTCAGCTATTCCCATCGAGATACGAGTATAATTTGCTTAACAACCTTTTTAAATATGTGCTTAATTCTAGCATAATGTCCTTAGAGAGCACATATATTACTGCTAACGGTTTGTTTTCTACCTGAACAACCTCGGTCTTTCACATGCAAGACGAAATGATGTATAGGCGTCGAAACTACGAGTCTTATGAGGCTTTGTTAAACTCACAACAAATGGCCGGTTTTCGAGAATACACGACGCACCTGATCAAGCAATGTAACGCATGCAGTAACTGCAACTTTATCAATGTATTGTCATTTTTCAAAGGAAGCCCATCTCGGAGTCGTTGTTGTAGTTACAAACATGGTGGAAGATGGTCCAGCATCTTGCATACAGACCCGCCAGAGCTTATAAAACAAAACAAGAAGATTCAGTACACCAGCGTCCACGTAAGCGTGCACTGTACGCGTTCGGCTGGATAGAAAGCCCGCCTTACGAAACGATCCCTTACTCGTCGAGACGAAAGCAGCAAAAAAAAGAACAAATATAAGACAATTTGTGCGTAGTTGCAAGTATTGACGCCTCACGAAGGCGGCGATCAGTTAAAAAACGTTGAAAAAAACGTTACTCTTGTCATAGACGAGATCACGAGCCGTGACCTACTTGTACTTTAGTTACCTTGTCCAGCTTTGTGCAACTTTAGCACACGGCTGTATTTGTGTCCTAAACTGAAGAATAATTATGGTTTATTACATAATATACAGATATATAAATATCAAAATGTAAATTAAAAAAAAAAACAATTACTAAGAACCTTCGTATTGTTGGGTTAATTGTTTCTGACTCTGGAATGAATACTATATTACCCTAAAAAGCGCTCGTAATTCGTTGCTTGCTAACTAGGAATAGTAGTTAGCAGCAGTAAACAATGCCTGTGGCCATCGCTGTTAACCGCCACCAAACAGTAGTGAACTGGCTATAAAGATTAGAAGTATGTTCAAACTTTTGGCAATGACGACACGATCGTAATAAGGGCCTTTAACAGAAAACCACAGGACACACAGGCCGTTACATAAAAGTAGACCCATTTTCAGCACTGAATTCGTAAGTGCTACTGTCAAAAAAGACCTAGACCATTAGCTAGCGCGTTTTATAGAGCAGATCGAAGGCTCGGACTGCTTGATGTGTATATAAACTGTTTGTTGTTGTTCCACCCTAAGGAAAAGCTCGTTCATCCGCGGTCCGCAAACGTCTCCTGTCTGCCCCGGGGGCTGATACGCGCCTTGCTGGCCTAACACCTCGACGCAGACAGCCGGATTACCGTCGTTTCCGTCGTTCCTCTGAACGGTCATCGCATCAACAATCGACTTCGGTTTGTACAACTTTACATTATTACGCGCTTACGAACTACGCTGATGCTGTAAATCCTTTGGCGAATGGCCGTCAGAGAAAGGTCCTCATTTCTTACAGAACAAAAGCACAAATTACTAAATAGGTGGTGCTAGACACCTATTATTGGACTCTATTATTGTTTAAATCATTTCGTTCAATTCTTGCTCCGGGAATTTGTACCCTTTAACCGGGAGTATACAATTTGTAGACCGCTGGTTTGCGTATGCAGAGCTCCAAAAAATAACGTCAATATATTTTAAAACAAAAGTCATTGTTTTTTCCATCACTTTTTTTTCACTCTTCCTATCCAATAAACTAGGTATTTATCTTGCAAAACACTAGCTGGCTTTGAGTGGAGGGGAGTGAGCATTGTAACGATGTGTAGACAATGGGATGGCTCGTTTCTCTGTTCTATAGAGCTATCATTTGCTCTGTAGGTGCATTCGGTATCGTTTAATTGTTTATTATCGTCAGCAGGGTTTGGACGCATGGACTGAAAGCTTTTAAAGTCAGCCTACCTCTGTAAGTAGAGTTGAAAAATGGCATTATCTGAAAGAATAACGCATCTCGCACTCAAATTGCGTCACTCTCTTGGAAACGGTAATGCTTGCCGATGGATAATTCACATCCGTGCTAACTGTTTGACAAGCAAGCGTCCGTGTATGGAGGCCCCATTGTGACCTTCTCATCATGCAACATCTTGGACTTTTCACTCTACCTGTTCCGATGTCTATCTCTGAATCCAATATATCTATCCATGTCATCAGCTCCTTTGCGGAACTTATCTGGCGTTTTTTTTTAATATTTTGCTTTTTTGGATGGGTTTTTCAACGACAGATCCTTGTGACCGCGTAAAATGACCAACCACAGAATTTCAATGCGCTACCCACCGAAGCGTGTACTAGCTTAGTGCGCTACCTACAGACTCCCTGAGATGTTCGAACACACAGAGCAGTAGCACACAAGCAGATGCACGGGTTTGATCCCCGCAACTGCACATTTGTATTTATGGGGACCGTCGAGCGAAGCACTGCAAACGCCATTCCTTGGACGTTAATTGTTGGCTGAGGGTCAGCCCAACAACAAGGGTTGGGTCCGCAATTGAGCGTCCCAGATTCCAGGGAAGTGGTTTGCACTAACTTCTAGTTCTCTCCTTTGGGCCGGTTAAAATGTGCACGTGCTGGGATTTCTTCTACTAAGCCTGGGGCTATTATCAGCTAGTCGTTCTGTGAAGTAACGGTCCTCCCGCTCAAAGATGACATGTGCCATTTTCTCCTCTCTCCTCGCGCAGGTGGGGTTTATTGTCGGCTCAGATCGGAGCTTGTGGCTGCTTATACGTAGCATTCCACCTGTTCGGCTTAGAACCGAGCCTTGCATGTAGTCGTATACGAGCTAAGTTTCGTTTTTGTCGAAGTTTTTCACTTGCTACCAATACAATACAAAGTCTCCCTTATGGAAAAAGGAGTGTTAAAATCACATTGTTGTCTTTAGACACTCATGGGCGCGTCGGGATACTCCTCATGCGAACGCGATATTCACCATTTCGACATTAGCAACTTCCGGTGTAGTATTTGACGCACCACCACTACGAAGATTACAAAGAACGTAATGTGAGAAAGGTACTAAAGTTATCACTCCGGATTAGTTGTTTAAAAAGTCTCACGTCAACTTGCATTTGGTATTCATTCACGTTTGGGAGTACGAGGCTCTCTCGTTTAACATTGCAAAGCCATGCGACTCGTTTAACAAATTTATCCTGCACTCGCTGGAGCAGTTCTATATCTTTTTTATAAAAGGGTGCCCACACGTGTGGCACATAGTATGTCCACTTTAGTGCAACAAGCGTATTATACAGTTTTATGTACATTGCTGGGTCATGCCGGATAAACGTTCTAAGAATGAGACTGCACAGCCGAGACGCAGATTTTGCAACTTCGGCGATATGAGATGTTTACTTCATTTGACAATCAAATGTAACACCTAGGTCATTGTATGTTGACACTTCAGGTATACTATGGCCGTTCATAAAATAGGCAGTGTCGTCCTTGACTGTTTTCAGCACGGCATATTTAAAAGTGGATATTTCCATTCTATTCAAGTGGGCCCATAGTAGCACGGAATCAACTGCGTTCGGTATCTCGGCCATGTCTTTGTCGTTTTTGACTTCAACGTAAATCCTTAGGTCGTCGGCCTTAAGCTTGTAACTCACGTCGAGCTTGCTAAGAACGAGTTTAAGGTCTTGAGCAAAAATTGCATAAAAGAGCGGCCCTAGGTAGAAACCTTGCGGGATTCCAGAGGGACATGGAGCAGTACCAGACCTAGCACATGACCTTAAAGGTCCTATCAGTGAGATAGGCTTGGCACCAATTTTAAACCCTTGGTCCGATGCCTAGCGATTCCATCTTGCTTAATAAAATTTGGTGGTCAACCCGATCAAAAGCACGCAAAAAGTCAAAGTAAAAGATGTGGAGCGGAGATCCGTGATTTTTGCGCCAGGGCCCAGTCATAAAAGGCCTCCAATAATTGGGCTTCTGTCGATCGCCTCTTAGTGAATCAGTGTTGCTGATTGTCTAAAAGGTTGGAGGATAAGAAATTATAGATGCAATTAACAACTATTTTATCCATGATTAAACAATAGGTCGGTAATTTTAAGCAGTTGCTCTAGAACCCTTTTTGTGCACAGGTGTGACAATGGATTCACGGAAGACAAGACGGTAGAAAGTTTGCCATCTTCGAAGGACCGAGTAAAAATTATTGCCAGCGGCTCCGCTAGAATCTCGGCTAGTTCTTTGAGTATAATAGGTGGTAGCCTATCAGACGTATATGTGATTTTGCGTTGCAGATTTCGAAGTAATTTGAGCACAATAAAAGGATGAAATTCAATGTCGTTGAGTGTGTGTGCCGTTTGCTTGATTCTCCTGGTGGAGACGTTTTAAGGCTGTATGTAGACACATTTGAGGTAGCTCAACAGATCCTTAGCCTTGTGTCCATCTTCGACTGCGGTGCTTTTTTCATGTATAGGCGCTTTAGTGTATTTTTTTGTGTATTTTCCATGTATAGGCGGCGCTACCACCGACTGTAGTTTAAGACGTCGGCCTGCATATCGAAAAAAGTCCCTTGCATCGCGAATATTCAGATTACTTTCCTCCAAGCGCCGACAACGCAATGCTGTACGTGCCAAATTACGCGAGAGGCGTTTTGGCTTTTAGATGAGGGTGCACTACTATTCAGTGTTCGAGTAGCTTTGTCCATAAAATCCTGTGGTGGGGATAATCGTTGGATCATCTTCGGAGTATATCTTTCTACAAGGTCGGACATGGTATTTAGGAAAGAACAGCACTGAGCTTCCACTGATTGGCATTGCGCAAAAGAGAGACGCCAATTGATGGCTGCCAGGGTCGCAGCCATTGCATTAGGCATAATCAGCTTCATAGAAGCATAAAGATAGATCTTCGTTACGTTCGTGTTTTTTTGCGGATATTTTAAAGGATACAGCCAGATGGTCGGACTGACCATGATGTTCAAGTGTACAAAGTGTTTGCTCTCGTTTAAAACAGGAGAACAGCTGGTTGTTTGTAACCAGAAATGTTCGACTGTGTTTCGGGGAGGGTGTCTAGAGCCCGTGCCCCTCGAGGACACACTGTAGTACAAATCCTATGAATCACAGGAATCAAACTTGGTCCTGATGAAGGAACGCTTGTGTGTATTTGCAATGAAATTTAGTGAAATTGTGCACCACACACACGGAGTTCCAACAAAGGGTCGCCGGTGATGTATCGGCTCCCCTGCAACAATCTACACACCCCGAGACTATCCCCGAGGGATGTTTGAGCTCCACAGTAGAAGAACAAAAGGTTAGCGTGAAGGCAACGGACGGAACACAAAGGAAAGTGCGGAAGAACAAAAAGACACGCCTGACGGAGGGCGGAGGGAGGTCGGTTTGCATCAACAAAGCCGATCTGTGACTGAGCGCCGCTGGAGAGAACGGCAAGGCCAAGGGCAGCCTCATCGGTGCCAAGCGCAGCGCTACATAGATTGGGCTTAAAAGTAGCAGTAGCGACGGTGGGCAACAAGCAAATCTTCGAAACAAAAGAGCCAATGGATGACAGACAGCAAGCCAACGGCAAGGAAAACGGCAGCGGTCACAACATCGCCAACGGAGACTACCGCAGACGCAAGAAAATCCAAGGAGGGCAGCGATCAGGCAGGATCAGCGCGCTAAGAGTAACGCGGCTGGCGGACAAAACATCAGCTGGTTCGTTGACAGTTGAACATTTCTGTATAGGCGGGTATTTAGAATGCGGACGCAGGGGAGATGATGCCGTGTTCTGTGTAGCGGTGCTGGATGATGACGACTACGCAAAGTACAGCAAGAGTGAATTCTAGCTCAAAGATAATTCTTGTTTTGTCATTGGGCTCGTGGTACTCTCTACAAGAGGTCAGGTTTCGACCTGTCGATGCCAATCATCGTCCGTAGCGACTTTAGTGCTCGTATTGATGGAGGGGCTACCAATGATAGAGGAGAGGTGCTGTTGCTCTAATTAATAGAATACTTTAGTCTGAGATGTGCATGCGAAGGCCACACGTATATAAATCATAAAACTATGCTATGACTGCAAGCGTGAGCACACTAGGCAGGAGGAAATTCCGACTGCTCGAAAAGACAAAACGGAAGCCCTTAGCCCAGTCATATCGCCAGGCTTTCTCTTCTATTTAATTTAAAGGGCAAGCATGGCGATGACAGACGTGACCCAAACCTATATTGTGGTATACCGCCTGAAAGGACGCAGAAGAAGATCGTCTGCAAATTGGTTATAAGGCGGATCGAGTACGTTGTCGGCCGATCCTTCTGCCGGAGCAATTCCCTTTCTGGAGAGGTCTGGGAGAGTGGGATGCAAGTCATGTGCTTTAGTCAGAGATAGAACGATTTGTGGCAAAACTCGGAGGCATTTGTACGCAGTCTTTATAGACTGCGTCAAGCATTCGACGAAGCAAGATCTCCCTCAAGATCTCCCGGTAAAGTCATTCCGCAGGGGTTGATGAGCATCTTTGATGAGGACATCTTACTGGTGCAAGGTGAGCAGAATGTGTTGCAGGTAAGGCAAAATGTGGGTATCCCGTAAGGGGACTTACTAAGCTGCGTCTCCTTCACTCGTTGTCTTAATGATTTTGTCGGTCACATTTGACAGGAGTTGCAGAAGGTAATAGTTGTGATGTATGCAGATGACATAGTGGTCGCTTATCACGACCTGGGTGCCATCAAGCGCATCACTTCTTTGGCAGAGGTGTTCCTTGTCTCAAGGGGGCTAGAAATAAATGCCATGAAGGCCACCACTGCTATAAAATTTAGAGAGAGGGGCGTCGATTGGCTGCCAAAACCTTTTTACGTTGCGGCTGCTAATCCTTGGAATTCGCTAACTCTTTCCCGGGTTTACCTTGGGCTTTGACTCCATTATACTGAGACGACCTTAACTTCGCACACCGTTGAGATAATGCGCACACGTCTCTCTTTATGGTATTTAAGGTGTTCCACAATGTACACAAATTGAGTACTTTGCTAGGAGCCGCTTTGTGTGCCTAATGTTAAGCCGTGCATCGGCTGTTCAGATCATTCGACTGAGACTACAGACGCCGCGTGCAGTGTCATTCGAAAGCTTTAAATAGGATTGGGAAAATAAAGTTGAACAAGTCTGGCGAGAGGTTCGAGACCTGGATGTTTTTAGTGCCTCTCACTTCTGATCTGGATTGCATGTGACAATCGCCACGCCTATAACAGATACATAGTTTATGGCTAGCATCACCTGGTCTGTTCGAATATGAACTGCCACGAGGAGGTCAAGTGAATACAAGTGCATCTGTCAACTGTGGGTCGCTCTCATGCGTGTACAAAGTATCATGCCCGATGTGATGATGATTTATTTGTACGTGCATCTATACACCACGCTTCGTGTGGTTTCGGTATCGGGTAAGGCCAGGCTTCGCGTCCTTCAACAGCCATGAGCTGGAATCTATTATATAAAGGCTATATACCTATCTATATTAAAGAAGCGTGCCGTGAGCATACGCACTTTTTCTACCAAACTTGTAGTGGTTTTATTTTTATTTGTTTATTTATTTATTTTTATCGGTGCTCCCTCTTGTTAACGACTTAATTGAATTTTTATGGATCTTTTTCTAGTCATTTAATTATTTATCATTTAATCCCCGCACATTATCTCTGTGATTGATATTGAATTGTCGTTATTTTAAAAAGGTTTGTTGTTTTTTGAAATAAATTACTATACACGTGTTCTGTAGTATTATTAATATTACTACTTCTTTGATTAAATTACGTTTCTTTTTCTTTCGACGCAACGAGCACAAGACCTTCGTTCAAGCCCATAGGCAACCTCCGCAGTACAGAAGCTGTATACTTTAGAGTGTATTTGCAAGTACTCATGAATAAAGCTGTGTTTCATTCATTCATTCAAACGTGATGCATCAGGTGGTGGCATTTGTACCACAGGACAGTATTTCGGGTTCAAGCTGTAGTTGTGTCTGTCTTTCTTTGCACTTTTCTTGTTTCTCCTGGAGGACTTCTTATGCCGTAGCTGCTCCCAGTTTTCAGGCCTGCTCACTGGAGACGACGTATTGTGTAAACTTTATTAAGCAGGACAGCGGTGGATCGCTGACCTCGTGGTGTAGGTCTCCCTTCCTGGTCCATTTCTCTCAGACAAGTCTGCTTGCCCTTAAAAGCGCAGCCTCCCAGGCGGAGCACGAAACCGATATGCGACTAAAATCCGAGAAAAAAACCGACCTTGGATTATTTTTCCACAACGCCTCAAAGAACTAAACCCACTAATTAACGACGATGAATGGCTAGAATATGTACTTTACGGGAATATTCACCCGCGACTGTGTCCTGCCGGAAAAAGACGAGCATGCGAACGATGGACCGTGGAATGACTTCACAGAAGAAGAAGTCCTTCATGGTATCATGACAAGAAAGAATGGAAAGTCTGCCGGACCTGACCAGATTGTTTAGGAGCATCTCAAAGCCACGATTTCAGTGACCGTCCCTGCCCTCACAGCGCCTCACAGGGGCAATCCCAAACCAGTGGAGGAAAAGTCTTCTGCAGCCAATTTTTAAGGGAAAAGGTGATACTACAAAGCCAGAAAACTACCGCGGTATAGCACTAACCAGCGTAGTGTACAAGGTTCTTACATCGCTTCTTGTTAAAAAGCTCTTTCTAGAATGTTTTAAAGATTTGCCGGCAGAGCAAAATGGATTTCTTCCAGGGCGTTCGGTTGAAAGAGCACTTACAGATGTAATAGAACCCTTAGAGACTCGAAAACAAGATGTGACTTACGCAGCTTTTATTGATCTTAGAACAGCTTTTGAAGCAGTTCCGAGAGATCGGCTTCTCCGTAAAGATTTTAAGAATGAATGTATAACCCTCTCCGAGATATTTTAGCCGGCCACCGTATCACAATTTTAAACGGAGTTTATGCAATTGCCAAGGAGGTCTCTCAAACAATTGGCGTGCCACAGGGTGAAACAGCTGGCCCATTTTTATTTATACTTTACACAGCTGGTCCCCACGTGTTTTACGCAGATGACTTAGTTATTATGAAAAAACCGGGATAGCACCTCCAATTTTATTTGAATGAGACTGCACGATGGTGTTCCGAAAAAAAGCTGCACATCAAGGTGTCAAAAACAAAAGTAATGCGTTTTAGCAGCGGAGGAGCATATGCTCAAGGTGACTATAACATAAAGATAAGTGGGCATGCACTAAAGTTGATCAATAACTTTAGATACTTGGGTGTAACTGACACTCATACTGTGTTTTACTAGGCATATTGAAGAAATTAGAGTAAAGGCAGTTTTCTTAACCATGGTGTTGAAGGATCTCCGACAAATTGACCTAGGACTGCACTCAGTACATTTAAGCTCAAAATACTTGCTACAGTAACGTATTGCCTCAGGCCCATATTCCCCAAGTTAACATAAGACAACCTCAAAAATGTCGACAAGCTCAAAACTATGTTTTTTAAAAGAGCACTTGGTTTATCAAAAACCGCCTCATCTACGCCGCTGTTGCAAATGTGCAATGAACCAAGATTAATACGAGATCTAGAGCGCCGTAATTACTAGTTTAATTACGAAGCGCTGGAAGCATATAGGCAACACAGAGAAAGGCGAAACTGGAACAAAATTTTACAAACGGACCCGCTTTTATTAGCAACAGATGAAAAGAAGATCTGCAACAAAACCGAGCAGTGTTCTGCAAAATAACCTGGTACGGATACCACCAATACCTCTGTCTAAAGGGAAAATGTTTTCAAATCAACGAATGTGTTTGTAAATATTGTGGCGAAATTGACATCGACCGATATCACGTAAAGCACTGTATAGAACTGAACACCAGCTCATTAACAAATGCTGTACTAGACGTACTTGAGCGCAATAACCCGTAAATATTGTGAAAATCTACTAATAATATTGATTAAACATCAACAAATATATATATTCTCTCTGGGAGGAAACATTCCACTTATTAGCTCAGTTGATTAGATTAAATTCGGCCCCTGGGCCAAGAAAATAAGTACCAGCTAACTACAGTTACCGGCAGCCTTAACTAGGTTGGTTAGACCCAATATACGGTCAAACTGTCAATAGTTGTTCTGTTCAGCTACTCAATAGTGTGGCTCGGTTCTGAACATATTTGCCCGATGCGTGCCGCACAAGTAAATGTCTGTGACTTAAACAGAGGTCATCTGCTCAAAGAGAGGTGCGTAAACTTTAACAAATCAAGCGCATTTTTCCCACATATTGAGTGTCGTTCAGGTCATTGTTTTAGTGTGTGGTGTGTGACTACATACAGCATTTGAAGGTATTTCCAAGCCGCGCGTGGCTCGAGAGCGACAGAGCTGATATAATCACAAACAAAAAGCAAACGGAACTAGACAAATTAATGGAATCTACGTACATTTAGGCTGTCTGTCTGTCTGTCGAGTCCGCGTACAATGCGGTAGACCTAAGGTAGACGAACAGCTTTACTAAGCCCAAAAGTGACGCTTCTTGATAAAGTATCTCACTATGTGTTTTTTTACGGCGCAATTTGAAGCGGCCATCATATAAGTGTATGATGATTCATTGTCTAGCAGATTCCATCTAGAATAGTAATCAGATTGTCTTCTGCCATGACGACAAAAACTGCGCCTGTTCGCGTTGTCTGCACAATACTAGAGCGGCCTCTCGCTCAATTTCATACCTTACCAAGCGCATCTTAGATTCAATTTGTCGTCGGCCTTCTGGGGTAAGATACTCGGCCACTGACAGGTCGATACAGCTGTTCACTGCGATGATCTCTGCGCGAGAATACTGTGTACATAAAGGAGTCCGTCTTGCGCAATTCGTGTTGCGTTCACTTTGCTGCGTTCGCTGTCCTGTAACAGTAATACTACAGCTTAGATTAACACAGCTACCTAGTAGAATATCTGTTTCAGTTTTTTTAAGGTCTTGGAATGGCGTGATGCACTTGCGTGCGTAACTGGCAGCCAGCAGTCAGTCACTAGTGTGTGACTTGGCAAACTCACTCAAACAGACATCCTTCCCACCTCCTCAAATCCTTTGAATAGCATGGTAGTAGTACCTCGACACCCGCGGGAGAAATTTCATAATATAGCGCGCCCCGTGTGTCTTGCCGATACTCTGCCGTCTTGAGTGGGTCCGTCGAGAATACGTCGAGGGCCCAGCCGCTCTCCCCCCCCCCCCTCCGTCGGCTCCTCACAACGGTTTTCCCTCTGCGGGCGACTATATATATATATATATATATATATATATATATATACTGTGCTAATCATAGGTTAGATAATCCCAAACCACATGTTCGCGTGGCTTAACAAATGCGCACTCCAAGATACTCACGTACAAGGTTATTAGTAAAAGAAATAAAATAATAAAATATTGTTTATCTAAGTGACACATTTTGGTTAGGGTAAAGTATCAATATCGGTACGCACACCAAGAGGCAAAGTCATGGTGCTAGTCATAAAGCATTTAATACATAATTGCACCTAAACATTCAATGCACTTTTTACAACTTTTTCTGTTATCCAATAAATAGAGCATGCATATTTCGATTGTCCGGTACGTTCTGTTTGCAGCTTAGCGGAGGACGGGATCTCTTACGTTTATTGCGAGGTCCACCACCAGTTGAGGAAACTCTCTCTGCAGAGGAATGTGAGGTGAGTACTTCTATCGATACAATGCAAAGATTATGCCAGATAAGGTCGTATCTGGGCAGAATAGTAGTGGGCTAATTTTTGGCGGCTATCCAACGCTTGCCAGCTTGTCTTTGTTAAATATAATATCATTCCTGTGTTCGGTGTGTGAAAAGCCCTGGCTGCCGCTTCCTAAAAGGCCGGTTCCTACGAACCCACTAATCAACGACAACGATTGGGCTACCCATTTTACAAGACGTTTCTACAAAGACACGGTATTGCCACCCCGAGATACTGCAAAAGATGACTTTCCGCTGTTCAGTGAAGGAAAGGCAAAATCCGCCATGAGTACTAAACAAAACGGAAAGTCAGCGGGACCCGATTTTATTGTTTATGAAGACATTAAAGCGAACATTGAACTTGTATGCCCCAAGACTATACAATAAGTGCCTTCAACTGGGCCGAATACTCGATGAGAGGCGAACAAGTTGTTTGCAGCCAATCTTCAAGCAAAAATGAGACAATACAGACCCGCGAAACTATAGAGACATTGCTCTCACAAGCGTCCTATACAAGATCCTGACGTTGTTGGCAGTTTTAAGATTCCAAGCGATTACGCAGGATGGATTCCACATGAACAATATGGTTTTACTCAAATCTGATCAACTGCGGGTGCAGTAAAGTTTGTTCTAGATCATGTGACACATCGCCATCGTAACAAGGAACTTACATACGCGGCTTTTATCGATTTTCAAACTGCGTTCGATTGTATACCTAGGAATCGACTCCTCGAGATGATCAGGTCCAATCTTTTTATAACAGGTACGATATTTAATCTACTGCATGACATGCTCTAAATCATATCGTCATAAACAATAAAAATGGTGATCACTATGTAGTGGAGACCGTCACGCAGAACGCGGACGTGGCACAAGGCGATTCGGCCAGCCCTTTTTTTTATTCAATTGTATGTGGCCGGACTAGCACATCTGTTACGTCACATTAAAGCACCGCACGCATTTTACGCTGACAACCTTATAATATTGGCGAAATCCCGAGACCGCCTGCAGTATTACCTCAATGCAACCGCAAATTGGTCCGACGAACACAAACTTACAATCAACATCGCGAAGACGAAGGTTCTCCGCTTTAGCAGAGGAGGGGCATATGCCGCGGTAGACGATCACCACGTTTAAATTAATGGACAACCTCTCGAACTCGTCAGCATCATCTTCTCTCACCTTGAAGTCACTATAACTCCAAGACTCTTCTTCAATCGACATATTAAGGAGATGCGAAAGGCCAAAGCTACAGCTGCAGTATATCTGCTTGGTGACCTCCGTAACGTAGACTTGAAAACCAGCATGAATGCATTTCGCGCCAGAAGAACACATCAGCAACACCCGCAATGGAGTTGTGTGGAGAACGAACATTAACAGAAGAGTTGGTACTGAACAAGCTACCCGTCAGTCCACAAGCGCTAGACGTTTACAGAGATTTTCGAGAGACTAAGAACACGCAATTCGTTATGGACAATTCTACCGAAGGACCAGCTTTCACCTCTCAGACGTAGAAGGGGCGTCACAAAATACTCGCACAACCATTGGTCCAACTACGTGGCACGGATACCACAATTATATATGTACGAAACCTAACTGTTTCTGTATTGACGAGTGAGTGTGTCGTTTTTGTGGAGAATGTGACATCGGGCGCTATGTAGGTACTCGAATGTACCGAAATTGAAGTGGAGTCCGTGACCAATTCATGATGAAATAAAAGCTTGATTGATTGTATTCGGTAGCGGTGCACTATCCAATCGGGCGTGGCATGTACAGGTACATCCACGTGCATTGAGCACTCAGAGGTAAGATAAACACAACCGATATACTCGATAATCATGAGGGAGACGACTCGTAAAGCCAATAAAACTCACCGTTCACCGTTGCGATACACGCGGTGCAATATTGTACGACTCGATCAGTTACTATAGATAAACGATTCTGTATAATTTATTATTCACCGCTGGGTACTTGGCCTGAGTACCGCTACGTGTGCTGGCGTATGTATACCTCTCTACCTAATCGATAAGAATATCGATCCGACTCAATGGAGGTTGGTTCCGAAGACAAGTATTGAGTCGCGCGACAAGTGATACCCTATTATATGACGTCTGCTGTTAATAAAGCTTGCCGTGCGATTATCCAGGGTCGAGCCCTTTTGAACTACTTGGGTCAGCGGCCTAGCACCCTCTAAGGAAACTATCGAATCTCCAAAGACGGAATGAATGGTACTGATTAAAGCTTATCCTAGCATACATTTGCTTTCGTACATAAACGTAGTGTTGTACGTATGCATTTGTCTATTTTAAACTACTGTGTGGATTGTTGTGGCTGGCAACACATCGACGGATTTAAAGCTGCAGTTTGTTGAAAGTGTGTGGGAGAGAGAGAGAGAGAGAGCAAGTTTAGAAGGTGCGCAATTAAGTATAAAGCGACAGCCGTAATTGCCCTGAGCTCTTACAGGAAGCTATGTGTGTATGTATTTTAATTGGCAAGGACACCGAGCAAGATGGCTTAGTGGCAAAGCCTCTGCCTTGCATTCGGGAGGACTGGGTTCGAGACCCAGACCGGCCACTCTTAGATTGGTTTGCATGGTTTCCAATTTAGACAAGGTAAATGCCGGAGTGGATTCAAATTAGCCATGACATGAAAAAACCGTACACGGGCAAATAGCATTACGGAACATCGTAAAAACAAAACAAAAAAAATCTGACTAGAGGTTTGTTCTTGACACAGCTACGACGAAGAACTGCAGAAAATAAAAGAAAGGAAGAACGTTTAGTTTGTACAACGTGTGAAATATGAAGTGTCGCTTCAGATGGTAGAGAACAAGAAAACGCCAGTGCTGCTGCATTTTTTTGGTCAGTGTAGTCAGGAAGATGAGTGCCATTTGACAATATTGCTTTCGGACGTTTTTTTTTTAATAGTTGACCTACTATCAACATATGATACCAATGTTTGTGATTGACAAATCGGCTACAGAAGTTGCTTATCAGTAGCTAGTATAAGCATTGTGCTAATGCCAGAATGTGCAAAAAGTATATATTCAAATGGCTTAAAATCATTGAATGCAGAAATACTTCGTCCGTAACGAAGATAGAGAGAGCGGCCATAGCCGCACCACCGTCGCCAACAGTCTTTGGTTGTGCTCGAATGCTCAGCCCGGTCGGGGAAGGATCCATCCTAACCAGGTTACAAAAGGACCGTCGTGAGGCCCGTATCCAGCACAAAAGGAGAGACCAAAATCACCCACCCGCTTCTAAATCATGTTATGTTTGTGATTTTTATACACATTTCCTGCTTGCTCGCGGATGCTCAAATGTCGAGGACATTTGGGAAGCACTTAAACTCATCTAACTCTCTGTTAAGTGAGAGAAGTAGTAGTGTAAACGACTGCCACCCCTCGTGCACCTTCACCCAAGCGAGAGCTTTACTTGCAAAGCGTTGAGCATCACTGTAAATTGTCAACCCCCCGACAAGTTGGCAGAGTCCGTCTTTGGCTCGGATGGTTGGGCACATCTTATTCGGTCCGTTTTCCTCCTGTTGCGAGCTTCGGCTCCTCTCATTTGGTTAGATTGTTGGTTAGATTTGGTTAGATTGTGGTAACTTCTAGGGCAAACTCGTCGGTTTGGTTAGTTTGCCTAGTTTGGCCTAGAGCTATATATATATATATATATATATATATCTTCTCTTGTCTTGCTCCGTTTTCGCGTTAGCTCGCGAGAAAAGCAAGGCCCTGCTTGGGTCGCGTATGCTCCAACGTGCGCAGTTGTCGACGCCGACAGCCACCCTGCTCACGGCCCTCCCAAACGCCGTCGCCAATTGGTTACGAGTAGATCCGTCTCGCGCGGTCGCGCCGTCCCCCGTGTTCGGTCGCGCCTGCCTAAGTCGACAGACGACTTTGACCTTGGTTCTTTGTCCAAGGCCGCGCGACTGCTCGCACGTACCAACCCGAAGCTAGCCGACACGCTTCGAGGCATCGTTAACGTACTGCGTCCGCTGCTAGCTCTGGCGCCGTTGCTGCAAGGTCTGGTGTCCCCCGCACCCACTTCCCAATGACGGACCCCGGCTCAGCCTCCTACCCCCCTCCCCAGAGCGCTTCAGTAGCCAGTAACCGCTCCATAAGGGTAACTTGTCTTAGATGCGGCCGAGACAGCCGCTGGTCGACAGGCTCAGCCTTGCGTCTCAACAATCAAGGGTGATGCGCGTGGTTCCCCGGGCGGTGAGGCCTTTGGTTGCCGAGCTCCTTTGCGACGTCCTCGACCTTGTGGCGGCCAACAACGACCTCCCCTCGCGGCAGTCGCCCCTGTCGTTCGCTTATGTGGTCTGCCACTTCGCACCTCGTCGTCAGTCTCTTTGGCAGCGGCTGTCCGATCGAACCTCCGTGCATTTCGCGATGGCTGGCGTTTTGAGTATCGCGTAGGAGGTATTAGGAAAGCCAGAACGGACCCGTGCGACTCGCCTGAGGACTCGGCACGGCGTCTTTTGAGCAAACTATCTGAGGGAGACGTTTCCAGGACGGCCCGACTAGTATGCTCTACCGACTCATTTCCTTCGGGAAACGAAGTCCTAGCTTCGCTTGCCGCCAAGCACCCACCTGCTCCGCCGCACTTGGCTTTTCCTGCCCCTCCTGACTCGATGAGGCGGGATCAAGCCTTGACGGCCTTCGCCCGCACCATCTAAAGGATCTCCTTTCCCCGGGATCGGACCGGTGGCCGGGAGACTGGCCGCATTACTTGCCAGAGTGATGAACGTCCTGAGATGGGGCCGACTGCCGGCTGAGGTCAGGGCGATCGTGTTCAGCGCCAACCTATTCGCACTGCGCAAAAAAGACGCATTAATTCGCCCTATTGCCTGCTCTCTTACGTTATGGAGGATCGCAGCAAAGATAGCCTGCCGCGAGGCCAAAAAACTTATTATGGAACAACTTGGCCCGCACCAGCTGGGATTTGGCATGGCGGGCGGAGCGGAGACTGCCGTACATGCAGCAAAAGCCTTTATGCAATCAAGTCCCCCCGGTACGGCACTCCTAAAGTTGGCTTTTTGCAATGCATTCAACACCATCCATAGGGATCACCTCCTTCATGCGGTTCGGAATACAGTCCCGGAACTTTTCACCTTAGTGGAACACGCGTACAAAGAGCCATCCGTACTGTCGTTTGGCGCCGTAACGTTGTTTTTGGCATCGGGCATGCAGCAGGGGGACCCCTTGGAACCGGCCCTATTCAGCCTGGGGATACGTAAGCTGGTTAATTTCGTTCAAGTGCCATCCAACACTTGGTACCTAGACGATGGCACACTTGGTGGCCAAATGCGAGGTGTTTGCTCCGGGGACAGACCTAGACGACCCCTCATTGAGTGCCTTGCTCGAGCTGCTACCGGGGTGTAGAGTCGTGGCTGACTACGAAATAAACCTCCTGGGCGCACCGGTTCTGTCCTCTGCGTTGTCGGGACAACTCGACCCCTTGATGGACAGATTGTGGGCGATGCAGGAACGTCTTCCGCTTGTTGGAGCCCACCAGAGACTCTACCTGCTTCGCTCGTCGTTCTCCGCGTGCCGCATCGTACATATTTTACGGTCCATAGACTGCTCAGGCGATTTGAACCATCTTCTCCAACCATTCGACGACAGGTGGTGGAGGCCGTACAGACGGTGCTGAGTCTAAACTTACGACTACGAGAGGTGCGCCAGGTGGCCCTCTCCACTTCCATGGGCGGCCTTGGTCTCCCCTCGGCCGTGGCTGCCTCGATGCATGCTACGTCGGAGAATGTCCAGCGCCTGCTCCCGCCGGCGGCTCGGGCAATGTTCGAGGCGCCTCGTGACAATATAGCAACTGGACTTCAAGCTTCATCGCCTGGTTCCGATAGACTTGCCTGTCAGAGGACCTGGGTCGAGAAGGCCACGAAGCTTCGCTTAGTTTGCTTGAAGAATGCGGGGATGACCAGGGCAAGGCACGCCTTCTAGCTGTCGCTCGCCCAGGAGCAAGTGACTGGTTTCATGCACTACTTGCTGACTCACTGGGTACCCGCCTTGATAACCAATCCACCCGGATATGCGTTGGCCTGAGATTGGGAGCTGATTTAGTTGAGCCACGCAGACGCTCTTGTGGCAAGCCCGTCGGGCGACTCGCCAGACACGGCCTGTTTTGCGCTCACGCAGCGGGCCGACGCCCAAGACACACTGCCTTCAATGAAATACTTGCAAGATCGTGCGGAGGGCGGGGATTCCCTGCGTCCTGGAACCACCTGGGCTTTTAGGAGACGACGGTAAGCGCCCCGACGGTATGTCTTTGATACCCTTCTATAAGGGTCGTTCCCTGCTGTGGGATGCGACGATGACCGACTCTCTGACCCCTTCTCTTGTCGGTCCTGGCGCGTCTCGCCCGGGGACTGCCGTTTCGCAAGCTGAGACCTCAAATATAAGAAAGTATGCGGGCCTAAGTCGGGCGCACCACTTTTCGCCATTCGCGTTCGAGACGATGGGTGGCCCTGGGTCCCTCACGGTAACATTGATCTCTCGGGTTGGCGACGCGTTGCAGCTGGCGACGATGGACAAGAGGGCGCACGCCTTCTTCTCCCAGCGACTGTCCCTGGAGATCCAAAGAGGTAACGCGACCTCAGTGCTCTGAACTATGAGACTGGATGGACCTGAACCTTCGCGCCAGGGGGCGGGCTGAACTTCCTCAAGGGCATGAGCGATAGAGCGGCTACGGCGCGCAGAAGGAGCAACTAGGTCAACGAGCAGCAACGTCATAAAGCAATATATATATATATATATATATATATATAATAGTGTTATATATATATATATATATATATATATATATTGCCCTAGGCCAAACTCGTCGGTTTGGTCTGCGTCTACTGTGAATTTAGGGGCGCGGCATCCGGTCGTATAATGCCGCCCATTACGTAAGGCCTGATCTCCCTGAAGCGTATCGGCAAATGTCGTCGTTTTTGCTAATTCACTACTCCTGACGAATGTCTCAAACTCTCTTACACTCTACAGCATGTATATATATAGACCGCTACACAAGAGACCGATTGGTCTCAACAACTACACAACACGTTCGATGGGGCACATTTTAAGAAAGCACACGAAACGCCCTTTGTACATCACTGGATTAAGGGTATGCACTACCTACCTATCTGGTGAGGGGTATTTCAACCTACTAATGCTCAGGATCAACGCATTACCAACGCGTGGCCAGGGGACGCCCGGGCTACAACAAACGTTGTAGGCACGGGTGTCATGCGCCTGAGACGTTGGCTCATGTCGCTCAGATGTGCGATACAACAGGATCAACGCATTACCAACGCGTGGCCAGGGGACGCCCGGGCTACAACAAACGTTGTAGGCACGGGTGTCATGCGCCTGAGACGTTGGCTCATGTCGCTCAGATGTGCGATACAACACACAAACAAACTATAAAGAGACATGACGACGTCTGTGATCGCGTGCCGCGTCTTCTTTGCGAGAGGGGTCATGACGTGGTTCGTGAGCGAGTATTTCGTCGACCGGGCGCACAGGGTCTAAAGCCTGACCTCGTAATAACAACGCCCACCGAGGTCTGGGTTTTAGATGCCAAGGTTTGCGGCCCGGGACCTGGAAAAAGCGCGGCAGGAGAAGATCACCAAATATGACGTCGAGTTCCTAAGAGCGGCGCTGCCCGACTTGCAAAAATCTCGCAGATTCGGACCCATCACTATCTCTGAGTGGTGTATGGGACTCCGAATCTCCGAGTACGCTCTTGGGGCTCGGCGTCACGAAGAGGAATGTTATGGATTTTACCGTCTTAACGTTGCAAAGAACATTGAGGATATATCGCTCGCGCCGGGTCTATAAGAGCGGGGGCCACCATCAAACAAGGACACGGACAGCCGATTCTTAACCTCACGTGACACCTTTTTACCAACATTTTTATTAAGGCGAACACTGCAAGTGGCGAGTGTGCAAACGTATTGTAAATTATTAATAAATCATCACAACATTTTGTCGTATGGTACTGCGATAGTGTCTGCCACGGTAGGGTTCAACTTGAGAACGTTGCCTCTCTCGACGGGCAATAAAATTAGCCATTCGACCAAAAGTACCACTCTATCAAAGATACCGATTTACTCGTAAAGGAAGAGTAAACCAGCAATATGTTGTATAAGTTCTAGTAAACGCACACTCGTGTCGGCATACGGTCGACTTCTGGTAGGATGAGTTGCACGATTTACTAGAGGGTGCTTCTGGCGCCAGTCTCCGCACCCTAGTCCCAAACAACTATGACTGGCTGAACCGACCGTTTCACCCCTAAACTAACCTCCTACACGACACAGATTCAAGACAGGCACCTCCGGCCCTACCTATTCCCAAGTGCATCCACTGACTGCGGCGATAAATCAGAGGACACCCCCAGGGCACTCTTCTGATGGGCGGAGCAGCGCGCATCTCTACCGCTCTACCGCTGAAGACACCAGCTTCGACTTTAGATAATCTCTCTCGCAAACAGACGAAAGCGCACTTCAACTTGAACAAACACCTTCAATAGCCTTCAAAACTATACTGCAATAAAAATTATAATAATGCTTGTGTTTGACAATACGTTTTAATAAACTCTATAAAGTAGAGTAACCCCTAAAGCGCCGCCCCGCTTCCAGTTGGCTCCATAGATAGGCAGACTCCATCTGTTATGCGCAAGCAATCCCCAGTCAGATCGGAGGCGGGGACACTACTAGTTTTTAGTGGGTTGAAGCCGGGGGCTTCAACCCACTAAAAACTACCAGCTCATGCTTGCAGGAAGCTTCTCTGGCGGGTGAAATTTTCCAATTAGCTCTCTAAAAACCTATTTAAAAAGCACACTGGCAAAAAAACACGTTATGTCGTGGAAGTGTACCTAATATGTTATGAATTTAGTCAATTAAGGTCGATCATTAGAGTTGAAGTTGTTTATTTCAGGTGGTATACAAGCTGTTCTTTAGAGAGAACGCCCAGTTGAGCTTCAATGAAGCATGGACCAAGCAAACCCTGACGTTTCGACCAGTGACTTCTGAAGTGCCGTTTGGCTTAATTCAGCTACAGTCCGGGCCCTGCGGAGCAATGGCAGCATTACAGGCGACCGTTCTGAGATACATTCTATTCAAAAATTTTTCGTACGTTAAGTTGAGGATATCGTGGTAATATACTCAGTACATAGAATAGCTTCTTGTCTGTCAGGCTGACAATGTCATGGATCTTAGCTATCGTTAGCTATCTGATCAACTCACGAACACTAATTTTAACTCAAACTTATCAACTGTTAAGTCACGTTCGCGAATTCGCGCTTGACTCTATGAAACATCCAACAGTTTACCTAATGGAACCAATTTAGCTAAGCGCCATCAGTATTATGTTCATAGACTGTCTGAAGTTTAACTCGCATGTGTTCTAAAATATAGGTCGTCAAAAATGCACAATATTGCAAACTATATATTGATGCACTATTGCAAATTATATATTAATGCACTATTGCAAATTATATATTAATGGCTAATTATAAACATTCACGGTCAAAACACGAAAGCCAGGAACATATTCTTGCCTCTTATGTACTACCGGGATATCTGATGACATAGAACACGGGAGTTGGACATATGGTTGCTCCAGACGAGCAAGGCAAATTACGGAAAAATAGTTAGTATTATAACAATGACGACGAGTCTTGAGATAGGTAGAAGGAAGCGGTTGGAGGCACCTAACGCTAAGGTGAAGAGCTGAGGGAGGGCATCCAAAGGCGGGGCTGTTGAAGTGAGCACTTGACGGAAGTACTGAAGGACCGGTGCAGCAATGCGCTCAACGCAGCCTCGACGTTGCTCCCCAAACTGTAGCGACCTACGATACGCGTTTAAAGCGCTATAACAGCAACACTCGCCCTTCACGGGACCGACGACATATCAACTAATTTCGAGACTCTGGTGACCCGTTTTGCCAAGGGCTTATTCCTACGGGACAGAGGGAATAAGGTGAGGCAAGGCCTATGTAAAATGTGTTCCACTGACACAAGTGAGAAGGCACGGCTGAGGCTGGGTGCAGGTACAGCTTCTCTACTCTCATTGTTGCATATTGGATGGCCGCGTGGCCGACAGTGCTGTAACGGGTTGAGGCCAACAGGCAGAGATCATCATTATCATGGCGCGCTAATACAAACTTCTATTCGCGGCCATCCAATATGCAACAGTCATCATCGGGGCTGCCATTTTAGCAGTACAACAACAAGCAACGGCAGAGGCGTTGACAGTAAGAGCAGTTGTAAGAGCACTCGGAAAAGGAAAGCAAGTGGAGTTTTATAGTGCCAAATCTCGCTGCCGAGAACTCGAATCGCAACTGAAACTCGCATCAAATGTTTATATAGCTAAAAGCACGTTATTCGCATTGTAGGCCACGTAGCGAGGAACCAATACAGCGACTAAGTGTTAAGCAAGCCCAGTGGATTGCTTGCCTACAAACTGATCAAAAAGATGGGTTGCTTTAGCTTCAATACCGGTAATGTCTTGTTTAGAATACTAACTGAAAAATGCAGTTGCACACTCGGTCACCGCGGCAGGACAGCTTCTTGCAGGCGTGGGCCACACAATAGTGTGGGGCTCCAACCCTAACTAAACACCTGTCGTGACACACAAGAACGTCAGAACTGCAGTGTGTACTCAACTGTGCTCAAATGCTCTCTCTCAGAAGAAGTCTACAAGATTTGACAAGGCCCCTATAAGAGGAACAGAATTGTCCGCGCCGTGTCTGTGGCATTGAGGTCCGTCGGTTGCGCTTAAACCGCCGCCTCTAGGTGAACTCAAAGGCAGACAAGAAATTGGGTACAAAAAACACGTCTTTGCTTGTCGATGATATAGTACTGAAGCACGTATGGGAAAGCACTTCTATCAATACACGGCACTTGGCGATCGTGCGATAACATAGAATAACTTAAGCGATTGTTTCATCATTAATAAAATTCTTGCTTAAGGTATTCATCACTAACAGTGGCAGGGCACCTGCGTCATGCATGCTGAGATAATGAGATAAGCTTCGTTTTGTTTTGAATTTCTTCTAAACTGCTGCAAAAAGGGTAACACGGTTGCACTACGGCCCGTCTTGGCGTCTCGCAATCACCGCTGCTGGAGATGGACAAGCGATGACAAGGCACACATATAGGTCACATGATCCGACACGTCGACCGACGATCATTACAATAGCTGCAGTAGGATACGGTGAACACACTAAGTCGCTAAGTGCAGCGTAGGATCTTCACAGCTCACGCTTTCTTTCGTGACTGATCTGCCTTAGCCATTATTATACAGTGTGCTTTAGTTCCACCACGAATGACTGTGAGCGATGCTAACAGCCTAATCATCAGCGTAGGCTTAGTTCGCATCGCTCGTGGTGATTCGTGGTCACATGAGAGGAACTTCAGGATCGAATTATTTTCGTAACTTCGTTTGTTTGGGCTGTTATGTGCTGCTGTTGTTCGTATTGTTGTTGCTGTTGCTGCTGCTGCAGATTCGGAAAAGTGAACGACAAATTATTGAAGCTAACTGTAAAAGAGCAGGATGCTGCGCTGGTAAGATCGATTACAAAAATCATTCTACGCGCTGGTAGAAATACCAGACAGTACAGATATGTCACCGGCAACATCTCCACACGCGACAGAGGCCCTGGGATGTTCGCAGCTTTAACGGTTCATGTCCTTCGAGAACAAGATGTTAAGGGTATGTTATACTAATATGATATATATATATATGTTATACTAATATGATATATATATATATATATATATATAGTGTTTCCTAACGTTTTTGAATCGATCGTAAGAATTGTAGAGCTCGTTAAAGCACATATTTTTTTCCAATGGAACATGGTCTCTAAGAAGTCTCGTTTCGGAATGAGAGTTAAATTACTACAATTTGTGGCACTGGTGTTTTTGCCCAACGTAGGAGCATACAAGGTGCTGTTACGAGACTCAGTAAACCGTCATGTTTGTGAGAAAATTCTGTTTCTTCCAAAGAACATATACCGGTCGGTCAGACGATGCGACACGGTCGTTTAGAAGAGAAATCGCCAAAAATGATCGTTCTTCATTAGCTTTCACGCCAAATGCCTCTAAATAATTACCCTACGACCACTCGCAGCGCTCAAACTAACTCATTCAGGCAAATGCATGGAGGTTTCATGGCGATCATTTTGGTACCCAATCTATGTCAATACGAGCTGTGGTTGTGGAGTAATTACGATTTTTCGGCCAACATGTTGAGATTGGGTACATGCAAAAATTACCTGCACAGATAAGCTACTTTCTTATTGGGTACATGCACAAATTATCTGCACAGATAGACTACGCTCTTAGGGAGTACATGCAAAAATTACCTGCACAGATATACCACTATGTACTGTGACTAGCAGTACTCTATACACTGTAACCACAATTACTTCTATATTTGAGCGGCTTGCTTAACATGCGATAAGTTGACATAGTTCGTATGCACTGCAATGCGTGTGTTTCGTCGAAATATGAGATCGGCCGCTTATATACAAGGTTAGTTTACCTCCACGGCGTTATTTGTGTAAACGTGACGACAGTCGCCGTCGCATTTCGTCTTCGTTGAACAAGTGCTTATTGGAACGCGTGCATCAGCTTTTGGCTAGAAATTCCCACGAAGTATGTATAGCTTGAATGAAAACGCCGATATATTTAATTTAAAGTCAAGTAAATCGAGTAATTAGTATTGATCTATGATGATTGTTTCAAGGTTACTATTTTTATTAAAGAATGGCTGTCATTTCTAGAAGTGGCCGACGGCTGATTTTAAAAGCTAACAGGGCGCCCACTTTTATCAAGTATGACTCGGTAACGGGGAGAAGCCCATGACAGTCGTTGACAGACGCTTAGCGTTGTCTGGCAAATATAGCACGTCATCATAAATTAAAAGGAATTTCGTTCTAATCGGAAAACATTAATATTCCCACCCTTATAGGAGCCTCCCGTACCACACGATGGACAGAAACAGGACAGAAAAATTTGCTTGCAGCCAGCAATACCTTGATAGGGACCCCTAACCTTTTCGCCAACTTAATGCTGCAATGGCTACATAGCACGTTCGATATAGTCCAAATGAAAGAAATATTCTCATGTGGAAAGAAGCCTAGACATTTGGTCACGTTTACATTTACCTCAGTCTGGAGCAAATTAGGCAGGGCCACAGCCTCCTTGCTGCTCGAAACAACTACTCTTTACTAGCTTTCAACTACTGTTTGTATTGCTAGTATTTACTACGGAGACGAACATATTGCCGAAAGATTGTCATAATCTTGATCTGGGTCACGGCGAATGCCAAGATAATGTCGCACTGCACGGAGCTCACCCACCACGATGCAACCCTGCAAGTTGACGGTGATGTCATGATACATTAAAATCCGTTGCACCTAAGTATCTAAAATGGTGTGGTTTTGGCCAAATGTGAGTATCTTTTTGTACCGCTTAAGTAAGCTGTATGCTTGGCAGTATGCCAGCCATACTGTCTGCATTGTGTTATCTTGCAATGTTGCAATGTAGCTGACGCTGGAAAAGCTTCTTCTTCAAGCAAACGCTGGAAAGGCGTACGCAGCTTTCTACCTTGGTCAGCACAGCTGCGTGGAACGACGGCCCTATTCGTTAGTTCCTCATACATACATATTAACTCATTTTTTTCAAACTCCTTCGCGTTGCCTAGCTTGTGCTCCTTCCGTCAATTCCACCAACCAGTTGTATGTATGTCACAACAACAACATGGATCTGTGCGGTACCGGAGTTACTTACGACAATCCGATATGTGGCCTTACAAAACGTCGCGATCGTCCCACTATGGCCCGTATGGCCTAGAAAGATTGTCTGCGTAGCTGTAACAGGTTCTTGTATATGTACAGGTATAGAGATCGCGTCGAGGCTCTCGTGTGCGGTGGGCAACTTCTAACGCAACGCCTCACATAAGAGCACTGACGAGTATGAGACGGCATCCCATTGGCGCCCGATCTCTACCCTCTCCGTTGTTGTTGTTTTGTTGTTATTGTTGTTTTGTTGTTGTTGTTGTTGTTTTGTTGTGGTGGTGGCTTTTGTTCGACCGACCAAGAGACCGCCCCAGCTACACAATAGAACGATAGTCGTGCCAACACCAGCTTTACACACGTTACCTGCTACTCGTTCGTCAAGTGGAATCGGGTGCGTTTCTTCCGCACAAATGTCTGCTCGATTTCAGCGCCATATGCAAAACTTGGCAACAACTTGTTTGTGTCTTGAGCGTTATCATTCTCTCCTCGTCAGATCCGATCTAGTGCCAAACAGTGGCTACAGTAGTGCGTGCCTATATGTACTCTGCTAGTGCAAGTACACACAAGAAAATAGCGGGTCAGCCATTCTCTTGATGACGTCTGTTGCCAGACGAAACCGGGTATCAGGTACCCGAACTCGACCCGAAGTGCCCGTAAAGATGTACCAGCCAGACTCGCCCGTCAGAGTTTCACACGTCACTACTGGCCTGCCGAAAAAAAAACACAGACCAAAAAGATCTTCTACGGTTTACTTACACACTACTACTGTGCTATTGCTTGACGGCGTCGTCGACGTGTGCACTTCAGATTCGTTTGTGCCAACACCTGTGTGTTAGTACGTCGTGGACTTGAGGACGTCCGTCCCGGCTGTAAGCTCCCGACGGACGACTGGTAGTGGATAGAATATCGCCTGGCTGTTTTTCGCCATGTACGTGTGGATACACGTGGCGGTAAGGCTGTACGCCGCATGATACCGCTCCCAGTGAGGCGAATTTTTTGGTGGTGGTGGCGTTGAACTAATGCCGTAGTGGTGTTATCTACCGGCGTGTCGCCAGGCCAATCCCTGTTGTTGTTGTCGATCGAACTTGCTTTGAGCCGATGCTCATTGAGTTAAGGTATGGTAAATCATACCGTTGTTGACAGAGTTAACAACCGGGCTGCCATAAGGAGCATGCTGGAAGAGAAACCTTCGATATCTTATCATGTCCGGATCTCGGTGCATTGATGATACGCCTCACGCTGAGTTGTTCTAACCCCTTAGGGGATGAAGGATAGTCTAAAATGAAAAAAATACTCTCCTTAAAAAATGTTTTACTGTTTAGTTAGCTGTGATCTGCGGCGTCATTGCGCCGTTCCATTGCGTGGTGGCGTGGCAACTTTTTGCTCATTGTAGCAACGCAATCGTTCAAAGAAAGAAGAGCGACACTAGTTTATACTCGTGGAAAGCTTGCACACCGGGCGCAGTTACTCCACGGAGATTATTTCGATAGTAGGGCCCGATAAAAAAAAACTTCTCGCGGGCTGGCCCTCAGCCACTAAATTTAACGTCCACCGTACTGCTTTTTACATTGCATCATAGACGGACTCCCATAAATACAGATCGGTGCAACGGTGAAGTTCGAACCCGCGCACCTATGTGCCGCCTCCTCCGCTTGTAAGGCGCAGACGAATGCAGCACGCCACCCGTCTCGACCGATAGTAGGGCCTGCTGCTACTGTGCAGTGCTGGAACATTTTCCCGTGCTTTCTATGGATGGATGGACTTTTATACGCAGTTGTTTTATTTTTTCACATTAAACGACTTTTTATGTTAGCACTTTGGAGTGAACAATTGTCTCCGCGTTAACGTGTGGTTACGGGTTATCTAACCCGGGATTAGCCCAGTTCAACAATGTGTTCCGAACAGATGCTGCGTTTCCTCGTTGGATGTCAAGCGACAGTCTCTGGCGCAAAAATTCCGATGCTCTTGAGTCTCCCGTGGAGAGGTTAAGGCTTCTACCCACGCGCTGAATCAACTTCAATGTAAGCGGGCCTGGTCCTCCCATTGTTTCCAGAAGGCCAACGGACAAAATTGGTGCGGATAACTAACGCCTGAGTATTTTCTACATTTGTTAGCCTCTGCTAACCTAGACGCATGACCTGCCTGGTCCGCACCTGCACCGACCATCGAAGGGGCTAATGAGTCTGTTACAGTTGCGTCCCAAACAAGCATGCGACCACGCTCAAAGGGGGTTAGAGTAAGGATGGACTTCCTTTTTTGCTTGATATGCCTACACCTAGAAATGCGTGTATGTTACCCTTTTTTGTATAAGGGGCACCTAGAGCTGCAGCTTACGCGGACATGTTTGAACAAAAAGCCATCGTCACATGATTGCATACAGCGTTGATTCATTAATTTTCCTAAATTTGGTAGCATCACAGTAGGAAAGCTATGTGAGGCTACTCAGCAAACGCTACTGGTGCCACGTCATGGTGCATGCCCTATACTTTATGCATGTAGCGCTCCCGAGTGGCCATGTCGGGTGGTTGGTGTTTACCTCATGCGCCGCCGTCCCAATGCTTGTTTTCTGTTTGGAAAGACTTGTGAACAGCTAATCTTAAGTGTTGCCTGATAGCCGAGAGTAGTGTTCACTGGTGGCAGGGTGTAGAATTTGTTGTAAGTACTGCACACAAACTCTTTTGTCGGAAGAGCTCTTGTTTGAGATGCGACCAGTGTTCGGTTCAGTGGTCACTGGCGATCCATTCCACGATCTGTCAAAGACTTGATAAGTAAAGGCCCCCCACAACGGCGCAGCCTTTCCTACGAATACGAGCCAAAACGGTTCCATATGTTAGTGAAGTTCATTCAACAGAGTGGACACAGTGTTAATGACGTGTTCATCAGTGGACACAGTGTTAATGGCGTATTCAATACTGTACACAGTGTGAATGAAGTGTTCAACAGTGTGCACAGTGTTCATGAAGTATTCAATAGTGGGTAGATGTAGTGGGGGACTTCCAACTGTGTGCTCATCCGAAAGAATAATAGACTGAGACTCCTAAAAATGGTGGCGGCGGCATCCATCCGTCTGTACTCTCACACGCGGAGCTCGTGTAGTAGTTATACGCCAGACATTTTGCCTGCCGCCGGTGCCGATGCGTTTCACACAATATTGAACGTGCTTACAGTAGTCAACTATTGACTACAATGTACAAATATTGTTGTTACTTGTTCACAGGTTTTGTTCGCTCTAGGCTTGCTAGCCTTAAAGCCAGTGGCATTTTGAATCTTCTAATATCAGCGGTACTCTCGCGGGGTCTGGCAAACGTCATCGACGATATGGGTCTGAATGTGGGCGTGGATGGAAACCTTCTAAGCGTGGAAGAGGACGGGACGGTTCTAAATACAGCGCAGGAGTCTGTCAATCTACTTTTGACAGGACGGGCCGCTGGCGGCGTATTCAACGCAGACGATCGTGACCTTATTCCACTTAAAGGAACCCTCCATCGAAGTCAATGTGGCTTTATGACATATTTGGAGTCAAGATATCCTGAGGAGGCTCAAGTAAGTTGAAACGCGTACGCACCTTATTTAATATATATATATTTATATATATATATATATATATATATATATATATATATATACATATATATATATATATATATATATACATATATTTGTTCGCTTGGCATGTATACCCAAATACACATGTCACCCTTTTATATCAGGGGGCGTTTAGAGCGGTAGCATATATGTTACCTACGGATCCGTATAATTCATGTATACTTTAATACCTACCGAGTATTCGATTTCCATTGGGACAACCTCTTTGTAATATCGACCAGGTCCTAGAGCAAGGGCCTCTGACAGCTCTATATCTCTGCTCTCTCCTAAGGCTATGCATTTTTAACAGTATGCTCGATTGACTCATTCCCTAGCCCAGATGCTCGACATTCTGTACTTTGCCCCTCCCCATATTTAGCTTTTTGTATTCTTGTATCCAACATCCCCGCCCTGGCATCTGCCAATACTCCACTCGCTCTTAAATTATCGTATACCCATTCTACCCCGCCCCTTTCAGACTTTTTCTTTCCATATATAGTTGCCAAACTCGGCCTGAAACCCATCGCCAATTTCCATTTTTGTCTGTATATGACTTGCTTACCCTCAATTTCACCATTTTCTTCAATACCCTCGCTCTTGTCTATTGCTGACTATTGTATATATATATATATATATATATATATATAGATTGCAACATCATCGGGAGAGAATATTTTGTATCCTATGCAGATATGCCTGAAAATCGCCGTGTTCTGTCAATAATTGCGTCATGCAGTACGTGAGCTCTCCTCCAGGACGCTCGTTCCATTTCTTGATTGATGGGAAAGTATCCCTGACAGACGCCTTTAGTTCGCCGCTTGGGATCCCATCCCACTCGGCCTGCCAACGTGCCCGTGTTGTCTTCTCGCTTCTTCCTTTCCGAGCAGTGGGTTGTCCCATAGTTGTTTGCGCTCGTCCGTTTTTAGGTCCCACGGAACAGTGCCTGCCAGTACAAGCGCAGCCGACGTACTAACCGTCCTATATGCCTGCGTAATCCTCAATAGAGGGGCACGCTGCGTTTTTCTAAGCAGGCGCCTATTCTTCTGCGTGGACGTAACCACCAAATATATATATATATATATATATATATATATATATGCAAACCGCGAGCAAGGACTTTTCTTGCGTTCCATTCGCTGAGAGCGGACGTACGTGCGATTCGCTCTTCTAAATTGGTGGCATTTAATAAGTTCGAGCGCCTCTTATCTACAGTGATCTCTACCACCGAGATTGCCTGTGTAGCCGAGTTTTGGGTGCTTCGCATCCTGAGGTGTTTTGTTGGCTCTAAACGTGCCCAAGAGTTGTAATCTCTTCTAGTGCGCAGGACTATGCGTGTTCGTTCTATTGACAAACGTACAGATCATCTTTGTTTGCATGTGGCTACAACCGTCGGCGCAGGCTAGATGCTAAGATGTGTTGTGGTGGCAACAGTCAGCGCAGCCTAGGTGGTCGCGCAAGGAATCGTCAGCCAAACGACCCCGGTTCGAATCCCGCAGTGTATTATAATTTTTCTTTTTTTTCTCACGTTTGTGGGAGCTTACCACGTAGTTGTAATATAAGTCAGCTATCCATTTGGTCGGTCACTGCGAGAGAACGTTTAGCGGAAAGCCGCTAAGATGCCGCCCGGCAGTTCGGCAGGGCCTTCACCTCCACCAACCCTGGACGTAGCTCGCCTACGACAGTGTGCATCTTTCGCGTCTGCGTCTAACGAGCATCCACTAACGGGAACAACTGAGCACATTGGATCTGCCCCGACGATGGACACAGATGCATTATGTGAAACAACCTCAGCATATACCAACCAAGCGTTGGTGCCAAGCGAAGGAAGCCAGCTTCGCCACCAGAAAGCAAAGCCAACACTCAGGAGAATACACAACAAAATGGTGGATTTGTGACCGTCACATCCCGAAAAGAGAAAAAGACCACTGTCCACTGTCCATCATTATCGTCGTTTCGAGCAACTATTCAGAGAGTTCCAACCTGCCTAACAGAGGACGTATTTTTAAAGGAACTAGCACCGCTTGGGGTCAGCCATGTGAAACAACTTACGCGGTTGGACAGCGGTGCTAGGGTCCCTATGGGTAAACTGATCTTTTTGGTTTACCCGACAACCCCCAACATCATTATTTTTGGGGATTTCAATCACACCAGGTCGTGCTTGGCCCTGACCAGCCTAGGCTCTGCCACAAATGCCTACGGCCTGGGCACTTCGCGGAACGATGTACACAACAGCAAGTTTGCAAAAAGTGCGGCACCTCAGGTTATCTTCCAATCAGGCGCGGTTGGTACAGTCCGAGTCTTCCGGCAGTGTTGTTGCCGTCACGTGATGCCATCGTTGCCGTGGTCCACAGCGGTGGTAAGATTTCTTTCAAAGTTTTGTATCAGACAGATTCATTGCTGTCTCTTCGATTCAGTGATTGACTTGAAGCATCTATCACAAGTATATTGTAGGGGTATGTAGGTAGTCAATAAAAATGTATAGCGGTTTAAAAACACGATATAGCTGTCCAATATATCGCTGCCTATTGTATTCTCTACGCTGAGTTCGCTTTTAGAGTTTGAAACAAAGCGTATCGATAAAACACTATATATATATGCACTGTCTGGCTTTTGTAGCCAGTGCATACACTATACCTATATAGAAGTTAAAATCAGTGAAATATAATTAGGGCCGCTATGTATATTTCACTAAAACAACTATATAGGTGGACTCACCGTACCTAAATCTAAGAACCGGCACAATCACTTTTACATAAAAATGCACATAAGATAGGCCTTTGCAATGGTGAACGCACTGCTAACCTAAATAACACAGTGACGCGGCGAGTTATAACAATTTTGCATCTTTTAAATGCAAAAGGGAACTGTTTGACGGTGTTGGATCTCACAGTTCGGTCACACTGGTGGTCAGGATGGTCTGTGACAAAACTCTCGTTAAAGAGCCAGATATAACTTGCAATCTAGGCAATTTAAGCGGCAGCTTGCACCAGTGCGACCGTCCGGCCAAACAGCTGAGTAGAGACTAGAGGGTGAGTGTCGGGGCGCCTACCCGTCCGGGTCGCCTTCGTGCCCCCGCTTAGCCTATCTCAGAGAAAGGAACAGTCTATTTCTCGAAGCCAGAACTCTGTAACAGGTTCGGGTAACGTACCTGGTAGCTGAGATCACCAATGGTCGGCCAAACCCCACACCCCAATCAGACACGCCACAGCAACATCCAAGGGGCAACCCACGTACGCCAACGTGTTTGCCCAAGGCCTCTCCCCGCCAAGAAGCTTAAGCTCCCTGTGCGCACAGGGAGACCTTAGGCCAACAGGGAGACTTTTGGTCCACGGCGACGACTAAACCGCGTCACAGCGCGTAGAGCACCCAAATCCGCGCGGCCTGTTCGTGTCATGGTCGATGCTGCGACTCAGTTGTCGCAAGTCGTGGCGTTAGAAGGCGGATCAGACCTGTTGGGCCAGCTTAGGCCATTAGTGCAGGCTTTAGAACCCCTCCTGCAGCTTTTGCCAAAGTTGGAGAGCCTTAAGCGTATAATGCAATAATGATGTAGCACGACCCGAACAACATATCCAGCGGCGGATCAACCGGGTCGACGGCACACTCACAGCAAACAGCTTGCCCCCTATGCAACGGACAGTACACAGTACAGAGGGCTTACGAGGCATATAGCAGCCAAGCATCCATCAACCTCTCTTAGCTCATTCGCAACTTCCTCCACACCGATCGACGACAGCATACAACAGACCGCCCGCATCATCGAAGATATCCAGGGTGTAGCGAAGAGGTCAAGACTGTTAAGAATTGTTCCGAAACCCGTAAGGAAACAGGCCGCGGAGGCATTGGCAAATGTTCTTTCGGGAGTCATAGCCGATAATTACCAACAAGCGTGGTGTGCGCTTTCCTTATTCGTGCCAGTGGTTCTTCGGCTTCCTCCATTCCGCAACGATGCCTAATCACTCTCCGTCATTATTCGTCATAATTTGCGGAAATGTTCAAATGGATTGCGTGTAGCCGAGGTCGTAGCCCCGGTCACTAAGAAAAACCGCACTTTTAAGAATGACCGTGTCCGCCAGACTATTCTTAAGCTAACTGAGGGCTACGTTTTAGGGGCAGCTAAGTTGATTGGATCGTCGGACGTACTGGCTCCCGGCACAGATCACCTGGCAGCTTTTTGAAATAAGCACTCCCCGGCCCCGCCAGACCTAGAGTGGCCAGCCCTTCCCGGGATTCCGCTTCAATGTACCACTTCGGGAGAAGAAGTTAGTGCCGCAGTCGAGAGTTTTGCCCGAAGTTCCGTCGGGGGTCTTGACTTCATCCGACCACGACTGCTAATAGATCTACTATCTCCGACATTGGGGGAAACAGCCGGCCGGTTGGCAGCCGCATTGGCCAAAATCCTAGATTTGCTTTTTTGGGGCGTCCCTCCACCTTAACTGCGACCTATAATCTTTAGAGTCAGGCTTTTTGCCTTACAGAAGAAAGACGGGTCAAGGAGAGAAATTGCTTGCTCCTCTACCCTGCGCAGGCTAGCCGCAAAGATTGCTTAGAATAGAACCAGAGATAGAATTCGCGAGGCGATTGGTCCCCACCAGCTTGGCTTTGCGGCACAAGCCGGGGCCGAGGCTGCCCTGCATGCCGCCCAAGCTTTTATCGATTCACGCTCACTACCTGGGGTTCTCATAAAGCTGGATTTTAGGAATGCCTTCAACTCTGTAAAACGGGATCACTTGTTAAAGGCGTTCTGGGCGCACTGCCCTTAGTTGGCGCACCATGTTCATCAAGCGTACCGTTACTCTTCTCACCTGGTTCTCGCGGATGATCTCATATCGTCGGCCACGGGACTGCAACAGGGTGATCCTCTGGCTCCTCCATTGTTTTGCCTGAGCATTAAAGAGCTAGTTGACTCCCTTAACAGCTCACTAAACATTTGGTACCTTGATGATGGTGTGCTGGTGAGAGACATGGTTGCCGAAGATGTCCGGCGCGTGCTCTAATTTTGCCAGATTTCTGGTTTGGAGCTAAATACCGAAAAGTGCGAGATCTACGTTACGGGTGATAGTGCGCAGACGCCCGACCTCCGTCCCCTCCAAGCTTTATTTCCGGGTTGTAGGATTACCCTCGACTACGACCTGGAGCTTCTGGGAGTCCACCTCCGACCGCAAGGGCTCGCACGCGCCCTCAAAAAAATGACAAAACGTGTTAAAGGACGTCGCTAACAACCTCACCCGTAGCTGTTCGTGCTAACCGTGCGGTAGGCCTGCACGGTTCGGTAAGCGCCGCTGTTCTCTGCGTGTTTCTTAGGACTTTTCTTGCCGTCCTCGTTTTCAAGGTGTCCTGCAGCTAGACTGGCGCCGCAAAAAGTGCAATTCACTCGGTAACCGACATTAGTAGTTGTTGCCGGCACTCCCGCCTTAGCCGTACAATTTCTAATCTGATTTGTCCCCCTGAGACCCTTGTCTAGTGGGACACCAAGGTAGTTGGCTTCTGTTACCTTCTTGATCTCCTGGCCCGCCACCATCCGTTTCGTGCTGTCTACTCTTTTCCTGCCTGTTAGGAGGATGCCTCGCTTTTTTCCGGGCCAATTTGTAGCCCAGCTCTATCCATAATTATTTTCGTCAACCAGAAAGCCATGTTTGTCTCTAAATAGTTTTTCCTCTGTACTTTCTTGAGTAATTAAAGCCAAGTCCGCAACCATTTCCACTTCCTGTGGGTGATCTTGCTGCCTTAGAACGTCGTCATGTGTTCCAAGTAACCTGAGACGGCTCTTACGAGAAATGAAGGGACCGCTTTTCTCACCAAGCTGTCTAAAATTTCTTTTCACGGCAGACGGTTAAGCGCGTTCCTGACATCCAGAAGAACTGCCATAAGGAGCTTCCGTTTTACATAGGTAAACCGTGAAGCAAGTTAGCTTCGGCTGTAATTCGTTGTATTGCTGTGCGAACTGACATTTTCTTGTGAAATCCTTATTGGTTGGACAATAGGAAACCAAACTGTTCCGCAAGCGCCCTACGTCTGTCTTCTATAATTGCTCATACCCCTTTGTTAGGGTATTCAGGAGACAGACGGATCTGTATGCTCCGTTACTTTTGGAAATCAAGGCGCGAACTCCTCTTCTTGCGTTTGTTTTTCTATTTAAAATGTGCATGCTGTGGAAATAGGTTGTTTAAACTATGTACAAGCTCTATGTCTAGCAGTGTGACTTTTTGGGCCTGCGCGTCTATCCATCTGACAATTTTGTAGGGTTTTCCCCGTGGTTTGTCATTTATGTCATTTATCATTTATCGCCAGCAGAGCTTTTTGCTTTCCGCTGTTTCTTTTTTTTAAAGCGCCCTAAGTCTTCTATAATTGTCTAAGGCGAAGATCTCGGCTTCTCGGGTCATATGGCGTTTTTGAGCTCTTTTTTGGCTCTGGTACAATCCGCCCGTTTCTGCGCTATGGCGCTATTCAACCAGTATTTTGGCTGGCATATAGCCAGCACTTCTTGCGCGAGGGGGCTTAGTAGCCCTGCTGCAGGCTCTTTTGAGGGTGTCGTGCAGTTCTTCTGGGATGTGGGGGAAGTTGTGAGGATTGCCTTTTTGAGTTCGCTCTTAAAGACCTCTTTGACCTTGATCCTGTAGTTCATCTTACTTCTTATAGGCAGAGTTTTTTGCTGCAGTTATAGCGTGAACTCAAAACAGTAGTTATCGCTGAGGTTTTCTTCCTTAATGAGCACTGTCCAATCTTTTATTTTATTGGCCATTGTATCGTTGCATCGCTTTGCCATCGTTTTGAATATACAGGATCGGGTGGCAGCTCATTCCATCAAGATTCTTCCTCTCTTGTTGGCCCGCCGCAACCCCCATGTTTTCGAGGCCGCGTTAAAGTCTCCTGTAACGACTACGCCCTTTCCATTTGTGGCTTCATTTATATTAACCCCTATTTCACTGAGTAGGTACTAGAGTTTGTCCAGGCTGCCGTTGGGGCTGCTGTAACAAGAGTACAGCCTCCATCTTTCTAGCAATTACACCTATACATACCCGTAGCCGCTTCAGTGTTTTGTGATTTTCACCAAACCGGCATCTATAATTGCTGCACTTTTGGTTCGATTTGAAAACCATTCTTTTTTGTTTGTTGCCATTGCTTGATTTGGTTCGCTCACCACTACTAGCTCGACTTTTCTCTTTGTGGCTACCTCTTTGATCATGTTATGTGAGTATCTACTCATGTTGCAGTTTACTTGTATTACTTTAATCCTGTTCATTGTTGTTGTGTAGAAGTTATTCCTTCGTTCTCTGAATGTTGGAAACGGGCTGCCCTCTAAAGCATTTTTGTGACCAGCCACCTGATGGGCGCTTGTCTCTTTGAGCCTCTTTTTTCTGTTCCCCACCCGCTTTCTTCTCTTCCTTTTCTTTTTGCCCGGCTCTTAATTCCCTGACCTTGACTTCCCTCTCTTCCGCCGCCGCTCTCACGGCTTGTGTTCTTTCTTTAAGTAGCCCGCGTACTGCGGGCAAGCCATTACTCTCAGTTTATGATCTGTATCGTGCACAGGTAGCACGAGCCGTCAGTTTCCTTACATTCCCTAGCTAGGTGTTTCTCTTCCCCGCACCTATTAACAGTTTCCTCCTCACTTTGGCAGTTGATATTTTGATGCCTTTTTTTACTACAAACCTCTTAGCGTCCCGGCTGGGTAAGGTTACGTAGCATTGCCATGTTCCTCTCTTGCTGCTCTTTGGTGTCTCCACTTGTACCTTCGTGGTTTCATGCAGGGCCAACGAATTGCGCAAGGCCTTTGCTATCTCGTCTAGAGTGATGAAAGGGTTAACGTCCCTTAGCACAACGGTTTAAATGGGATCCATTGCTTTCCTAATGTTGACTTCCGTTCCTAATCCCTGTCTCAGGGCGTTTGCCTCCTGTTTCCTTTTTAATGATTTTGATGATCAAGTCACCGTCTTTAATTCTCTTAACCGGTCCGGCATCATTTTGATTGATGTTAGAGGCAATGTTTCTAATCTCCCGTTACTCTTCTGATTGACTGTCCTTCCTAGTCTAGGGAGATATATAATATCTTACATTGCTTTTGGTATTAATGAGTATAGCCCTTGATTCTCTATCGGCTGTTATGCTGTCTTGTATGATACGAGTGGTCTGGAAGGTTTTTCCGGCCATTGTTCTGGCACTAGCCTGGCTGTCTCTTCTAGGGAAGACAATGACGCGACTTTTTCTTCTATGTCCCTTGCTCTCTGTAGGTCCTTAGGTTTGTCTTCTCTTTCTCGTTGGCATCTTGAGCACGTCCGTGTGGAACTTGTCTCCTTGATTTGAGCCTGCAGTTCTTCTGTTTTGGCTTTCCATTTTGCTTTCCTTATCCTTTTCTGCCATTCCCCAGCCTTCTTTGGATTGGTGGTCTTGGATTGCGTTTAGTTAGTCTTTAAATTTCTACGGCCGCCTCTGGGCATTGAATTGGGTGGGTCGCAAGCTTGTCTTCGACGTCGGCCTGCAGCAGCAGAGCTCTTCTTTCAAGCTTGGTTATGGCAACTTTAATGTCCCTCTTGGTAGTAATATGTTTTTCTTTCAGTATTTTGAGCTGCCTGAGGACTTCCAAGAGGCTCTTTATAGCTTCATGGTCCGTGTCTGGTTCCGAGGATACCTCCAGTTGAGTCCTACCTTCGGCTCGTGCTTTATTAATCGACTTGCCCGTCCGTTGCTGTTCTTCACCTTTTTTCGTCTCTCTCTGTCCTCCCACTGAAGGTCTTCTGGAGATTTAATCATCGTCCTCTTTCGCCTAAGATTCTCGGGGTATCTGAGATCTTCTTCTACCTCCCGCCGAAGTATTCCGACGGAGTTGTTTTGTTTTCTTCTTTCTTCAGTTGGCCGCCCGGTGTCCCTAGGACGTTTATAGGGGTTCATGCGTCCTCCTCCTTTTTTCTCAAATAATAAGTATTATATAATATTTTTTTAAATTTGTTTTATGTAGTTTTTTTTAAATATTATAATTGAGGAGTTTGTTTACGATCTCACCGGTGCAGACGTGTTCGTGTGTGGCTCTTGGAAAGTATCTCTAAATTTAGAATTTAGTGTAGAAATCCATAGACATTCGCAAGCTTAGCAACCTTTAAGACCAGAGGAGTCGACTAGCGTGAAACTTTGCCGCTAATTTCGGTGCGCATTATCTATACGTGCAGTGTATACCTGAACAGCCATTGTCATCATCATCATCATCATTACCTCTTAACTCCATTATCACTTGCCAGCACTCTGTCGCCATTACGACCCTTTGTTATCATCAGCACTACACAGTCAGCATCACCACCTTCATCGCCATCATCGTCAGTTTCATCTCCATCTTCACCTTTCTCTTTTTCATCTTCATCCTCACCTTCAACATCCTAGTCATCACTATCATCGCTGTGCTTAGCCCTTTTCATTAGTTACTTCATTCAGCATTATCATCATTGGAGCAGCTTCACCATCATCATCGAAACACCTTCAGCATCATCTCCATCATCATCATCGGAACACCTTTAGCATTATCTTCTTCATCATTCACCTCAGTTAACGATCACCTACAGTCACCACCAGCAACCTCCATCACTAACTTCATTATTCGCGTCGCCACGGCCTCCAACCCCGTTACGGTAATCAATATTATATTATCGAACGCTATTTGCAGTCCGGCTCGCGTCCGCCTGTAAACAAGCAATACCTTGTTTGTAAACAGGTGCGGCGCAGCAGCCGGTCATGCAACGGACGCCGACGAAACGGCAAGAGAAGGAGCCTCCTGAAGCACGCACGTCGCTGCACGTAGACCGCGCAGTGGCAGCGGATGAACGCATTGTTGGATCAACCAGTGATGCGGGCGGTTCAGCTTGTCATTCAAAAACGAGTTGTGGAAAGCGGGCCGCGTCAAGCCCGGTGGAAGACGCCCGTAGCAAAGGTATGCGTGTATCGCAATCTGAATGCTCCCCAGCGAGCACGGAGGATGCCAGCGAGACAAAAGAGCAGAGCAATGGCGCAGCAAACGCTACGGTCGAGGTTTCCGTCGACAAACCGATGCCATCAGTAGACCAGGAAGACACAATTTTAATGGGGAAGAATCAAGTCGCGGTGCAGGGAACGCCCATTGAGGAGGGGGACGACGTTGGATGGAGTACGGTGGGAGCTGGCGGTAAAACTATTGTCGCTCCATGTAGTAGTCCCGCAGAAGCGGTTGTGCCGAAGGCCACTGCTAAGGACAAACCGGAAGCTATAATTTTTTCGGCTGAGAAAAATTTATTGGAGATAAACTTTAACGCTGTGTGCGATGCGCTTGCCGGCCACATAAAGGGGAAAGTAGAGGAACCACGGTTTACTCGAAATGGCGAACTCGTTATTGTGGCGGAGGACGAGGAGGACAAGGCTGTGCTGCTAAGTTTGCAGTCCCTCGCTGGAGTGCCGGTCTCATCAAGGTTAAGCGGCTCCCCTTCGTCAGTAAAAGGGAAAATTACTGGAGTTCATCCGTCGCTGAATGACGCGACAATCTCCAGCGCTTTGAGGCCCTACGGCGTGACGGATGCCGTCAGAGTACGGTCTAAGAATATTAGAACGGGCATTGTCATGCCAACTGACAGCGTAATTTTGACCTTTTCGGGCTGCAATTTCCCAGTGGAGGTGCGCCTGGGCCTAAAAACCCACGGAGTTCTCTTGTACCGCGACCCGCAACAATGCTACCAGTGCTACAGCTTTGATCATATCAGACCCGATTGCCCATTGCCATCTCCGCGTTGCCGTCGCTGTGGATCCACTAAACATATCCGGAAAGACTGCACGAATCCTGCGCGCTGCTGCCTCTGCAAGGGTAATCATGAAGCCGGCTACAGTTCTTGTCCACATCGGCTGAATCGCATGGAGCTTCTTAAACGGTCTGCAAAGAGAACTATCCAGCCGCAGGCTGAGGTCGCGCCCGTGAAGTTGTGCGCCCCCGTTGCAGATATTCAACCCGCCGCAACCTTCAGCAAGCGCAGTTTTGCTGCCGTTGTACAAAATGGTTTCAAGGTTAAGACGCATGCGGTCAATGTAGCTTCAGGAGCGGTTCTCGGCACCAAGGCTGCGCCTTGCGCTTCGGCTGCTCCCATCGTGGATAAGGTGGATTTGCTAGTTGAGTCAATCGTAAAAAATATTATTCCTCGTCTAGTGGAAACGATTGTGGAAAAAATTGGGGCCGTTGTCGAATCTGTCCTGTCGTCACTCCTCCCGGGTCTAGTCACCACTAGAGCAAACGTTTCGGGGGTTACTCCCCAAGTTGAAAGTTCGCTCGTAGGTAAAGACCTTCGCTGCGGGATTGAGGAGGCGATAAGAGCAGCGCTTTCCCCGGTGGCCGTGCAGTCACAGCATGGTACCGAGAAAAAGACACAAAACGACGATGGTGTGCCTAGCAATAGGCAGTCGTCCTCTTCACAGGATCCAAAATGTTAAATAGCCAAGCCGATATCCGCCGTTGGTTCCCTCCGGCACAGGCACAGTCGGCTGCGCCTGCCGCTCACTCCACTTCTAACAACCCGCATCTAGCAGACCAATCCGCTCTGCAGCGTGCGCCTACCGGTTCAGACTTGGCCCGTCTCGTGTTGAAGGTGGCCCAGATAAAGGCGAGTGTCAAGATGTTATCCTGCATCCCACGCAGCTTACGGAATAGTGTTTCTGTTGAGCTGGCGAAAACCATTGACGGTGTCAGTCATTCGGGGACCCGGGAATGTTGGGAAAGGCTACTCACCTTTTCGACGACGGTGTTCAGTATCCCGGCAAAAAAGGAGAAAGGCCGAACACTTACTTCCGTAGTCCGCGAGAACTTGCTTCGCTTTCAGAGGGGTGCGTCTATAACGGATAACCCTCACACGACTAGAAGACATACAAGGACAAACCCCGCTGCAGACTCTGACCGTTGTAGAGCAATAAGCGCACAGGCAAAGCTCGCTCAAGGCGACGTGTCAGCAGCCGCAAGAACGCTGCTTTCAACTGATACGATCGCCCCTCTTGATTCACAAACTCGCCGTAGTTTGCTGGAGAAACACCCCCAACACCCGTCGAACTCGTCGTTTCCGCCGGCACCGACGCCGACGCCATCAGTATCGGAAATCGTTGTTACGCCGACCGAGATTCGTAACGCCGTCAGGAGATTCCCTAACAGCTCTTCCGGCGGCCCTGACGGCCTACGACCTCGCCATTTGAAAGATCTTATTGGTACCCACGAGGACGACAGCAATCCTCTTCTGCAGGCCCTTGTGCGATTTGTCACTCTAGCGGTTAACGGTCGTTTGCCTGAGTTTATACTTCCGATTTTTTACGGTGCGAATCTCATTGCTTTGCGCAAGAAGGACGGCGGAATTAGGCCGATCGCTGTCGGCTTCACATTACGGCGGCTGGTGGGAAAGATCCTGATCAAGAAATCCTTGCCAAGTATTTTAGAGCTCGTGGCTCCGATGCAGCTTGGCTGCGGAATTAGGGGTGGAGCAGAAGCAGCGGTACACGCTACTAGGGGAGACCCGCTGTGGCCCGGAGGGGGTTTTAGTTAAACTTGACTTTCAAAACGCATTTAACTCAATGCGTCGCGACCATCTGCTGAACGCTGTGAAGTCCAAAGTACCGGGGCTTTTTCCAGCCGTTTATCAGATGTACCGATTTCCCACAAATCTCCTCTGGCAGGCAGAAACCATACATTCATGTTGTGGCGTGCAGCAGGGGGACCCTTGCGGTCCAGCACTTTTCTGCATTGGAATCTCCGATCTCCAAGCTGCACTTCCCGTTAGTGCTGGGGGCCTAGGTGTACGCAGATCGGTCGATATTGCCCTATCCTGCTACCTGGGCTCGTTGTCCGAAGTTAAGAAGCTTGTCGTCGCCATCGGGGCCCCTTCGACTGATAGCTGGATTGCCGACTCAACGCAGGCAGCACTCGCTAACTTTCGCGACCAGTGGGATTCAGTGCCGGAGCACATAGCGCAAGAATCTCTGGATCGAATCGTGGTATCTCGGCTCCAACGCGACCTAGAAAATCAGGTTCCCGACAGCTCAGGGAAGGCCCGTCTGAAAGCGTGCTTTGATCAAATCAGTGGCAAGTGGCTTCAAGCCCTCCCCTCGCCGCAGCTGGGAACGATGCTGGACAACAACACACTCCGCATCGTTTCCGGCTTACGGCTTGGGGAGGTCGTTTGCGCACCCCACCCATGCAGTCTATGCAGAGCACCGGTAAGTGCCACGGGTGAACACGCCTTGTCGTGTCGCTATAGCGCTGGGCGCCACTCACGTCATTTCGCCATCAACGACGTTATCTTCCGTGCTCTTCACTCGGCCCACATTCCGGCAGTGAAGGAGCCTGTCGGTCTTAGTCAGAATAGTCAGCTGAGGCCAGACGGAAAAACTCTTACCCCCTGGGCTCGTGGTCGTCTTCTCGTGTGGGATGTTACAGTGTCATGTACGCTGGCCAAAAGCTACGTTCAGAACACGAGCCGGGAGGTGGGCGCATGCGCCCGGCTCGCAGAGAACCGAAAAGTAACGAAATACCAGGAACTAGCATCGCAATTTATAGTTCAGCCGATTGCCATAGAGACCTTTGGACCGATCGGACCGGAGCCTATGAAGTTTATTAAGGAACTGGGCCGGAAAGTCATCCCTGCAACTCAGGACCCCCGAGCTAGCGAATACCTGTTGCAGCGCATATCGATCGAGGTTCAGCGCGGCAACGCCGCGGCCGTGGAAGGGTTTCTTCCGTCAGCCGCAGGGCTTCCGGAGATCCCGTAGAAACTGTTTTATTCCCCATAATTGTATGCCTATGACAATAAACTCAACATTATTCAAAAAAAAAAAAATGAGGAGCTGTTTGTACGTATATGTCCTTGTACGTACAACATGCGCTCTATGCATATGTGTACACACACCATATGCACAAGTAATCACACGCAACTATACATAATTTCGAGGAACAATGCACAGACACGTACCGGCCCCTACTAGCCCGTCACGCCAAACATGCAAATGAATACACGCGCAGGACTACGCCTGCACACACAAACGTATGCAGCTGTGCAGTAATGTTACAAATTATATATGTGCGCTGGGTACGGACCTGCACGTCCGCATGTTCACAAGCGTTGCTTATGTGTTCCGGCAACATATGCAGTTGGAAAAAATTATGTAAGCACGCTGGTCGTGCAGAACAGCTGATGCTCCAAAAACCGCTGGATTGTTCGAAGCACCGATTGTAAACAAATTAGCGCTCGAAGTACGAGCGGTTGAGAACGATAAACACTGCAGAAAAAGCAGATATATATATATATATATATATATATATATATATATATATATATATATATATATGAGGTGGGAGTAGACGAATTGCGTTTAATCTATGGGGTAAGGTTTTTCTTTCTAAAGAGGCTTTTTGCGCTTTCAAATACATGCAGAAATAGGGTGAATCACGTGTTGGAAGGTGGCCCACTGCTGACAGAGGAGCTGGACGATGGAATCTGAAGAAAACGTGCGCCTTTGACGTTTATATGCGAAATTGGCGAACCAAAATTTGCGAGGTAGACATAGGAATTTATAGGACAGCAGCAATGAGAAGCACTGGGTGGAGGGCTAGCGGGGTGAAAGATCGCCATTTAACAACGGCATTTGCAGCCCACGGATTTCATTACGTTCTATGCAACAAGGAGGGCTTCCATGAACCACAAGACGAATGTCGATGCAAAGAATGCTGGAGTAAATGTGATAAATACCACGCCGCGGTTTGTCCGGCGGTTCGGTCCATAGCAGAACTGCCAAAACGCTAGATCGATTGTTGTGTGGAAAACTGTGATGTAACATAAACACAACTTGCGACGGCGTTTGGTTTGCCACAAAAGCTTTTTTCGTAGCTCAGCCCCTCGACTTCACTGAACAACTCTTGCAAGTTTTTTCTTTTTTCGGACCAGGACCCTCAGCCAAGATTTTACGATGCACGGGACTGCTTTTCGCGTTGCTTTATAGACGGACCCCCGGATAAGTATACAGCAAATGTGCAACTGTGGGGCTCAAACCCGCGCAAATGTGTCTATCCTCCGATCGCGAGGCGCAGGCGAATGCACCCACCACCCCACCGAGCTCAACAACCTGATGTTGATCAACCGGCTTGCAGCTGCCCTGGTCAACATCGTTGTTATCTTCTTTGCTGGGACTCCTCTTTTGTTCCATCTGGCGACCGCTCGCCTTTCTTCGGGTTCGATTTTTAGCCCTCAAAAAAGGACGGCTCTATGACTCAACACTGAACGTGTCGCACGAGCTTATTCCTCCCAGCGACCGACACATGACCATTGGTTAATTTTGTAATTATTTTCCTTTTATTTAAGTCTTCTTTAGAAGTGGCAATAGTTTCCGTCGTTTCTGGTGACTGACTCGACTAGCCAGTCCCTCGTGTCTGAAACCATTTTCGAAGTCCCCATAGGTTTGAGCGTATGATGTCTGCAAAAGATGGCGGGCTACTCTCATGGAAGGCGAAGACACCAGGAACAAACGAAAGTGGAGACAACCACACTAAATGTTGATTGTTAATCTACACTACATCGTTAAAGACTTTAGGAAAACATTCGAGAGCACAGTCGTTCCTGCTGTGTTGAGTGTTATACGTATCATTCTCATGCGTTTAAAAGCAAACTAAATGTGAGTTGTCATCTAAATGCGTTGTAGGCGTATTGATTCTGTCACAGGCTGCCTGTGTGCTCTCGATTCCGGATGCATAGAGTTAATGAGTTTCCACTTACCGCATTTTGGGTGACAACTGTCAATGCATCTGCGGCAGAGCCTAGATTTCCTCAAGTAGCTTTAGCCTCTGTAAGTAGATTCGACGCTCAACTTGGGAACATCGAACGCGTCGACGGGTATAATTTCCCACATCATACCGACGTAATTTCTAAGCAGCCTTGGAAGGAGGGAATAACTAAAACTTCGGAAGAATAAAGTGCGGCGTTAGGTCGTCGACTGGCGATATACATCTGACAAATGAGGCGTAACTTGGCCCTGGTGTCGCGGTTTATGTGACAGTACAGTAGCCTAAAATGTAGTTTCGGCATCTCCAGCACGTCTCCATTATTAATGGCTGCAGGATAAACCACCCTTGCCTGTTGGAGGGTTCCGGCTTCGGACAAGTTGCTGACCCTGCTTGCTGCGTGAGGACCTTTGCTTGCCGTAGAAGCATCTAAGACTATTGGTGCGATCAGCCGTCAAGTGATCTGGCCCCCCGCATCTACGGCGTGCTCGTTGCACCTCTATAGGGTTACAAACGTTTTTTTGGTTTTGTCCGTAGAGAATCATAAAAAAAACGAAAAAACTTTTTTGTAGGCCCAATACTTGCTATATAGGACCCTAGCTTTGGCACTTAAATTCTAACACTGCCCAGTTCTGTTCCAGTCATGATCATCAGTTGTTTTATTGACCTGCTTTTTTACAGGCAATCTATCACAACTAACGTCTTGGTCAGATTTAATTTCAGAATACCTACCCTAGCTGCTGCATTTATAAAGTGTAACCACAAAATTGTATACGTGCACGCATACCTATATTACGCAAACGTTTTTTTTACTGTATAGTCTGTATATCACAGGGTAACAACTTCATCTTGTCTAATGTAAACTATTCAGATATTGAAACAATACGAACAACTGTTTTTCTGCGCTTCGTTCTGTGTCACCAAACGTCGTTTTTAAAAACGCCGACGACTCGCTCCGTATTCCCGAGATCCTGTACAATCTTCTTCCATACTATTGGCAGCATGTAGGCGCTAGAGTGCTGCGCTAAGGTCGGCCTGAATCTCGGAACCCTCAGTTGCCAATCTTGAATTCGAATTCGCAATCCGAATCCGTTGTTTGCGTTTAACCACCTGATGGGCAAAACACGATGGGGTCCATCAGGTGGTTAAACAAAATTGTCAAGACCACAAATTTTACTCGTGCCAGCCAGCACATCGAGTCTGCGTAGTTCATTCGCTAGTGTAAATAAACTATAAAATCGGATCTTAACGTTTGCGGGCAACCATTTTCCGTCGGAAGTCCGCGTGGGTCTAAAGCAGCATGGAGCTGAGTTGTACCGAGCAGTATCCAATGCAGTGCTTCAAATGCTACAGTATGTATCCTGTTGTCGCCAACTGTAAGGTTTCAAAGCCAATGTGTAGGAGGTGTGGCTGCCTAGAACAACTTCTGAGGAGCAACAGCCGAACGCTGCAGCCGTGCCGCTTTGCGCTCCCGTCGCATACGTACGTGCAAAGCTCCGAAAACTTCACGAAACGCAACTGGTCGACCGTTTTAAGCAGCGGCTTATTAAGGTGAGTGACACCACCGTCATAAACCGAGAAGTCGACCTCGCGGAGCAAAGGCTACGAAGAAGGCGGCACCGTCAGCCGACATGGCCGTTCATTTAGTACAGGGTCTACTGGACATAATCATCGTTCCTTGCATAATAGATGCGATTCAAACGACATTTGTTGCGCCACCAGCGGCTTACTAATGAATGAAGACTTGGGTACGGGTATGGGACCCTGGGTAGCATTTTGCTTTGCCGGTGACGCCTAGAGCACAGTCTCCATAACGGTAGAAATGATGACTCGCTACCCGTGACCACAACGAACGGCAGTCAAACACCAAGTAGTGCGCGTATGCGCGTGAGCCGATGCAGTCACAGGAGGCACGTGGCGGCGTGCACGCCGGCAAGCAACCCGGGTAATTCAAACGTATTATTCTTATTCGATATTTATTTCCATCGTGTCAACGATATTATTAACTGCACATTTTCCTATGGAGAAATGTGTCTCGCCTGTGGCGCCCTCTACGGTCGAGGTGAGAACTAAGAGGTCAACGTCTCGTGCGACGTCGCTCTCAGTGCGAACGTCGACGATGACGTCACAACATCGTCACCAGCGTTATTGGAAAGCTGTTTTCCTCTTTGTTCCCAGAGTCTCTGTAGAAGAGAAGAGTGACAAGCCGACTGAAATTGTCGACAGCACTCCCCTTGGGGTCTCAATACGAGAATCCATAGACACACATCTGCAAGATGGACTTTCTGCGTGATTTTCGCATAGGTTTGGTGCAGGGTTAGCCAAGAGCGATAAGCCTACAGGCGGATTGTGACTGCAATACAACAATTACTGGCGTCCCAGCATCCAAAGAAACCACAATCTAGTCAAAACAAAAAGTCGTCAATTGGATTATTTCAGTGGAACTGTGGAGGTATGAAATCGAGGCTAGGATTACTTCCCTTAACGGAAGAATTTGACGTGCTCGTTATTACCGAGACCTGGACCACCAAGCCCACGGTCATTCTCAATTGGCGTGTAGCGGAATGTCTGGGTATCCAGTCAGAAGGACCAGGCCGAACGAGTGGAAGAGTTGCTGTCATATATAATAGTAACAGCAAGCGGCCTTCTCTGAGTCGCACCCTCGACTGACAACCGTTTCTCGAAGTGTTCTTTCTGTTCCAGTTCTGATCGACGTGAAGTGACATGCTTGCAGGCTTCGTAGCGTCATTACCGGCAGCACCCGACCAAAACGAGCTCGTATTAAATATGTCCCATGATACAATCAGCAGTGCTGCTCCTGCAAGCATTATATGGTGCAAGCATACATCCTAGCTCGTGTACGCCCTAAGATGGCGCCCCTTTACACTCAACTAAGTCGAGTGTATACGAAAGTGGTAAAACAAGGTATAAAAAGCATGAAGAGCGTAGTGAGTACAAGTTACTGGTCGAGGCACCTCAATCAAATCACAAAAAATGGTTGCGTGTTGATAGACGCGCCACTGCATGTTCAATCCATCCCGAGAAGTTAGACGAGAACTTCCGTAAATTGCTTGCCGGTGCGGTAACCATTCCGAGCGATGCTTATGTAGCATTTTCTGCATGTAGCGAGCGTTTCCAGAAAGCTCGTCAGGCCCTGTCTTGCCCTTTTATCGACTCGGAGGTAACTGAAGCAATGGTAAACGCGCCGCTGGGTGAGGCCTTCGGACCGGACCTAGTGGTAAACGAACATCTCTAGCAGACCACTCTGCTGGGGCCGTGTTTCACTGCTCTTTCTAATGAAGTGCTTAGAACATCCCCCAATTACTCCTCGTGGAATGGAGAACCAGTCTCTGCCCCAAAAATCAGACGGATTTTTCGACATCTTGGCCAAATTTTGCTGTGAAGCGGAAACACGCGCGTCTTTTTGGCGTTGCTTGAGCAAGTACGGCATCCATTTTGCTCTGAGCTTTTTCATCTTCAAGTTCTCGTGCAGGATGAAATGCACACTACCCAAACTGATCCCCAAGGCCTCCGCTATCTCCCTAATGTTCACTCGCTTATCTGCGGCATTGATTTTCCGCACTTTGTCCACGTTTTCCTCATCAGTTGCTGTTTTAGAGCGTCTTGAACGTAGTTCATCCTTGGTGCTCCTGCGACCACTTTTTAACTCATTAATACAGTTGGAAACAGTGGCAAAACATGGCGCAGAGTCACCGTACACCTCGTCTAACTCAGTTTTGGGTCGCATTCCAACCTTTGAAATAAAGATGCTTGATAACCACTCGAAACTCTTGCTTCTCTATTTTTCAAAATCACGCCGTTACGTTACACGGGAAAAGCGACCAAACGGAATCGCAACGGCCAATCACCATAATATTTTGACTGCTAGCAGTCGAAAAGTGCCGTTTCCAATAGCGGTGGAAGCGCACCAAAATTCGAATTCTACAAAGCTGATTTTACGAACCTGTTGAACTACCTGTACTATACATAAACAGCGAACCTCAATTATCATCATAATATTTATTTCACTCATATTGAGTATGCATATAACATAGACAATTATAAAGATTATACAATTATACAGCCAGCTGCTCGCGGCATGTTATTTGAGGAAGGCAGTGCAGTGATCTCTTCGCAAGAGCCAGGCAGGCAGACGCATGAAACTTTGTACACACCTGAGAGCACAGCCGACAGATGCATTCTGTGTACTCCTCGTGGAAGCTCGTGATTGAACAGACCAGGTGATGGTAGCCATGAACTATGTATCTGGTATATTTCAGACAAAGTACTCGCTTCATGTACGCCGTGAAACGTCATGCAAAGAAAGCAAGTTTGCCCGAGTGAGGTGTTCCCATACTCTGTCAAGACCATACATCAGCGTTAGGACAATCTTGAAGTAGAAGAGTGCCACTGCCGTCGGGGCGGACAGCTGCCGGACGTTGCCTACCTCTCCATAAAGAGAGATTAGGGCTGTGCGCACTGTCTCGACAATGCGAGCAGTGAAGGTCGTTCAAATATAATGAAGCTGAGGCCCCGGGTACTGGAAAAAGTAGACGAATTCCAAGGGTTGGCCGCCGCAACGTATAGCGTCATTAACAGCCAATCGACCTCTTCATCTGAATTTCAGAGTCTTGGTCTTCATTGCGTTTATTTCCAGTCCCCTTGAGACAAGGAACACCTCCGCCAGAGAAGAAATGCGCTTGGTGGCACCCAGGTCGTGAATTTCACAACGGTGGCCTTTTGGAACTCCTGTCGAACATAATCGAAAAACTCCGCAAACAGAAGAGTGAAACAGACGCAGCTTAATGGGTCGCCTTGCGGGGTTCCCACATTTTGCCTTACTTGCAACACTTCCTGCCCATTTTGTACCAGTAAGGTGCCCTCATCAAAGAAGCTCGATATTACGCTCAGACGAGCCACCAGCCCCTGCGTGTAAAATTGACTTCACAAAGAGATCTCGAGATGCTTTGTCGAAGGCTTTGACGCAGTCTATAAAGACTGCATACAAATCACTTCCGGGTTTTGCCACAGCTCGCTCTATCTCTTGCTAAAGCACATGGATTGCATCACGCCTTTCCCGACCCCTCCGAAAACCGAATTGCTCTGGCGGACGGGTCTGGTCGTCCACGTACTCGATCCGTTTTAGAACCAATTTGCAAAAGATCCTTTTCAGCGCCCTTTCAGGCGCTATACCGCGATATAAGTTTGGGTCTCGTCTGTCATCACCGTGCTTGCCCATAAACAAAAGGGAAAGCCTGACGACATGCCAGGCTTTGTCCCCTCTTCATGATCTCGGTCAAGAAATCACAAAGATGCTTTGCTAAAAGTGGCTCAGACTGCACCCGGTGCTCATAGTACACCTGGTCTGGCCTCACACTCTGAAAAACGTGCAGAACCTGACTTACTTTTTCTACCTTAAAGGGCGGATTCATAGTATCCTACTCCAATGTGAGCGGGCGCTCAATCATTCGAGCCAGGCGTACCGTCTCGCAGTTATATATAAGACCGGTTAGGTGACTTAAACCTGCTCGCCGCTGAGCAGGTGGGTTGCTCTCCTACGAGGTCGCACAACGTAAATTGAGGGCTTGCGCTCTGCCCATTCAAGCTGTCGGATTTCCTCCCACCTAGCGTATTCACGCTTGTGGTGAAAGCATAGCTTTTTGTAAGCACGTCTACTGTTGAAGTAGTCAAGCCTGCGCCTGGCGCAAGAGCTCCCCACGGTGGGCGAGATAGCAAGCCTGAAAAAATCACATTCATGATCTCCTCTGCCCCGGTCTCTTCCACCTGACTGCACTTCTCATGGTTCTCTCAAGCAGTTCATAACAAGTATCCACATCACAGCCCACCTAGAGGCTATCAACCTCTAAAAGTGACAGGTCAACATGTCTCGTCTTCAACTTCGCTATCGACAAGGTTGTGAAAGAGTAGGTCAATTGTGCTGCTTCCGTTATGACTTATATACGTGCGGTTCTCGTGTGCATTTGCACATCTCAGACTATTATATTCCATAAACTGGAGCAGCACCTCTCCTTTAGTAGCTCCACCCTCAATACGGGCATTGAAGTCGCCACCGACCACGGTTGGCATAGACAGGTCGAAACCTGATATACCAGAACTCACCGTGTCAGTGACCTCTGCCGAGTCAGGATTTGGAGAGGGGGGGGTAGAAGTCGACTATGTTCACCCTCATAGACGAGAAGCCCACACAGAAATCGACCTTCCTCACACATTTCGCCGGCTGTAAGCGTTTATGTAGGTAGATTGATCTGGTCTACCACGGCCTCCAGCAGGGAGAACTGCCAGCTGGTGGAACCCTCCTATATTATTGATGTGCAACTACTCCCGCTGGTAGGTCTCCGTAAAGAGTCTCCGTGCAATGCCCCCCGACGTAAGCATGTCAACTTACGCTAGGTCTTCGAACTTCAATTATACTCAAGACGCAAACAGTTCCGAAGGAATTTCACTTTCTGTGAAAACAGTGGACCCGCCGTGGATGCGAGCGCGAAGTCTCCAAATTGAAGCAAGTCGCCGTCACCCATGTCTCGCCTATTATCGACATCGCGAGTATGTTTGGTCGTGTCTATATTTGATGAGAGATAATACATGATGTTAGAGACGCAATGAGCTATGTACAAATACAAATAAGCACATTGTTATAGAGGGCGACTTTAATTGCGGCCTGTTAAAAGATAACGCACGAAACGCAGCTTTTGTATCAAGAATACATGAACTTGGATTGCAAATTGAAAACAACAAAAATGAAGCTACGTACGCCAGCTGGAATGGAAGAAATGCGGTCGATGTGGCACTAACCTCAGCACAGCAGCCGTAATCAATAATCAGCGAGATGCGTTCAACGCCCTCAGCTCATCGAAAGCACTATAAAATAACGGTCCATTTGCACCGAATCAACAGACGTAATGCATACTCAATACACACCCTCAGCCGCTACCTAAACCTTCAGCGGTTTTTTTTTCAGATGCAGCAAGCACTACAGCTCATTTAGCCAACAGACGATATCAATAGCACTGAAAGAGCTGTTCGGTGGGCAATCCAGATTTCATGCGCTGGTAAACCGTTGCACATCCGAACCCACTGCGCATAAACCATGGTTTGATGAAGAGTGCACAGTTATAAAATACACTATTTGCAGTCACACCGGGGTTTTTAACCCGGAGGGATTACAACGGCTCGCTGGCATGAAATTGAGTTTTAAAAAAATTAAACAAACATTGAAACAAGCATATGAGATCACTCAGAGCGTGACATGCGTACAACAAAAAGCTAGAAAACCATGGATACTCCTCCCGAAACGACTGACTCCACCAAATCCATTCATTAATGACAATGAGTGGATACTTCATTTTACGCACCTATACGGTGGTCACCTCATACTACTTATTAGCGTCGTTTGTAAAATTTTAATTTCACCTGTTGTAGAACGCTTATATGACGCCATAGGCCCAGATCTACCATGCGAACAACATGGACTCCTAAGACGGCGATCTACATCGGATGCCGTTGCCTTTCTTTTAAACCACGTAAAGACCCGCCAAGATCAAAAAGATATTACATATGCCGCTTTTATTGATTTCAAAACTGCAATTGACTGCGTCAGAAAAGACAAACTTCTTAAAGTACTTCAAACCCGATATTCTATAGAGGGAACTATGTATAATCGGATACGTGACATGCTGCAAGTGAATTTAATTACTATTAAAAACGGGGCTCATTATGTCAGCAGGCCAGTAGCACAGAAAACTGAAGTTGTCCAGGGTGAATCCGCAAGCCCGTTCCTCTTTATGCTGTACATAGCTGGCTTAACGGACGCCGTTAGAAATGTAGAAGCGACACATGCATTTTATGCCGACGACTTAGTAGTGCATGCAACGACACGAAACCATCTGCAGTTTTATCTACAGGAAGCCTCAGTCAGATTAGTGCCAAGAAAACTAACTGACAATCAACATCGCCAAAACAAAAATACGACGACTTAGTAAATTCGGATTGTACGCTGCAGATGTCCGGTGCACTAAGATAGGGGGATAAATATTAAACTCGTCTATCAATTTTTGTTATCTAGAAATAACATGGCTGACATTCAGGAGACATATAGAGGAAATGCGTAGCAAGGCCACGGCGGCTATGATTCTAGTAGGAGACGTTAATGACATAGACCTAAAAATCGCGCTAAATTTACTTAGAATAAAAATTGCTCCTAAAGTAGGATACTGCCATCATGCCATTGCTCTTATCATTCTACAATTAGACCTTAAAAACATAGATAAAATAACATCTTATTTCATAAAGCGCACGCTGGGCTTGCCAAAGAACGCGTCGGCGACGCTCGCACTAGAGCTATGCCACGAATGTACACTAGCAGAGGATTTAGTACTGGACAAGATGCCGTTCAGTACACAAATCTTAAAGGCCTACAGAGAATTTAGAGAAACCCGCAACATGGCATTTGTAATGAGTCTCTATGTCGTGTATATGTAATATTGTGGCGAGTGCAATATCGGACGTCACCACATACTCACTTGCTCGTTTATTGAAACATCGTCACTACAATCAAGTGTCAACGAGATTCTTAGCCTACACAATAATATGTGAACTTTTGTACTATACTACCAATTCATTGTGAATAAACAATTCCAACATTTGATGAGAGCTTCACTACCACCACCCGAAATTCTGCATAAAGAAAATACCTCATGGACAAGCTTAAAACAAGCTTTTTCATCAGAGATTCCTCGCAAGTTTTCAGCCTTCTCCTGTAAAGTTATTTGTTCCTTGCGTATGGCCAGCTTGAATGTGCCTACGGAGACAGGTTTTAGGCACTCTCAGTGTCTTCAGCTGCTTCTGTTTGCGCGATGCAATCCAACAAGTAAGTTGATATCTTCTGAATCATCACCAATTCTTGGCCATCTTCATGTGCTTTACCGCGCTTCGAGTTTGTCCTCCGCAGTTTGCACCGCGAAGACTACAACGATTGCGAAAAATGTGCGACACAGGCTAGCGTTGAATCTGGCACATGTAAGTGAGAGTTGGCGTCTTCCAGCTTCGCCCATGGAGTCAGGTGGCTTCGCGCTGTCGTCGTTGCTTCAGGTGAAGAGTTAGCGAAACAGCGCGAAACATTAACAAACCGTCAAACTAGAAAAAACCGGCAGCTATAATTAGTGCTTTGCATTTCACTATGGGAAACGACCCATCACTCCTCACCATCAACCTTTCGACTGCTAGCAGTCAAAATATTATGGTGATTGGCCGTTGCGATTTCGTTTGATCGCTTTTCCCGTTTCACCCAAGTGAAAACTGAGTTAGACGAGGTGTACAGTGACTCTGTGCCATGGTTTGCCACTGTTTCCAACTCGATTAATGAGATAAAAAGAGGTCGCAGGAGCACCGTGGATGAACTACGTTCAGGACGCCCAAAAACGGTAACTGATGAGAAAACCGTGGAAAAAATGCGGAAAAGCGTGGCCGCAGATAAGCGAGTGAACATTAGGGAGATAGCGGAGGCCTTGGGGATTAGTTTGGGTAGTGTGCATTTCATCCTGCACGAGAACTTGAAGACGAAAAAGCTCAGAGCAAAATGGGTGCCGCATTCGCTCAACCAAGGCCAAAAAGACGCGCATGTTTCCGCTTCACAGCGAAATTTGGCCAAGATGTCGAAAAATCCGTCGGATATTTGGCGCAGATTCGTGTCCGTCGATGAAAGCTGGGTCCATTACTACACTCCCGAGACCCAAGAAGCATCTTGCCACTGGTGTGCACCTGGTGAAGGACCTCCGAAGAGAGTGCGGACAACGGCATCGGCCGGAAAGATGATGGCTACGGTTTTTTAGGACCAACGTGGAATAATTCTGGTCGACTACCTTGAGAGCGGTAAATCGATCACGGGAGAATATTATGCAAGACTGTTGGACTGTCTGAAGCATGAACTCATCGTGAAACGGCCCGCTTTGCAGAAGGAGGTTGTCCTGTTTTACCAGGACCATGCTCCTGCACCCAAATCGCGGCAAGCATCGGCAAAACTAGCCCAACTGAGGTTCGAACTTATTGAACAACCTTCCTATTCTCCAGACCTGGCCCTCTCTGATTATTTTTGTACTCTTCGGACATTTGAAGAATAGTCTCGGTGAAAAGCGTTTTTCCAGCAATAAAGAAGTTAAGGCTGCTGTCAATGCCTATTTTCAGTCTAAAGACGCGGAATTCTACTCCAGAGGTATAAATGCTCTGAAATCTCGGTGGGAAACGTGTATTGAGCTGTTCGGGGAGTATATCGAATAAGAAAAATTAAAAACAAGATTTGGAAAATTCTTGGTTTTCTGTTTAAGAACTTGTTCTTCTTTCTCAGGCGCATAAGGATCTGGTTGAAGACCTCCGTAAAAAGGGGTCTCAACTGGATTCCAACCCTGACGGATCTGAGCTTCCTGGGTCTAGTCGGCCTCGATACTCTGAATCAGATGGCCCCTATAATCCGTCCCAAAAGTATATTTCTATATCCAAAATACAAGCCCTCACAAACACATTTACCAACCGCAACATACTTTCAACAGACCTTACTCATCTGTCAAATATAATTTGCTATCGCCTTAAACGACTTTCTGAACAAACACTTTGCACACACTGTCGTGCCTTTAGAGAAACACCTGCCACTGAAGCGCGAGTATCTCCAAGGCAACAGCGATGTCAAGACTACGCAACCACTCAAAAACTTTTTAGCCAAAACCGACCCAAATGCGCTCACGAGGTGCTGGACGGCAAACACACCATACACAACATGCAGGCCACCGAAGTTGTAGAACACTGTGCCAACACGATGGCACAACCACCCCCTGAACTACTCCTTTGCCCCGTATACACTCCCAACTCTGATCTCTTCGAGGTTTCCCTCCGTATCTCCCTAAAGGAAACCTAAGTAGCTCTTCGCGGACCTTCTAAAGCACTAGGCTTGAACGGGATTTGTCGTTCGTCTCTCCGTAAACCTCCGTTAGAAGTAGTCTGTTGTCTTCTTAACATACTATTAATTAGCGATATTGCCACAGCCCATGGAACTGCTCGCTTAGCGTTCATCCCTAGAATTAACAATGCCATATCCCAAAGCGATCGGCGACCCCTATCTATTAGCTCATACTTACAACGAACGCTTAACAAAATTCTCTCTAGACACCTCCAGAACTCTATTAAGCTTCTCCCAATCGAGCGAGCGTTTCTCCCCTATAATGGTACCTTCGAGAATCTTGCGGTTCTGGATGGCATCCTTAACGATGCCAAGTCTGCAGGACGTGAGCTCAGACTCGCCTCAATTGACCTCCGTAAGGCGTTCGACATGGAGAGTCATGACTCCGTCCTGTGGTTACTTCGGACTCGCGGATACCCGGAGGTATTCATTAATTATATCGAACGCTTGTACCTCTCATCTAAAACTCTCATAGAATTTGGACAAGAATGTCGCACATTTCGGTCAACTAGGGGTGTTAGGCAGGGAGATCCTCTGTCCCCCCTTTTATTTCATCTAGATCACGACGACATTTTTTTAAAATTAGACAAAACTAATATCGGGTACCAACTTACTGATGACTTCCGCCTTATGGGTTTAGCCTTTGCGGATAATCTCATCCTCCTAGCCTCCACGAAATCTACTTTCCAACGGCTCCTTAATATTGCGGACCTCCTTTTGAAATCCCGATGCCTTGTAATTAATACTAATAAAAGCCCTACTATCTCCCACCTATTTAATAGGAAAGAAGGTGAAGGTTTTATCAATACCGTACCAGAGTTTAACGTTGAAGATCGGCAGTTGCCAGCTAAAGGTATGAGCGATCGATGGAGATATCTGGGAGTCGACTTTGACAGCAATGGCAGAGTTGACTCCACCAAGAATATAGTCCTCAAATGTTTTTAAGTCGAAATGTCTTAACCTCGAAAACTCGGTGCCGAACGTCTACCTGTACACGCACACATCACACAACGGTTTAGACATTCCCCTGCCTCCAAACGTTTATTCCTAGACTCCGCCTCTACCGTCTGACAGCACTACAACACTCCACGCACCCTGCGATCCAATGGATGCTAACCACCGAGCACTTCAAAAAAGACCTTACGAAAACAAGACTTCTTTGCGAGCGCTTAGGAATCTCCATTGAGACCGCTACACAAGAGACCGATCACTGGTCTCAACATCTACACAACACGTGCGATGGGGCATATTAAAAAAAAACCACGCGAAACGCCCTTTGTACATTACTGGATTAAGGGTATGCCCTACCTATCTGGTAAGGAGTATTTAAACCTACTAAAGTTCAGGATCAACGCACTACCAACGCATGCCAGATTGGCCAGGAGACGCCCGGGCTACAACATTAGTTGTAGGCACGGGTGTCGTGCTCCTGAGACGTTGGCTCATGTCGCTCAGATGTGCGATACAACACACAAACAAACAATACAGAGACATGACGACGTCTGTGATCGCGTGGCGCGTTTTCTCTGCGAGAGGGGTCATGAGGTGGTTCGTTAGCGAGTATTCCGTCGACCGGGCACACCGGGGTTAAAGCCAGACCTAATAACAACGCCTACCGAGGTCTGGGTCTTAGATGCCGAGGTTTTGCGGCCCGAATAGGGACCTCGCAAAAGCACGGCAGGACAAGATCACCAAATATGACGTCGAGTTCCTAAGAGCGGCGCTCCCCGACCCGCAAAAACCTCGCAGATTCGGATCCATCACTATCTCTATGAGTGGTGTATGGGACTCCGAATCTGCGAGTACGCTCTTGGGGCTCGGCGTCACGAAGAGGAATCTTATGGATCTTACCGTCTTAACGTTGCAAGGAACCTTGAGGATATACCGCTCGCATCGGGTCCATAAGAGCGGGGGCTACCATCAAGCAAGGACACGGACAGCTGATTCTTAACCTCACGTGACACCTTTTTACCACAATTTTTATTCAGGCGAGCACTGCCGAGTATGCAAACGTATTGCAAATGATTAATAAATCATCACAATATTTTATCTTTCTATATATATATATATATATATATATATATATATATATATATATATATATATATATATATATATATGTATATTATATATATATATATATATATATATGTATATGTATATATATATATATATATATATATATATATATATATATATATAATCTTCTCTTTTCTAGGTGGGCTCTTATTTTAGATGGCCTAAATTTCCGATCTGGGTGTTACACACACGCGGACACTTCGCGATATTATTTAGCACAGATATAGACCTGTTGTATAGACAAGAAGGTGAAAATCGCGTGTTTCAAGTGTATTACTGCGACCCGCTAGTAAGGGACGCGTCGGAGGCAATTACTGGCTATGAGATAGGTAAGTCACGAATTACTTTGCCTGTGAGTTATGTAATTACAGCTATTGTATACATTAGAGTGTTGGATTATATATATATATATATATATATATATATATATATATATATATATATGCCAAATATCAAATACGATTGTGCTGCAGATGAAGTTATACTAAATAAATGCAGCACACGTTGACAAAATAGTGTTGTTTATTGCCGCTCAAGGTTCGATACTTTGGTGATCCCGCAACGCGGACCGGATCCTGCGCTTTTGCGCGCCTAATTTATTATAATAAATATTAGCAGACCAGACCTTTCGACACTTTTTTTGGGAGGAGGAGGTATTAAATGCAGTTACGCATTATCGCTACGAGTCTCTATCTCTAGCAGTGTGGGACTCGACCCCGACGGTTGGATGTTACTCCGTTAACACCCATACCCACTAAACGCACCTCCCCTTTTAAGCTTCACTGTCTGATAGCCCAGATCTTCATAAAAAAAAACAGTACTATGGACTAGACCTTTTGACATGCCTGTCAGACAGCGGCGGATGTTAAAAACAACGACAAACAATCATGTGAATCTAACACATTTTGTTTATATGGGACCGTCTTCTCCGGTCCGATATATATATATATATATATCTGATATGTGTACGATACGTGTGTGCCTTACAGATCGGGACAAGCTAGCGAGTCCTCAGGAGCGTGACCAGGTTGCGAGATGCATTAGTTTAATATGGCCTTTCATGAGAATTCGAAGGTTGAATTCAAGCGAGATCTCATATGGAGAAATGCGATCATTGTGGCCTATAATGTAATGTGCTAATCGTTGTGACTCAATTGGCGATAGGTGTCCCAACGATGACCTTTCAGTTCGGTCACAGACACGTGTGGAACCGCGACGGCAATCCAAAAAGAGCCCCCAAAAGGACATGTTCATATAAACTTAATGAAACATTTGACTAGCAAATTCAGATAATATATATATATATATATATATATGTCGCGAGGGCCATAACTAATAGCTTAATCATTTGTGTTCTGATGCAAACCTAATATACTGCTGCAATTAGCTGCAAAACCAGTAGAAAACTTTAGAAGCAACTTCCGAACGTCTAAACGTGACTTTACAAGCACAGATGTCGGCTCAGATTAAGTGCTGTATCTGACCTGGCTAGCTGCAGTTTTATGATTATTTGCTGTAGATACTCGCCCGTAGAGAACAAGCTACGATAGTTTACTTGCCTGGAAAGCCACTGGCATCCTGGCTTTGGTCTTCGATAAAAGGTTTTGTGCTTGTAGTTTTTATTGAGTTAGGAGACACACATAGACAGTAGCATAAATAAGATTAAATACGCGCTCTCAGGTGTTGAAACGCATTAAATTATAAATAAATAAATATATATTTATATATATAAATATATATATATATAAAAAAAAATATATATATATATATATATATATATATATAAAATATATATATATATATATATATATATATATCTATCTGTTATGAGCTTTGTAAATGACGTATGTTAGTCTTAAGAAGAAGAAAACGGTTGCTGCTCTGTTTGTTGACTTGAGAAAGACGTTTGATACCGTCAACATCAATAGTTTGATTACGAAACTAAGAGCTTATGAAGCTGACGAACGGTTTCAATCGTGGGTACGTTCTTTTACATCAGAGGAACAACAAATGGTACAAATGATTGGGCAGAAGTTTTCAGATGTCGAGAACAGAGCAGCTAGAGTGGCTCAAGGAAGTATCGGCGGTCCACTGCTGTTCAATATATTTATCAACGATATATTTGAAATACCAATACACGGCCGACTGACCCTATTTGATGATGATACCACAGCGCCTCTTTATCGGCGATTCACCACAAGAGGTAGAGCAGATAATTAAAGAAGACCTTAAGCGACTCTCAGATTGGTTTTGAGCCAATTGCTTGTCCGTGAATTGGTCGAAGACCGGTGTTATCCTGTTCTTATCACAGAGTATGAACCACGAGACATTTAAATGCGGAAACCACACTCTTCGCATGGTAAATGAGACAAAAATCTTAGGCTTTGTCTTGGATTCCAGATTATCAGCAAAAGCTCATACAAATCACATTCGTAAAAAACGTTGTAGGGAGCATCGCTGCCTTGTTGTTCAAGAGCCGTAATATTCTGCCCCGGGACTGTCTGCTCGCCATGTACTGAGCCCACGTCCATAGTTATCTGACCTACGCAGTTGAAATATTTGGAATGCCTTATATGCGTTTTTTGTCCGTTACATCGCCTGCAAAAAGAGCCTTGCGCGTAATATTGGTATGTCCACCATGGGAATCCATGCGTTATAAATACGTAGAGATGTCGAGTCTGCCTTACCCTATGCAAATATAGAGATGGTTGTCGTAACTGAGATCAAACGAATCTTAATGGGACTTCATCCCAACCTGCTCAATCTTTCCCATTCGACATCAACCATGAACACAAGGGGATCACACACACACACATACAACTTCTCATCTTGTCTGCAGCTTCACGTAACCAATCTCGTTTCTCAATATCAAATATCGGTGCCACATATTGGAACAAGCTCCCCCCAGATGTGCGCGCAACCTCTTTTTTGACAATATTCAAACAAAATGCTAAGCAATACTATTTTGGTACCTTACTCGAATATAATTACCGAATACGATACTAAGCATAATGACAATAAATCAAATTTTAAGAAGACATGCAATATAAACACTCCATACTAGCCTTTGATGGCGTTAAGAAGCTGTGAGCCCATGTACAAATGTACCAACCACTCATGAGAATAATAAAACCTATCTATCTCACGAGGAGCCTAGCCACTGCCTAGATACTATTGACCGCAATCGGCTTCTTGTCATGGAACGAGGTTTTCTTGCACGATCACATAGACGAGATGATGACGAGCACATTGGCTGGCCTCATCGGAAAGCTTCAATCAGCTACGCTAGGCTCAAACAAAGTAAACCAAAAATAAAGTTGCAAATAAGCCTTGCTAAATTAAGTTTTATAGGTTTCACGTTTTAGGTATTGCGTCGGTAAACGTCGAGGTAGGTCAGCCCGAGGTCAGGTAGGTAGGATAAGATAACCCAGAACTGGGGTATAAAGGCTCGAAAAACGTTTCACTAAGTTTACTTCGACCAACAGACAGCACATTCGACAGCACAGCTCTCTCCGCAACTTCTCCGCAAGTTAAAACGTTTGTGCATTCACATCCGTACAGCGCGGTCGGTGGTATTTTTGGACGACGTCACCCGTAAGTAAAGGTTGGTAATCAACCGTTAAGTCAGCCACATTGTCCCGCATTGTCTGATGTGTTTTCTGTGTGTGTGTGTGTGTGGGGTGTGTTTTAATTTGTTTAGTTTTTGTGATTTGACTTAACAAAATACCTGCCACCCCGCGCCTACCCCCAAATATCTTGGATATGCAAATGCCTTGTGTAAGTTCATGATCCTGTTTGCTCGAGTAACTTCCATGCTGTATTGCAGTTAATTGTTGACGGCAATCGGATGTGTTCTGAAAATGGCATAATGCTCTTACTCTCTAAATGAGTGTTTGGCTTTGACTATAAGTTTAACGACTGCGTTTTACCAACGCTCTCTTATGCACGTGACCTAGGTGTATACATTACGCCTGATCTCGATGTTGCCTCCACATGACCCATATTGCGGAAGCATCTTTGCGCCTTGTATGCCATATCTTCCGCAACTGAATCCTAACGACCCCTCATGTATACATTTGTTTTTTTTCCCGAACGTACATATTGCTCTTTTGTGTGGAAGCCCCCTCTGCTAGGGAGGTTAGTGGAAGTCGTCCTGAGGCGTCTCCGGTTCAGGTGTCCTCAAAGCGGCGTGTCAGCTGGCATTGTTTTTAGTATAGACTCACTTTGCTTATCGGATGGCGATTGAGCGCATGCAAAGTCAAATTGTACCAGCCTATCTGGCGATTCGTTAGGTTCCCCTTGCAGGACGGCGCATGTTGAAAACAGTATATATGACTATGATAAATTGTAGCGCACCTCTGTATGTGATAATAGGCATGTTATTTTATGTTATAGCGTAGGCGAAAAGTTAGTAAAGTCAACTGAATAGAAGTATCTTAGCGCAACTGACGAACATTTCCGGTGGCTGTAAGGTATAAACTTAAATTCAATACAATACAATACAAATAACTCATGTATTTAAAAAGGGGTCAAACAAGGGAAATGAATTGCTCGCATTCGCGGGCTGGACGAGCTGTTCGCCAAACAAATGAGTGGTTAACGACTGCCACACTGGCAATTTCGGGCGGTTGAATAGAACCGCGACTCCGTAGGCTGTTTGATTGCACGTGGTAGTATATATAAATCAGATCATTGCGTATGAGATCTTTAAAAACGCGGTAGTCAACACGACGTTAGTACTTCGCGCTTTGGACACTTAAGATTACGACTCTGTCACGCGTCAAGTTGCTTACCTTCTTGAAACTCTCTTTAAAAACTTGTCCTGAATACGCTGCAGCAAACATATATTCTTGTCGTAGAAAGGTGCCCACACGTGAGCACAGTATGACTAGTCTGGCACTACGAGGGCTTTATAGAGGCGCAAGTAGTTGGGAGGCATCTTGAGGATGAGAATACCCTCAGTATAAGATTGCTGAGTCGAGAGGCAGCCTTTGTTGAGTCGGCAATGTGTGCCCGAAACTGTATATGCCTATCGAACGTAACTCCTAGGTCCTTGTAGGATGTTACCTCAGGTATAGGGAAATATTTTAGCTGATACTTGAAGTTGTCGGGAGCTGTCTTCAGGACGGCGCACTTCGGAACGGAGATTACCATATCATTTAGCTCACACCAGGTGGCAATACTATTAATGGCTGCTTGAATATTCAGGCAATCCTCGTGTCCTTTAATCCGGGCATATATTTTTAGATTGTCTGCAGACATTTTGTATGTTATGTTTAGGTTGCGTAAACGTACACCCAAGTCCTGAGCAAAGATTATATACATAAGTGGGCCTAAGCAAGACCCTTGAGGAAAATTATTTTCGTGCCGAGTTCTACCAAATCTCGCAATAAGTACATAACGATATGCATGACCCTGTATATATATATATATATATATATATATATATATATATATATATATATATATATATATATATATATATATATATATATATAATAACCCGATAATTGCAAAAAACACTAGCAACAGAAATCCAAAAACATTTAATTATTCTGCATGGGGGTTTATTATGGAGGTATAGAGTTTAAAGCTGAAGCCTTTCTGAGGAGTTATTTTATACGATCTTATGCCGAACGGCCGGAGGCTTTAAGTTTAGGCAACGGCATAAGGAATTAATTGAATTGATGGCGGCCGACAAGAATAAATTGAAAAATAGCTGTGAATTGTCCGCCCACGCAGAGCGAGTTGAAACGAGTAGCCAAAGGTAAGAGGAGATGAGAGTAGCTAGGTGCTATAGGAGGTTTCGGGAATGCATGATGCACATGTGTCACTAGCAGCCTGCGTGACTAGTGTGGGACTCACATACCCACTAAACCCGGCTTCCTCCTCAGCCCCCTTGCTCAGTTTTATTTTGGCCTTACTTCGAAGTCGCGGGAAAGGCGTCTCTGCCGTGGTATCTAGAGCATTCGGTATGATAATATTACATCGAGGTCGTGGGAGCTTTCTGCACTGCATAAGTGGTGGTGGTAGCCGTGTACCGAAAAACGCACTATCACATGGCAACTCGGTCGGTGAAGCCCTTTCCACGCGTCGTCCGTCATTGCGGGTGTTATGAAGATATCAGGGTCTATGTCGGCCAGTTTGTCCTCCTAAAGCTGAATGAACGCCTTGTATGCCTCTGTCTCCTGCAGCCCATACATTATCCGAATGTCTTCTACGAATAGCGAGGTCCCTATCAGTACATAAATCAGGCGGTTGCGAGCGGAGAAGTGCAGACCCAGCACTCGCTTTAAAAACGTGGGCTTAACTCTCTCCAGCGTGGCGAGGTCGTTCTTCTTGAGGGGTCGCCATATCAACTGCACTTCGTATGTAGCCGTTGGCGCGACTTAAAGATGGAATAGGCGCAAGGCGGTGTTGATGGAGAGTTTCTGGGGCGCTTCGATTGTTGTTGACGCAATCAGAGCCTTTCTCACCCGTTATTCAACATTCAGGCGGAACGCAGTCCTTGTTGTGGTGAGAGTTATGCTGAGGTATGTAAAGGAATTTACAGACTTGACGGGCGCACCCACCAGACGGAGTTCCTCTGCGAAATTTGAGCACCTCGGTGTTACTGTTGTTGATGGTAAGACCAACCTCGCTGACGTATCTCGACATTGTGCCTATTGCATGTTGCAAGTGGTGTCTGCTCGTACTGAACATCACCAAATCATCAGCGTACAGAATGACTTTGACGAGCGAATGCCTCGTGGTGATCCGTGAGGGTAGATCGCTTACGAGGACCGCGAGTAGTAGCGGGCCGATATTATCTCCCTGTGCAAACCCCGTCGTTTGCTTCGATCGCGTATCACTACCCCGTCGTCGATTGAGATAATATTGTTCTGTAAATAACTCTGAGGAGTTTTAGTATTCTAAGTGGTACAGCAGATTCTCTAGTACTATCGAGCGTAATCCTGAATCGAATGCTGCGTTGAAATCCACGAAGATGGAATAAATAGGCCGTTTGGGCCTTGCTAGCGTCGATTGCACTTCTTCCATCCATTTCTGGCACGCCGAAATCGTCGATCTGCCCGTCCTAAATGCATGCTGTTCATTGGGAAGGACTCCTCTGAACTCAAGAAAAGGTGTAAGGCGGCGGACTAGTAGTGTGGATAGGAGCTTGTAAACACAACTTTTCTTCGATATACCTCTCCAGGACGAGGGATCCGACAGACAGCCTTTCCCTTTCGAAATGATAATCATAAAACAGTCTCTCCAGTTATCCGGAACCCTTCGCTAAGCCAGGCAGGCATTGAAGAGGAATGTCCATTGCGGAGTAAGTACGAGGGCTGACTTCAGGTGTTCGTTATAAATACCGTCGAGCCCGCACGCCTTCCCTGTAGGCAGATGAGCGATGGCTTCATAAACTTCTGCAATTGAGAAGTCCTTCTCCAACTCATCTCGAAAGAGTTCGTCCACCTCGGACCACACACTGGAATATCGAGGGGTGTGCGTTGGAATCGTATCTTTGGCCGCCAAGACATTTCTGATGTGCGACTGCAGAGCGTCTGGCTTTACTGGTCATGTGGACCTGGTTGGCGCTCCGTGACGTAGCCTAATATGAGGCGCGCGTTCAGCTTCCATCAGTAGTTTTTGTTTGCGAAGTTTTTGGAATGCAGCTTTCGCCTTCTTAAGAGTCCTTCTGTACAGAGACCTCGCTGAGGCTAGCAGAGAGTTCATGGTGGGGTGAGACTTACAAAGTTCTTTTAGCCGGATTTGAGCTCGCTTGGCCTCGGTGCAGTCTCTATTCCACCACTGTCTATCTTTGGGCTTTAGTCTCGGTTTCACGCAGCCGCTGGTCAATAGGTCATTAAGAGCTGTAACATCGTCATCCGCAACCGCTGTCATTACTGTAATAGCTTTCTCTCGTCTAGGCTGCCGGAGCCTGATCGACGAGTATCTGAGGCACTGGTCGTGGCGTTAACGGCTATTCGGAGACCGACCGGAACGTGCCAAGTAAGCCGTTCTTCTTCGCTAAGCGGGTCATCTGCGCCCTGGAACATAAGCTCGTCATTCGAGAAATTCGTGGCAAACAGGTATATCGTTGAAGACCCCATCGGTCGCATGAACGAAAGTAAACACTCCCGGATCGTTCGCAATCCAGAAACCAAAGTCGGATATCACATCAGTGAGGGCGACTGTTCTGCTATCACACGTTTTGTCGAGTCTTGCGTTAAAGTCTCAGGGGCGACGACGGCTTTTCCGTTTCGAGGGAGCAGTTAAAGGCAGAGGACGAGTCTCTCAGTCAACTCCGACGAGCTTTTGACACCTGGTGGCCTGGCGTACATAGCAATGATGTTGATGACTTCCCCACATAACACAACACAGTTATCCTCAGCGAGCACTGCATCTAAGCTTCACGATCGGTGGTTGTAGAACACAGCCACTCCCCCACTTGCACGTCCAGTCTGGCTTAAGCGGACGGGACAGCGGGCAGCGGGCAGGACAGAGTAAACGTTTGGTAGATGTATAGGGGCGGTGGCCCAGGTTTCTGTCAGGACGCTGACGGGGGCACTAGGTGTACGGAGTTTAAGGGGTCTTCACAGTTCCATAGAACTAGTTGTAGAACTTTTCCCTCCTGGTTTTCGCTTTGGGACCTCGACCCTTCTGTAGTGCTGTTTCTATGAAGTCCTTAGTATGGGTTATCGGGTCTGGGAGACGATCGGCGCCACGATATCACGAGTTCATGGTTCTCAACATTCTCGCCATGTGCTATAAAAACATGTTGTTGATTTGGTCAGATCGCGCAACTTTTTTGACGATATGGTTCGAGTACTGCGCAGATTGTTGTTGCGAACATAAAAAATAATAGGAAGTATATTCGACTGAGAGGTTCGTGCGTATGTTTTAAAATGAGAACTACAAGAGTATTTTAAAGGCGGACATAGAACATAGGGACATTTGATCACAAAACAACGAATATCATATTACATATAAGACTAGCAGATTGGATAGTTCGCGTGATGTGAATGTTAAAATCTAGCTCCGGTATTACCGTTACCTCAAGATCACGAATGCTGTTTACTCTGGGTATCTACTCAAGATCAAGTGTGTAAACGTGGTCCTCCTTCAGACAGTCAATGGCGAATTTAGGGACCGAATTCATCATATCATTTTCGACGCACCAATCGGAGATGGAATTAATTGTTCTCTCCAATAATCTCTGCAATATTTCCCTCTTGTTCTTTGTTCCATGTGGCCCATAAAGTTTAAGATATTTCACGCAGAGTTTGTGCTTCATGATTTTGGGTATGAGATTTTTAAAATCTAAGATAAATATACAGAATCATTTTGGGCCCAGACATGATCCTTAAATCGCGCCCGAGGGACACACCCTAAACCGACTAAAACTGTTGTTGACCCGCACACAAAACCTCCGATTCGTTAGGTCACTTGATATCCATGAAACAGTGTGCTTGTCTATATTTAAGTCAATTAGTTAAAAAAAAGTTTTCAATGGTTTACTCTGTCAAATGCTTTAGAAAAATCAAAGTAAATGCAATCAAGTGCTTTTTTTGTTAATATAAATGGTCCAATCTTGGACTATTTCAACTAGTTGCGCTGCTGTGGGTTTGCCTTTAGTAAAGCAGACTGTATGAGGTTAAATATATGATCTACAAGTAATTTTTCAAATAATATACACGCCACTGAGGTTTGTGTCACAGGTCTTAAGTTATCAACATTTGACTTGGATCCCTTTTTACGTACAGGCCTAATGACGGATTGTCGAAAAAGATCAGGCACAACAACATTGTTTGAGTTGGGAGTTGATTTATTTTTATTAAAATCTTGTATTCCGACACAAATAAATACGGTCACCTTTCTGACGTTGGCGGTGAGAAAGTAAGTGCTTCCGTTGGACCTGCTTGGGCTACGCAAACAGAGGGAAAGAAATATATAAAGGCATCCGCATCTATATATCCGGGTATATCACGAATGGTAACCGCATTACTTATTTTTAGTGCCGTTCTATCTTTTTCCCTTTAAGCGATTGTTGGCATACCTAAACAACGACTTAGGATCTTGTGATAGATTCAAAGTTATCGGGCAGAAGATATGTGTCACGTAGGTTGAGCATAGCGGACTGTGGGCGGTAATCAAACTATTGCATGATTCTCTACAAATGGCATAGTGAGAATGAGATCTCGTCATGGATTCAAACGTTACCGGGCAGAAGATTCGTGTCACGTAGGTTGAGCATAGCGGACTGTGGGCGGTAATACAAAAAATAAAATAAAATAAATATATATATGTCTGTGACAGTCTGATATTGCTATTCGTTGTTTTGAGCAGATCTAAAAACGGATTCCAATCAGTCACCAGAAGTGAGAATAGTACCAATACTCTCGAAGTTGATTTCACAATAGTAGAGACTTTTGCCACGATTAATAATAAAGTATGAGATATTCTGCTGAAACTCTCCTCCAAGGTGATCGTAAAGCGCTGGATTTAAGATGTTGTAGACGGCATACACATGCTCTTCCTGGTTACTAAAGACAAAATCAAAACGTGTGTGACCTACCAGTTCACCACCAAATAAATTTAAGATGCGAAAATTAACGCCTGGGAAATTGTAATCACTACAATGACTTTAAGCACGTTAGGTTGTCAACGCTCATCTAACACAATTATTTCCCATTTTCCGTGGCAGGTCACAAACAGAATCAGTGAGGCAGAAGTATCTACAATTACAAATCGGGTGACCGATTTACTTCCAGCTAGAATATCAATGGTCACAACCTCAACAGACATTGCAGTGATTGGCAGTGATTACCCACCACAGCTTCCCAGCAGACGCTATCTGCATCACATCTACCCAAACGATCCCGGCAAAATACAGTGGAAAGACCATTACAACAAGAGAGTTCAGAGGGTCCATGTTTCACGAGCAACCGCAATATTTAGCTTGTCATGTACACAGTAGTAATGCCGAAGTGAATCATGAGCGTGCTTCTTAATAAGAGATCGAACGTTAGAATATAGAGAACGAATCTGTTTCCCATCTCCTAATCGGGTTGATATCGACAAAGGTCGTTCGAAGGAAAGAGCTCTCTCAGAAAGAGCTGGTCCGCGCATTAGTATCGCCTTTAAGCAATGTTCCAAATACAAATAGCATTCCTGCGTTTGCTTGCATCTTTCCGGAAGCAAATATCCACGAAAAAAAACACGACAGACTCAGTGACAATGGCAATAAAAGATCAAAAGTTCAACACAATACGATCTTTCGGCTGCACTGCTAATACAATAAGGGGATTTAGATTCATACAATAGGTACGTGTGCTAGGTTTTATGCAACATATCGGATCGGAAAAGCATGCTACCACTTATGTGAAGAAACACGGCAACGTTAAATACGAGCTTAGGTCCTAGCTTGAGATTTGTACGTACTCGCATACAAAAATGTCTCATAAACGTGCTATTGGAATAGTTTTCTTTCACTGTATGCACTAACGTATACACAAGCTCTCAGTCAATATGTGTGTCTTAGCAAACAAAAGTCCTTACAAAAGTAGAAACAAAAGACTGACTTTCTTTGATGATATTGAAGCAGGCCCACAGAAAACGAAACGAAGTGCCTGATAAAAAATCTCCGCGACGTTTATTTCTCTTTAAGGAGATTAAAACTTAACTCTTTGAAAACAAAGCTCGTACCACTCAAACATAATTCGTCCAAAATGAAGAGAGAAAAGCTCAACTGTGTCTTACGGAGCTTGTGCTTGTTTCCGCAACTTTGCTCTTTATGAAGATAGCAAAATGTTTAACAACGACAAGCATACTACCACCAACGCCAACAACAACGCCAACAACGCCAACAACGCCAACAACAACAACAACAACAACAACAACAACAACAACAACAACGACGACGACGACGACGACAACAACAACAACAACAACAACAACAACAACAACAACAACAACAACGACGACGACGACGACGACAACAACAACAACAACAACAACAACAACAACAACAACAACAACAACAACAACAACGACAACAACGACGACAACAACGACGACGACGACAACAACAACAACGACAACAACAATGGCCCGTCATACTCACCCACGCGAAAGCCAAACAAACACCCGCCAAGAGGAGAGACTGCCGATGATGTGCCGTCGGCAAACGGGGCCGCGTTAGACGCACCTGTCCACCTGTACACTACCTATCAGTTGAACAACTGGCTATTACGACGAGCCTAGCTAAACGCCGGTTCGATACTTACCGAAAGCTCCAGTTGAAGCTTGTAAGAAAAAGCCAAATCAGACATTTTGATGATTGATTCGAAAGCCCAAATAAAAAAAAAGACCGTAAAGCCTTATTTTAGAAAAATAACTACTAACGAAGACTTTTTAAGTCCAAAATTGGTCAAGCTGATCAGACCAATCCGCACAGGAGAAATAACTGTCCCAAAATGTAGTGGGGTATTTGAACTCCGAGAAAATGAACTATTTGCACAATCAAATCTTTGTTAGGGGGTGTAATATACCACAAATGCGCAAAATAACTAAATTCATTAAAGCTCTAATTGGCCAAAAGGCCACTGGATTGGAGGAGATTCTCATTAAGATCTTTAAATAAAACAGCCATAGATTAACTGATTTTTTGCACTCGCTTATAACAAAGATATTTATTTATTACATCACAAGGTCTCGACAATCTCAAGCAATATCGCTTACATATTTCATATTCATATTTCGCTTTCATATATTTGTTTTTATTACATATTTCAATATTAGCCATTTATAGTCCAAGCTCAAATGTATTGTCCGTCGTTATAATAAGACAGTACAAACATATTATCCAAACAAATGATTTCATTTTGGAAGCTAACACTTTATTATTAAGCAACAATCAATCATGTTTTGAAGTTAGGGATGACGAAATTGCCGATGAGAATGGCACTAACGACGACGGTGATGATGATGATGATGATAACAGAATATACTGTCTTAAACCAGAAAAATGGAGCGAAAAACTAAGCGAACAGAGGTTGCACAAAAATACATTGTTTGTGTCCCCTAGAACATGCAAGTATTTGGGTCTGTTAGTACGTGGTAATCTAAAATATGATAAACATATAACATCAATATGCTCCTGTTTTTTCACAGTACTATCTATATTTTGCTTCGGCTGCGGTCCGTACGATGGTGTATCTCTCGCGCCTGTAGAGTTACGTACTAGATAGGACTAAAATATGACATCAGCAGCAGGTCCAACCAACGAGCTTCATAAACCCCAGCATAACTATTCTAAACTAGGTTTAAACAATTAGGCAATCTATCAACAACGAATTTTAAGAAAGAGACCAGTCGCGAGAATGTCACACACACAAATTTAAAGGCTTATTCAATGCCTCTTAATTTTACAAACAACTACTTAAAAATCCATTCACAATAAGCACATACAATTACTTACCAAATGGAAACTTTATTCGATGAAAACGGAAGCTGTTTGAGAGTATCATTGTAATGATGAAGTGATCTTCAAACTAGACCCGTAAACCGTTCATTGCGGTTTACCGGCGACTCCAGGTTATATACACTCTGCTCTCAGCAGTAAAAATATATATTGTCACAGACTTCAAGGCCCATTGCGCGCGTCGAGACATATTTTGTACTAAAGTTCTATCAAATAAACATGTTTGTTGTTGAAAAAAAAGTCCTATATGTCAGTCCTTTACTCAGCCTGCTGTAACGACCTATCTGCTAGTGAAATGAATTCTGTTAGAATAACGGTCATGCTAATAACAATGATCATAGTTCATATTTTGTAGCGAGAGGGAAATTACCAAAAATGATTGTATCGAGTTTTTAATCTTGACATCTGTTCACTAAATCTGCAATTGCGAGAGTCCCATCGTAACCCTATCGACAAACCAATCATATCTGATCATCTTCCCCAAAATGATCGTAATTAGATGTGCATTCGGACGAAGCAGTTAACATGATCATATTGTAAAAGTCAGTAATTTTGCGTGAAAGCCAAAATATAAGAATTGCAGTGTCATTTCTTGAGAATTATCTTCAATACAACATTTATTCTGCTTTGAGCTAACGTAGAATTCGATGGATGGAAAATTTTGACTGAATGATGACTGGAACTCTCGCTATATGTAAGGATAAAAGCTCGATACAACCATATATGGCTATTCCGTTCTCAATTCAAAAGAAGACATTTCCACCCCCTCGTTGCATTGAAAAAAAATCGACGAACTGTACTAGAGCTCAACATTTGTTGGGCGATTTCTAGAAATGTTGTATATAAAATATTTTTTATATAATATAACTGGTCTCCGGTCCCAGACCATCTCACGCACTCCTTAGCGATCTAGAAAATGAGATCAGAAAGGTTGTTAAGTCGAAATGGTTTAAGCTCGAAAACTCGGTGCCGAACGCCTACCTGTACACGCACACAGCACGCGGCGGTCTGGACATCCCCTGCCTCCAAACATTTATTCCCAGACTCCGCCTCTCCCGTCTGACAGCACTACAGCACTCCACGCACCCTGGGGTCCAATGGATGCTAACCACCGAGCACTTTAAAAAAAGACCTTGCAAAAACCAGACTTCTTTGCGAGCGCTTGGGAACCTCCATTGAGACCGCTACACAAGAGACTGATTACTTGTCCTAACAACTACACAACACGTTGGATAGGGCACATTTAAAAAAAACACACGAAACGCCCTTTGTACATTACTGGATTAAGGGTATGCCCTACCTGTCTGGTAAAGAGTATTTAAACCTACTAAAGCTCAGGATCAACGCACTTCCAACGCGTGCCAGATTGGCCAAGGGACGCCCGGGCTACAACAAACGTTGTAGGCACGGGTGTCATGCGCCTGAGACGTTCATGTCGCTCAGATGTGCGATACAACGCACAAACAAACTATAAAAAGACATGACGACGTCTGTGATCGCGTGGCGCGTCTTCTCCGCGAGAGGGGTCATGAGGTGGTTCGTGAGCGAGTATTCCGTCGACCGGGCGCACCGGGTCTAAAGTCCGACCTCGTCAAGACAACACCAACCGAGGTGTGGGTTTTAGATGCCGAGGTTTGCGGCCCGAGCAGAGACCTTGCAAAAGCGCGGCAGAACAAGATCACCAAATATGACGTCGAGTCCCTAAGAGCGGCACTCCCCGACCCGCAAAAACCTCGCAGATCCGGATTCATCACTATCTCTATGAGTGGGGTATGGGACTTTGAATCTGCGAGTACACCCTTGGGGCTCGGCATCACGAAGAGGAATCTTATGGATCTTACCGTTTTAACGTTGCAAGGAACCTTGAGGATATACCGCTCGCACCGGGTCCATAAGAGCGGGGGCTACCATCAAGCAAGGACACGGACAGCTGATTCTTAACCTCACGTGACACCTTTTTACCACCATTTTTATTAAGGCGAGCACTGCCGAGTGTGCAAACGTATTGTAAATGATTAATAAATCATCACAATATTTTCTATATATATGTATATATATAAGATATTTATTATATCATATGTATATATATATATATATATATATATATATATATATATAAAGTGTGTTGCAAAAAATTAGCAACTCAAATTTTAAGCGCATGATGTACATGACGAAACACGGGTATAGTGTTAATTTCGTTGCAATCTCACAATCGGTTCATACAAAAAATAAAAGAGTGTGAAAAAACAGTGTTGCAAATTATTAGCAACAATAACATGCTAACAACACAGCTCTTGTTTGTAGAGGATAGTCGATACTACAGCTGATATTCAATCCCGGGGATCAAATGCCAGGAATATTGTCTAGCTAAATCAATCGTTCTATAGCTGCAAAATATTCTACAGCTTAGTCGTTGTTCCAAACTAACGGCGAAGCGTATGTTTAAACCATGGGTCGTACAAAGGATCTCTCGGATAACGAAAAGACAAGAATTGAGGCATATGCTGAGCTCGGTCATACAGTAACTGCTATAGTAACCAGATTAGGACGGCATAAGAGCACCATCAGCATGGAGTGAACCAACTATCTAACAGTGGGCGTAAGCCAGTTTTGACTATTCGAGATCGGCGAAGGATCATACAGTTGGCTACTCATGACCAAATGTCTTCTTCCTGGATCAGGACTACTTTAGGAGTGCCAGTGCACCGATCCACAGTGTACCGAGTGTTAATTTCTGACAAAAACGTGCGATACGCGAAAAGGAAGCTTATGCCGCAACTGCAACCGAAGCACATTGTCGCACGGCGTGAATTTTCGCATAGATACCAAACTTGGGATAACGAGTGGAAAAACATCGTCTTCTCGGATGAAAAGAAATTTAATCTCGATGGCCCTGACGGCTGTCAGTACTATTGGCACGACTTACGGAAGGAACCTAAATGGTTCTCGAAACGTGTGGCCGGTGGTGGTTCTGTGAAATATTAGGGCGCGTTTAGATATAATGGGAAGTCCGATCTAGCCGCGATTGTGGGCCGAAACAATTCCGACAAGTACCAGCGTATAGTCGGTTCCCAGTTAGAAGCCTATTTCCGAAGAATTGGGGTACCTGGCGCAGTTTCTCAACAAGACAGCGCCACGATTCATACCTCGGCTACACTATAGCCTTTTTTCAAGAACAAGGAGTGCCACATTTTGACTGGCGGGCATTGAGTCCAGACCTGAATCCAATCGAAAATCTTTGGGGATATTTGGTGAAGCAGATTTACGCAAATGGTCGACAATATGATAACTTGTCGGACCTCAAAGAAGCTGTCCAGCAAGCATGAACTAGTATTCCACTTTCGTACTTACAACAGCTCATTAACTTCATAAAAGACCAAGTTTACGATTTGATTCAGAAGAAGGGACGAAAACCCCGTTTCAAGAATAGAATATGTAGTATCAAATAAATCATACAGCCCTGCTAAAAATCGAATACGCCGTAAGGCGTTATTGTTGCTAATATTTTGCAACACTGTTTTTTCACACTTTTTTATTTTTTGTATGAACCGATTGTGCGATTGAAATTGCAACGCAATTAACCCCATACTCGTGTTTCGTCATGTACACCATGCGCTTAAAATTTCAAGCAGTTCAAATAAACCAAGCCGAAATTATCACCAAAAAACACGAGTTGCTAATTTTTTGCAACACACTTTATATTTAAAGTAAGAAGGCTATTTCGTTTCAGTTGTTTTGACAAACCAGTTTATTCTGAACTGTAAAACAAGTGGTGTTAACACGTATACATAGACGTGTCGCGCTGCATTTCGTCTACCTTTTTAGTATACGAGTGAGACGAAAATTCGCAAACTCGTAGGTGAACGAATGATTAATGAATAAATATAGAATCATACTATTCTCATTACAAAACCATATAATATGCGTGACACTAATCAGTAGATATCTAGGGCAAGAGACAAAAAATACATATCAACAACCGTAAATTCACATGCATCTATTCTTCGCTTTATTTAGATTTGTCTATCCAAAATGGCTGTGGTTTGACGCACCGTATATACACATCAATTAGTTACAAATAGAATGAAACTTTACATTCTGGCTGGGCGTTTGTATATTTCCAAACTTAAAAAAAAGAATAATAATAATAATAATACTACGCCGTCACTGCCGGGGTTCCCCAAGGATCTGTACTGGGACCAACCCTGTGGAACATAACCTATGATGGAGTACTAAGACTGCCGCATCCCCCGGGAGTTTTTTCTATCGCCTACGCAGACGATCTGGCACTGATCGTTACCGCCAGTGACGAGGATTTGCTCGAAGGTACAGCCAACGGAGCCTTGGCGGATATCCGACAACACCTCCGCACGCTTGGCCTCGAACTGGCTTCACAAAAAACGGAAGCAATCCTTCTAAACGGACTGAAGCGTCCTCCACGCAACCTAAATTTACACCTGGAAGGCCATCCAATAACACCCACGCCCGTGGTTAAGTACCTGGGCGTGATCCTGGATAGAGCTCTCACAGGAACACCTGATGTGCGCTATGCAGCTAAAAAAGCAGCCAAAGCCTCAGCAGAGTTACGGAAAATCCTCCCACGGACCAGAGGGGCAAGCGACTCTCGGCGCCGACTCTTAGCATCAGTAATAGACAGCATCATGCTATACGCCGCACCCTTATGGAAGCGCACTACTACAAGAGCTACAACACGTCGCCTTCTCAACAAGACCCAAAGACCTATGGCGCTTAACCTAACACGAGCAAGTCGCACGGCCTCCACAGCAGCCGTACAGGTACTCTCCAGACAAATTCCCTGGGACTTGAGAGTAAAAGAATTGGCATCAAGAAGCCCTGTAACCAACGTTCTGACGGAGGGCACACTAGTCAGCAGAACCGACACACTAAGCGAATGGAGCCAGCAATGGGAAGCAATCCAGCCGGGCCATCCTGGATATTGGACAAGATCAATACTTCCTGATCTTAAAAAATGGTACAGCCTCAAACACGGCTCGCTTACCTACCCACTCGCGCAACTGTTAACAGGCCATGGTGCCTGTTTTCAGCAGTACCTACACCGCATCGGTAAAACTGACTCCCCTGTATGCCGCATGTGCAACTCGGGGGAGCCGGATGATGTTAGGCACTGCTATGAGCGGTGCTCCTTCTTCGACACTGAGCGAGAGCTATTGTCCCGGAACCTAGGACTGCAGAACCCCCTGACATGCCAGGCCCTTGTAGAGGCGCTCCTCAAAGATCACAAGTCCTGGATTCTAGTAAGAAGATTCGCACAAGGTATCTCTGAGGCGAAAATAACCGCCGCACAAAGCCGAGCAGCCTAAATGGCAAGAAGAGTGGCCAGGCGAAGTAATCTCGAGAAGACAGTACTGCGGCCACCCCCCGTCAAGGGGCAAAGAGGACGACTGGATTTTAGTGGGTGCGAGTCCCACACTACCGAAGCTTTAACAACGTCGCCCGGTGTGCATAACGCATTTTACCAGTTACCTCTATAAAAAAAAAAAAAAAAAATATATAATAATAATAACAAACGATATGTGTAACGAAATGTAAATAGAACACGGTAATTCGTCGCAAAATTTCGCAAACACAGCAATCGAGCCATCGAGTCATCACAATGGTAGAGAAATCGTTGCTCCAGCCTGCCGGTGTTTATTGTACTGGCTCATTCCGTTGCTGAGGAAAACGTTTTCTATAGACGATCGATGCTCCAATGCGGTCAATCACCAGCTCAATCACTTCCCTGAGCAAATCACCGCGCCTGGCAACTAACAACAAACTAGTTTCCTACGCGAGACACCCTCACCCTCGTCTGTGCGCGTGAGGGAATGCTCAATTCAACGTGCAGTTCCAGCCGACAACGGCACTTCCATGATTCGTCACATAAGGTATCATAATATCCACAGACAAAATCACCGCAGCGATTCGCGACACCCACCTCTTTTTTCGTCTTTGATCAACAACACACAGAAAAAAGTGCAACGCTCTAAGGCACGGTAACTACAAACGTACAAGCACGCATTGTCTCGTTCTGTCTCATTCTTTATATATATATATATATATATATATATATATATGCGTGGGTCATACGACAAGTAAGGTATTTTTAATACTTACAATTGTTCTCGCAATGACACTTCCTACTTTTCGAAAGAATTACAAAATTGGAACACTGCTGGACTAAGTGTGCAGAGCTCCAAGAAAAGAAAAATATACATTTTTATTACTTCTGGCTATATATACATATAAATTCCTCTCGGCGGGCTCAAGTTCCACTACTAACACCGCCACGGGTAAAAACAAAGGATTAAACGTAAGCGATCCTAAAGAACATCACGATGCTTTTTAAGCGATCTTGTTCTTGCAGGTTGAGTACGACACACTTGTTATTGGCCGGCTGTCGACGAGTATAATAAACTGATTTCTCTTATGGCGAAATAAAAGTATGACTTTGGCCTGGCGCCGAATAATCACGAATTACCATTCAACACGACGATGGATGTATATATGTACTAAACTCAATGCCATTTTGTAAGATTAACTTAGCGTCAACATTCGTTGACCAGTAAATGAGAGACTTTTGGTGAACTGGTGAGTGCTCAATATGAGAGAGAGAAAGAGAGAAAGAGAGAAGAAACACCTCGACAGTGGCCAGGTATGATGAAGCCGCGAGCTGCCGCGTCGCGTCACCATGGAACGGCTCGATAGGAGACGGACGACTTTCAGTAGTAGAATCTCACGATCATGACAAAGAAGCGCCTCATAGTTGGCCAGTTGCACAGCAAATGAGGACGACGATGATCGACTTAAACGAGTTTTGCGTTAGCAAAAGCTTGCCGACTCAAAAACAAGCACGTCCAGACGCGTCGAGAGCTCCGACCATGACGTTAACCGTAATGAGCTGCAGTGCACTACTGCACTCAATCAAACGCGCTCCACCAATCCACCAAAAAGAACCTTCATCATAGCTGCTGTATGAATCACGTCGGCTGCGAACGTTGTCGTACGTATCCCTCTTGTTGCCATTTACGTGAATGACAGTGATGCAGTAACAGCAACAACAACAACAACTGCGGGCCGCAGTGTGTTGGTGGAAGGCACGGAAAAGCCTTGTGCAAACTGTGCTATAGGGCCTTTGTGATACCTATAAGTGCAGGCACGGGATGTGATGTAACGTGGGAGCCTGGGAAGTTCAGACCACTCCAGTAGACTGTTACTAAAAGGCTCTTCTACTACGCTGCGACCTGTACATTCGCTACAATGAGGTCTTTCATCTCCCTCAAGAGGTCGGTTTGAACCTTGATAATTTCCAACAGCCGAGGTACGCTGGCCTTTTTCAACTGCGATGACACCGACGTGCCGGCTATGGCGTCGGACTCCTCCGACTTCTCGTCGAGTTGTTCGCCATGGCCAAGCTTTTCCACAAGCGCTTTGTACCTGGAAAGACAAGAAAAACGACGGTAGCAGAACACCTGTGAGAACTACGGACGGGTTGTTTGTAGCCGTGCCATCGCCAAAACGTGTTGACATGTGACTGATGTGAGCGCGAGGTCTGCTTAAGGACCGCCGAGCCACCGTTAAGAATTCACGCTGAACAGCGCTTTAATGGCGCTTATGATACACCTTCGACGCGGGGAGGCCGAAAACGGAAGGTAAACGACGTAATAATGTAAAAAAGCGCATATATATATTATCCAATTAAATAATAAATTCCGGTAAACAGCGTCATCATGTAAAAAAGCGCATATATATATATATATATATATATATATATATATATATATATATATATATATATATATATATATAGAGAGAGAGAGAGAGAGAGAGAGGAATAACGGCTAAATCAATTCATTCGTCACACCTGTCGGTAATAGTACAGATGCACGAGCCACCTGTCATAGACCCATCAGGTCTATGACAGGTGGCTCGTGCGCGCGTTATATATATATATATATATTTTTTTTTTTGCCGTTCGATTCGGCAGAGTGTGGTCGTGTTTCTGTTGGCTCCAGTAAAATAGATTGTTCCCTGAGTTTTGACTTCAACGTTTGCAGTGATAATTGCATCAACGATTGTGCGTGTACTGAGTGGTCGACGGGTGCATAGTGCATACTTGGAGACAGTGTGGTTGCGTCTCTGAGAAATCGGATTTCTCTGAGCCTCTAGCTGACCGAGTTCGATTTGCTAGAGTCATCGCAGGTCTACACATTGTTGCAGAAGACGTGGTAGTTTAGGAGTTACGAGAGCTAACTGGTCTATTGGCCTATTGGCAGTGCCCTCGACTACCACTCAACGGGACCGAGTTCGATACCCACGTGAGGGCGTTTTTTTTTTGTTATCATATTATCCTTTTTTTAGTTTTCGTCACTCGCAGTCGTGCTGCGATGTCGGACGAGGCCAATCGGAGGAACCCCCCGGATAGCCTAGATATATCTAGGCTGCGGTGCAATTCGCGTGTGGCCGGTAACACCGTGTCATGTAGCGTGCCAACTTCCGCTGAACAAGTAGCTGACTCGAGCTCTAGCGCAACGATGGATGCGTCGAAATGTGGTGATGAATTGTCTTCGGGTGTCGCCGGGTTGGCAGCCGCGCCAGACGCTCCCCCTAGAAGCAATACTGCCTTTGGCACAACACGGAGAAAGTGTTCGCTTACCGAGGCCGGGAACGACGGACAGCCAGAGACTCATCCTGAAGATGGCTTTTCCGTGGTGATCTCACGCAGAGTGAAGAGTGCAATTTCTCGCGAACAGCGCCAACTAGAGAAACTCAAGAGCGACATTTCATCGGGATCTCTCAATACCTTTAAGGTTATTATTCGCAAGAACTGCCCGGACAATTCAAGTCCCAGTGACTTTGCGGAAGGCTCGATGCTACGTCTCTTCAAAGAAATATACACCATCTCACCGGGCAGCAAGATATCAAGGGGAACGGCGGAATTCTCGTGTGGGTCAACAGTGTGGAAGCCGCTAAAAGTCTGTTGCAACTGACAGTTCTTGGTGGAGTTTCCGTATCGGCTGTTTACCCCGCCTTGACGAGTTTCAAAGCAAGGATCCAAGGCGTAAACGTGGCTTTTACCGACGACGAGATACGAGACGAGCTAAGTAGTGCTGGAGTTACAGCTGTGCGGCGCCTCTACCACTCAACGCAAGCAGGTAAAATACCGCTCAATAAGGTGATTTTAACATTTGACCGCCAGCCACCAGCGTCAATTTTTCTAGGTTTTAAGGTTCACCCGGTGATACTTGAACCAGACCAGCCCAAACTGTGCTTTAACTGTCAAAGAGCGGGTCATTTTGCTGACAGATGCACTCTGCGAAGGGCTTGCAAAAAGTGTGGCAAGTCAGACCACCTGGCTGCGGAGTGTCCTAATCCTTCGAGATGTGTCAACTGCAACGGGTCTCACGCGGCTGGTTCCCCCACTTGTCCACGTTTAACCTACCTTCGTGAGAAGAACCGAATTATCATGGAAGCTAGGACGCTTCGACAGGTGCAGACGGTTAATCCATCTGCAGTTATCACAGAAGAAGCGCAGTGCCCGGTTCCTGTGGGAGACTCTACAGGGGGCGTCACGGATGACAAACCGTCATACGCTGCAGTCTTGCGGGGCATCTCGTTGACTCAAGATGGAAGCGCTCCGCACGTTCTTTTGCCCAGACCTCGGCGCCTTCCTCGGCGCAAGCCTAGATATAGTAGAGTAAGCTCGGTCACTCGACCGCGGCCTTTGACACGGAGGGTGCGAAAGCACAATTTAAGAAAGCGACGCCACCAGGCAGTATCGGAACCACCTTGTCGGACCTGGCAAAAGTACTCCAGGGTATTAGTCCTGACCTGGCAGCCACACTCACGACGATTGCCGAAGCATTAAAGCCGTTATTAGCTTTGCTGCCGGTAGTTGATAAGCTAAAGAACTTTTCCTTATAATGGAAGACCGCAGCTCTACCAGCAACCTAGCGATGCCACGAAACGTTCCTAGCGACGCTGAGCAGGACCTAAACAGGGTCGCTTGTTCCGTGTGTAACAACATATATACAAGAAGAGGACTTTCTAGGCACATGTCCGCCAGACACCCCGGCGCCGGGGTCATAGAAGTAGCGCCAACCACTGGCACATTGGCCACCTCGGAGGAACTGGTCGGACACATTCAGAATACCATACGACATGCAAGGCTAGTCCGGGTGTTGCCCAAGGCTGTCAGGGCGTCCGTCGCGGACGAGCTCACTAAAGTTCTATTGAAGGTCGCCTTAAACAACGACATTGAGGCCTGGCACTCACTGTTTTCTTTCGCGCCGGTGGTGCTTGCCCTTCCGCAAATCCGAAACGACACGCGCTCTCTCACAGTGATTATCAAAAAGAACCTTCGCGATTTTTCGCAGGGTCTAAGGATTGAGAACATCTACACCATAAAACTAGGACGACTACCAGGAGGGACCCCGAAGATGAGATCTGTAGACGTGCCATAGTCAAGCTCTCCGAAGGGGACGCCACTGGCGCCGCCAGACTCATTGGCTCTACAGATACATTTATATGTCAATCCGAAGGCCTTGAATCTCTTCGAGAAAAACATCCGCAAGCCCCCTCGGACCTTTGCTTGCCATCTCGTCCCCCGACTATGCTACCATCCACTACCTCTAGCGACCAAGTGCGCCTGGCCGTGAGATCCTTTCCTAGGAGCTCTGCAGCTGATCTTGACTTCCTTAGGCCTCGACTTCTTCAGGACCTCCTGTCCGCTGTCTTAGGATCCGTCGCCGATAGACAGGCAGATGCACTGGCAAAGGTGGTAGACATTCTTCGGTGGGGGTCTCCCCCTATAGCCCTTCAACCTATTATATTTGGGGCACGACTATTTGCTCTCAAGAAGAAAGACGGATCTATCCGCCCGATAGCATGCTCGTCCACACTCCGAAGGTTGGCTTCAAAAATAGGGTGCGCTGCCAACAAAGCTGAAATATTATCGGCAATTGGCCACCATCAGCTGGGTTTTGCAACTACTGGCGGCACGGAGATCGGAATTCATACCTCTCGTGCATTTATAAACTCCCGCAGTAGCCCGACTGTCTTGGTGAAGCTGGATTTTAGGAATGCCTTTAATAGCGTCAGAAGAGACCACTTGCTAAACGCGGTGAAATGCTACGCCCCGCAAATGTTTCACCAGGTACATGCGGCTTATGCTCAACCGTCGCACTTGGTTCTGCCACACGCGACTATATCTTCGCAGTCGGGCCTCCAACAAGGAGACCCTTTAGGTCCACCGCTGTTCTGCCTGTGCGTAAAGAACTTGATCGACTCCTTACAAAGTCCTCTAAATGCCTGATACCTAGACGACGGTGTGCTTGGAGGTGACCTAGCTACGGTAGTCGGTGATATCCACAGAGTCCTGGATTTCGAGAGGGTGAGTGGTCTATCCCTAAACCCTGGGAAATGCGAGGTCTACATCACGGGCCCCGAGGATATGATCTCGCCGGATATATCGGAACTATGCCATCTCCTTCCCGATTGCAAGGTAGTCCAGAAGAGTGACATTGAGCTTCTCGGGGTTCCTCTTTGCCAAGAGGGGCTACCTGGGGCTCTAGACGCGTGGAGAGAAAACTGGAACTGCTCCTGAACGTACGCCTCTCACCCGATGCAGGCTTGCAGGCTCTGCTTCCCATATCCTTAGGTGGACTGGGAATGCCAGACGCAGTAGCGTTGGCTGGGCCTGCCATCGTCTCATCTATGTCCCAGGCATTGGAAAGGGCCAAACGGTTACTGGACGATACAGGTCAAAGTGTATACGATCACACTTTGGCAGGCTTACTTGAGAGATTAGCCTTTCTGTGCGGTGCCATACCCACTGACACCCTTTCCCAGAAAGGCTGGTCGACCCCACTGCAGGAGAAGACGTTTGCGCATCTCCTTGAGCAGGCCCCCACTACGACTGACAAGGCCAGGCTACGGGCGGTCTCCTCAAAAAGTGCCGGGGCCTGGTTACAGGCTCTCCCCAGTGCTCAGTTAGGCACTCTATTAGATGACGAGACTGTTCGGATTAGTGCGGGGCTACGCCTGGGGACAGCTCTCGTAATCCCCCACCAATGTAAATGCGGCGATCAAGTGGGGCCACTGGCACACCATGGCCTCTCTTGTGCCTTAAGCTCAGGTCGTCGAGCCCGACACGCCGCTTTTAACGAGACATTTAGCCGAGCTTTGAGGTCGGCCGGCTTTCCTTGCATTCTCGAGCCTCCTGGCCTCTGCAGGAATGATGGAAAGCGACCGGACGGGCTGACACTAACGTCCTTCGAGATGGGTCGCATGCTGGTATGGGATGCAACCGTTACTGAGTCATTAGCCCCCTCAATGGTCAGTGCGGGAGCGGAACATGCTGGACACGCGTCTATGTTGGCGGAAGCGAACAAGTGCAGAAAGTGTGCCAGTATCACTTACCCCACGACTTTCGTCCACTGGCATTCGAGACATTAGGGGGACCTGGCCCGAAGACGCATAAACTTATTCAACGTGTCGGCAAGGCGCTCAATCGTTCGACAGGGGACCCTAGAGCTGTCGAGTACCTGCACCAGAGACTATCGTTGGACATTCAGCGGGGTAACGCCGCCTCTGTGCGTGGAACTCTGCTAGACTGGACCCGCCCGAACCTGGAGGATATGTGACGTTTCCACTTGATTTATCTGGTGTACACGTTCATAAGGATACAATTGTTGCCTCTTGCATATAAGCAAATAAAACTGTAACAAATAAAAAAAAATTATATATATATATATATATATATATATATATATATATATATATATATATATATATATATATATATATATATATATATATATATATATATATATATATGGATGTTCGACCTTTCAAGTTCCTTGCGGGTGTCGGCGAGCTCGGCCTTGAGGTTGGTCTCATCCTCTTTCGCCCATTCGACCTTGTCCTCGAGATGATTCAGCTTCTTTTCGAGCTCGAACTCTCTCAGCTGCATCGATTCCTTGATCTCGTCCATCTCTTTGCGAGCGCGTTCGCAGTTGGGACACGACATCGCCATTATGCCGCGTTGAGGCTATACAGCTGCGGTAGTTGCCGAAACACTAGACACCTACGTTGGTGGGAACAGCCATACATCAACATTAACAACAGCAGCAACAACAACAACAACGTCAACAACAGCAACAACAACAGCAACAACAACAACGTCAACAGCAGCAACAACAACGTCAACAACAAAAATACCGCCCCCCACAACAATCCCTTCTCACACGATCTTACAGCAGCTGATCTACTCAAACACGACAAAATAGGCCAAAAACACCTTTGCTGTTCGTTGTTTTCGCCTGCACTGCTGCGAGACGCGGCAGGTTCAGAAGTTATACATAACAGTTAAATAGGCCAGCCCAGCGCCGGCGGGTTGCCTCGACGGTTACAGCGGCGAAGCCGGCCGATCACAACCACACACAATAAAACAAACGTAATAATACTGAACGGCTCTGAAACGGCTGCGGCCGATAAAAGAAACAAAAAACAGTTGCGTTAATAATGATCCTCACATTGAGAATGGACGGGACATCCTATTCGGCAACTCCGGCAAAATGATGATCGACATATATATATATATATATATATATATATATAGACGCGGATACGCTATTGTCAAGAGATCAACGCACTTCCATCGCGTGCCAGATTGGCCAAGGGACGCCCGGGCTATAACAAACGTTGTAGGCACGGGTGTCATGCGCCTGAGACGTTGGCTCATGTCGCTCAGATGTGCGATACAACGCACAAACAAACTATAAAAAGACATGACGACGTCTGTGATCGCGTGCCGCGTCTTCTCCGCGTGAGGGGTCATGAGGTGGTTCGTGAGCGAGTATTCCGTCGACCGGGCGCACCGGGTCTAAAGTCCGACCTCGTCAAAACAACACCAACTGAGGTTTGGGTTTTAGATGCCGAGGTTTGCGGCCCGAGCAGGGACCTCGCAAAAGCGCGCCAGAACAAGATCACCAAATATGACGTCGAGTTCCTAAGAGCGGCGCTCCCCGACCCGCAAAAACCTCGCAGATCCGGATCCATCACTATCTCTATGAGTGGTGTATGGGACTTTGAATCTGCGAGTACGCTCTTGGGGCTCGGCATCACGAAGAGGAATCTTATGGATCTTACCGTCTTAACGTTGCAAGGAACCTTGAAGATATACCGCTCGCACCGAGTCCATAAGAGCGGAGACCATCAAGCAAGGACACGGACAGCTGATTCTTAACCTCAAGTGACACCTTTTTACCATTATTTATATTAAGGGCACTGCCGAGTGTGCAAACGTATTGTAAATGACTAATAAATCATCACAATATTTTCTATATATATGTATGAATAAGATATTGATTATATCATATGTGTATATATATATATATATATATGATATTTATATATATGTATATATAAATATATATATAAAGTGTGTTGCAAAAAATTGGCAACTATGTTTTTTGGTGATAATTTCGGCTTAGTTTATTTGAATGGCTTCAAATTTTAGCGCATGATGTACGTGACGAAACACGGGTATGGTGTTTATTTCGTTGCAATCTCACAATCGGTTCATACAAAAAATAGTGTGAAAAAACAGTGTTGCAAATTATTAGCAACAATAAGATACTAACAACACAGCTCTTGTTTGTAGAGGATAGTCGATACTACAGCTGATATTCAATCCCGGGGATCAAATGTCAGGAATATTGTCTAGCTAAATCAATCGTTCTATAGCTGCAAAATATTTTACAGCTTAGTCGTTGTTCCAAACTAACGGCGAAGCGTATTTTTAAACCATGGGTCGTACAAAGGATCTCTAGGATAACGAAAAGACAAGAATTGAGGCATATGCTGAGCTCGGTCATACAGTAACTGCTATAGTAACCAGATTAGGACGGCATAAGAGCACCATCAGCAGGTTCTTACACCCTGGAGTGAACCAACTATCTAACAGTGGGCGTAAGCCAGTTTTGACTATTCGAGATCGGCGAAGGATCATACAGTTGGCTACTCATGACCAAATGTCTTCTTCCAGGATCAGGACTACTTTGGGAGTGCCAGTGCACCGATCCACAGTGTACCGAGTGTTAATTTCTGAAAAAAACGTGCAATACGCGAAAAGGAAGCATATGCCGCGACTGCAACCGAAGCACATTGTCGCACGGCGTGAATTTTCGCATAGATACCAAACTTGGGATAACGAGTGGAAAAACATCGTCTTCTCGGATGAAAAGAAATTTAATCTCGATGGCCCTGACGGCTGTCAGTACTATTGGCACGAGTTACGGAAGGAACCTAAATGGTTCTCGAAACGTGTGGCCGGTGGTGGTTCTGTGAAATATTAGGGCGCGTTTGGATATAATGGGAAGTCCGATCTAGCCGCGATTGTGGGCCGAAACAATTCCGACAAGTACTAGCGTATCGTCGGTTCCCAGTTAGAAGCCTATATCAGAAGAATTGGGGGACCTGACGCAGTTTTTCAACAAAACAGCGCCACGATTCATACCTCGGCTAGCACTATAGCCTTTTTTCAAGAACAAGGAGTGCCACTTTTTGACTGGCCGGCATCGAGTCCAGACCTGAATCCCATCGAAAATCTTTGGGATATTTGGTGAAACAGATTTACGCAAATGGTCAACAATATGATAATTTGTCGGACCTCAAAGAAGCTGTCCAGCAAGCATGAACTAATATTCCACTTTCGTACATACAACAGCTCATTAACTTCATGAAAGACCAAGTTTACGATTTGATTCAGAAGAAGGAACGAAAACCCCGTTTCAAGAATAGAATATGTAGTATCAAATAAGTCATACAGCCCTGCTAAGAATCGAATATGCCGTAGGGCGTTATTGTTGCTAATATTTTGCAACACTGTCTTTCACTTTTTTTATTTTTTGTATGAACCGATTGTGCGACTGAGATTGCAACGAAATTAACCCCATACTCGTGTTTCGTCGTGTACACCATGCGCTTAAAATTTCAAGCAGTTCAAATAAACCAAGCCGAAATTATCACCAAAAAACATGAGTTGCTAATTTTTTGCAACACACTTTATATATAAAGTAAGAAGGCTATTTCGTTTCAGTTGTTTTGACAAGCCAGTTTATTCTGAACTGTAAAACAAGTGGTGCTAACACGTATACATAGACGTGTCGCGCTGCATTTCGTCTACCTTTTTAGTATACGAGTGAGACGAAAATTCGCAAACTCGTAGGTGAACGAATGATTAATGAATAAATACAGAATCATACTATTCTCATTACAAAACCATATAATCTGCGTGACACTAATCAGTAGATATCTAGGGCAAGAGACAAAAAATACATATCAACAACCGTAAATTCACATGCATCTATTCTTCGCTTTATTTAAATTTGTCTATCCAAAATGGCTGTGGTTTGACGCACCGTATATACACATCAATTAGTTACAAATAGAATGAAACTTTACATTCTGGCTGGGCGTTTGTATATTTCCAAACTTAAAAAAAGAATAATAATAATAACAAACGATAACAAATGTAAATAGAACACGGTAATTCGTCGCAAAATTTCGCAAACACAGCAATCGAGCCATCGAGTCATCACAATGGTAGAGAAATCGTTGCTCCAGCCTGCCGGTGTTTATTGTACTGGCTCATTCCGTTGCTGAGGAAAACGTTTTCTATAGACGATCGATGCTCCAATGCGGTCAATCACCAGCTCAATCACTTCCCTGAGCAAATCACCGCGCCTGGCAACTAACAACAAACTAGTTTCCTACGCGAGACACCCTCACCCTCGTCTGTGCGCGTGAGGGAATGCTCAATTCAACGTGCAGTTCCAGCCGACAACGGCACTTCCATGATTCGTCACATAAGGCATCATAATATCCGCAGACAAAATCACCGCAGCGATTCGCGACACCCACCTCTTTTTTCGTCTCTGATCAACAACACACAGAAAAAAGTGCAACGCCGCACAACTCTTTGGACTTACTACGACGGACCTAAATACTAAACGCGGTCTAAGGCACTGACTGAAAATCAGGTGTGGTGGCTAACCGCCTGTCCGGTGTGCAAGCCGGTTTGTTCTGTAGCTCCGCGTTTAGTTCCTGCCTCCTCCTTTCAATAATAACAACAACGTTGCAATTAAGCAACTGCCCACTGACGCTCTAAGGCACGGTAACTACAAGCACGTATTGTCTCGTTCTCTTTCATTCTTTATATATATATATATATATATATATATATATATATGCGTGGGTCATTCGACAAGTAAGGTATTTTTAATACTTACAATTGTTCTCGTCATGACACTTTCTACTTTTCGAAAGAATTACAAAATTGGAACACTGCTGGACTAAGTGTGCAGAGCTCCAAGAAAAGAAAAATATACATTTTCATTACTTCTGGCTATATATATATATATATATATATATATATATAAATTCCTCTCGGCGGGCTCAAGTTCCACTACTAACACCGCCACGGGTAAAAACAAAGGATTAAACGTAAGCGATCCTAAAGAACATCACGATGCTTTTTAAGCGATCTTGTTCTTGCAGGTTGAGTACGACACACTTGTTATTGGCCGGCTGTCGACGAGTATAATAAACAGATTTCTCTTATGGCGAAATAAAAGTATGACTTTGGCCTGGCGCCGAATAATCACGAATTACCATTCAACACGACGATGGATGTATATATGTACTAAACTCAATGCCATTTTGTAAGATTAACTTAGCGTCAACATTCGTTGACCAGTAAATGAGAGACTTTTGGTGAACTGGTGAGTGCTCAATATGAGAGAGAGAAAGAGAGAAAGAGAGAAGAAACACCTCGACAGTGGCCAGGTATGATGAAGCCGCGAGCTGCCGCGTCGCGTCACCATGGAACGGCTCGATAGGAGACTGACGACTTTCAGTAGTAGAATCTCACGATCATGACAAAGAAGCGCCTCATAGTTGGCCAGTTGCACAGCAAATGAGGACGACGATGATCGACTTAAACGAGTTTTGCGTTAGCAAAAGCTTGCCGACTCAAAAACAAGCACGTCCAGACGCGTCGAGAGCTCCGACCATGACGTTAACCGTAATGAGCTGCAGTGCACTACTGCACTCAATCAAACGCGCTCCACCAATCCACCAAGAAGAACCTTCATCATAGCTGCTGTATGAATCACGTCGGCTGCGAACGTTGTCGTACGTATCCCTCTTGTTGCCATTTACGTGAATGACAGTGATGCAGTAACAGCAACAACAACAACAACAACAACAACAACTGCGGGCCGCAGTGTGTTGGTGGAAGGCACGGAAAAGCCTTGTGCAAACTGTGCTATAGGGCCTTTGTGATACCTACAAGTGCAGGCGGCACGGGATGTAATGTAACGTGGGAGCCTGGGAAGTTCAGAACACTCCAGTAGACTGTTACTAAAAGGCTCTTCTACTACGGTGCGACCTGTACATTCGCTACAATGAGGTCTTTCATCTCCCTCAAGAGGTCGGTTTGAACCTTGATAATTTCCAGCAGCCGAGGTACGCTGGCCTTTTTCAACTGCGATGACACCGACGTGCCGGCTATGGCGTCGGACTCCTCCGACTTCTCGTCGAGTTGTTCGCCATGGCCAAGCTTTTCCACAAGCGCTTTGTACCTGGAAAGACAAGAAAAACGACGGTAGCAGAACACCTGTGAGAACTACGGACGGGTTGTTTGTAGCCGTGCCATCGCCAAAACGTGTTGACATGTGACTGATGTGAGCGCGAGGTCTGCTTAAGGACCGCCGAGCCACCGTTAAGAATTCACGCTGAACAGCGCTTTAATGGCGCTTATGATACACCTTCGACGCGGGGAGGCCGAAAACGGAAGGTAAACGACGTAATAAAGTAAAAAAGCGCATATATATATATATATATATATATATATATATATATGTATATATATATATATATATATATATATATATATATATATATATATATTATCCAATTAAATAATAAATTCCGGTAAACAACGTAATCATGTAAAAAAGCGCATACATATATATATATATATATAGAGAGAGAGAGAGAGAGAGAGAGAAAGAGAGAGAGGAATAACGGCTAAATCAATTCATTCGTCACACCTGTCGGTAATAGTACAGATGCACGAGCCACCTGTCATAGACCTATCAGACAAGTTGTTATACATATATATATATATATGGATGTTCGACCTTTCAAGTTCCTTGCGGGTGTCGGCGAGCTCGGCCTTGAGGTTGGTCTCATCCTCTTTCGCCCATTCGACCTTGTCCTCGAGATGATTCAGCTTCTCTTCGAGCTCGAACTCTCTCAGCTGCATTGATTCCTTGATCTCGTCCATCTCTTTGCGAACGCGTTCGCAGTTGGGACACGACATCGCCATTATGCCGCGTTGAGGCTATACAGCTGCGGTAGTTGCCGAAACACTAGACACCTACGTTGGTGGGAACAGCCATACATCAACATTAACAACAGCAGCAACAACAACAACAACAGCAACAACGTCAACAACAGCAACAACAGCAACAACAACAACAGCAACAACGTCAACAGCAGCAACAACAACGTCAACAACAAAAAGACCGCCCCCCACCACAATCCCTTCTCACACGATCTTACAGCAGCTGATCTACTCAAACACGACAAAATAGGCCAAAAACACCTTTGCTGTTCGTTGTTTTCGCCTGCACTGCTCCGAGAAGCGGCAGGTTCAGAAGTACATAACAGTTAAATAGGCCAGCCCAGCGCCGGCGGGTTGTCTCGACGGTTACAGCGGCGAAGCCGGCCGATCACAACCACACACAATAAAACAAACGTCTAATAATACTGAACGGCTCTGAAACGGCTGCGGCCGATAAAAGAAACAAAAAACAGTTGCGTTAATAATGATCCTCACATTGAGAATGGATGGGACATCCTATTCGGCAACTCCGGCAAAATGATGATCGATATATATAAATATACATATATATACATATATATATATATATATATATATATATATATATATATATACGCGGATACGCTATTGTCGAGAGATACATAAAACGACTAAACAGAGATCACTGTACTACTGGCTTCCTCGAATGAAATGTCGAGACAAGCTGACGACAACAATAAATAAAAGTATCACCTTCGAAAAAAAAATGTTATATGCATACTCGGTATACGAGTGAAATGATGTGATAATGGTAAAAACATTAGAAAATAAATGGACTGATTCGCCCTGCCTGTTAAGTCAGTCAGCCTTGACAAGATGTTATACATATGTAGGTACTGTTGACTAACTGAAACTACGTTGGAATCCATCGGCTAATGGTGACATACTACTAACCGTTGATGAACTATGTAAATCGATACACAAATAACCATGATTCTATTCCTACGGTTAAACAGAGACAAGCGTGGCTGTGCTCGCTAGGAGGATTCCAGATATCACACAAAGTTCCACTTTTTGGTCAGCTGGACTTGGTTACTATATAAGCAAACACACAATGTCGCATGAATAAAATAAATTAAGAATAGATTACATCATAACATAGTGAAACGAAAACACGCACCAACGGTAACTGCCAATAACGAAACGTAACATTCAGCAGCAACAACAACATCAACAACAACGACGACAACAACAATACTACTAATATTTGTATTAACAACAGCAACAACAACTGTGATAAATAACTAAGGATTAATGATAATAATAAATATTAATCATATATGTGTAACCAAAATTATGAAGGTGCCAAACGAGCCGACCACAAAAACGGCACTTTTCTACAGAGCAATAAAGCGAAAGAGCACTTGCTCGTATGAAACGTACGTTCTATCTAACAAAAGCTCGGTGAATTTCGGTGGATTGCCACACCAATTGCGCGCTACCTGCTGGCTGCGTTCAGTTGTTGGTGTTGTGTTGGTGTTGTTATTGCTGTCGTTGTTGTCGTTGTTGTTGTTGTTGTCGTTGTTGTTGTTGTTGTTGGTGTTGTTGTTGTTGCGGTTTCCAAAAGATCAACAACTACCGCAACAACAACATCGACAACAACAACGATGGCAACTTCAACAAGAAAAACAAGAGCTACACAAAGACACACACCTCGTGTTCAATCGCGCTGTCAATTTCAAGCGCTCAGCCGGCAAATCAACAACAACGCACGCTCTGTCGCACAACGTCGAATCAACATTAACAACTAAGTTAGATAGATTCAGTTGACAGTTGGCCAGCGAGATAAATAGATGGAAATATAGATAAATATGTACATGACAGTATATCACCCTGAGTGGTTGGGCGCTTGGTTGCTGATAGAGAATGGAGAAGGAGGAACAGGAACAGGAGGAAGCTTGTAGCTTGTAGTTGCCGGTTAGTTCAGTTGTCAGTCGGCGAATGAATTAAATCGAGCTAGTTAGTGAGCTGGTTAGACAGACTGGGTGAGTTACGACGCGTCCTGCTTTGAACTGAACTGTTCAGTTCATAGCAGTTACGGCAGCAGCAGCAACAGCAGCAGCAATAATCATCGTACGAACCCCAACAGTGACGAATTGAAAGGTTAAAGATGATCGGATTTTTGCGGTGCCGGTACGGTATGGGTAGCTAGGTCTCAGCTTCGATGTAATGCCAAAGTAATACCGAGCCTGGGGGGTGGGGAGGAATCCGGGTTTAGTGGGTTTGCGAGTCTCACACTAGTCACGCAGGCTGCTAGTGGCGCATGTGCATCATGCATTCCCGAAACCTCCCAGAAAAAAAAAAAAAAAAAGCTAGGTCTGTCTGTTCGTCTGGCTATTTGTCCGGCTGTCTACCTGCCTGCGTATAACTAAGTGATAACTACTACGAGATCGAGAACTAGTCGTTAGGTAGGTTAACTGTTAGAGATGCTTGTCCAGCTTGTCGTGAACATCAATCGGCTTGTAGACATCGGGACGTCAACGTATCGACGGGTGGTGTCACTTTGCCACTTTTTGCAGATCGAGTTAGTAACGATCACGAGCACGTTATTGTTATTGTTGTTCTGGTTGTTGCTGTCGATGTTGTTGTTCTCGATGCTGCTGCTGCTGTTTTTGTTGTTGCTGTTGCTGTTGTGGTCGACAAACACCACAACGACGACGACAAAAAACCGCCACACATTGACAAGACAACACAAGAGTCCGTTGCTATTTCTCCACTCACTAGCCTCATTCAAACGAAATAGAGCTCCTCCTTCCTAAAACTATCATCATTCTCACCAATCAATCACGACGCTAGTCAAGCGACGTCAAAATAGAGACGTTTTCGATATTCCGATTCGATTGCTCTTGCTGAGCCGATCGAATCGGAATCGACTAACAGCAGGCAGCGAACGGCACTGCGGTCGATTATCTCGTTGTTTTTGTCGAGTCAAGATTAATTCTCACGACTTCTACTGATATCGAATTGTGCGTGTGTGTTATTCCGTGAGCAGTCTTATTCTTCATGCGCTATTCGATGAGTATTCTCGTTGTTGTTCAAATGCTATTATTTTTGATGAGTACTCTTGTTGTTGTTCATATGCTATTATTCTTGATGAGTATTCTTGTTGTTGTTCATATGCTATTATTCTTGATGAGTATTCTTGTTGTTGTTCATATGCTATTATTCTTGATGAGTATTCTTGTTGTTGTTCATACGCTATTATTCTTGATGAGTATTCTTGTTGTTGTTCATATGCTATTATTCTTGATGAGTATTCTTGTTGTTGTTCATATGCTATTATTCTTGATGAGTATTCTTGTTGTTGTTCATATGCTATTATTCTTGATGAGTATCTTGTTGTTGTTCATATGCTATTATTCTTAACTCTCTTCATATGCCATTACGTGAGTATTCTTACTCTCTTTCGCTGCCACTTCGTGAGTAGTCCTACTTTTCATATGCTATTCGATGACTAATCCCATTCTCGTATCAGCATGAGTATGATAATTCTTCTTCTTCTTATTATTATTATTATTATTATTATTATTATTATTATTATTATTATTATTATTATTATTATTATTATTATTATTATTATTATTATTATTATTATTATTATTATTATTCGTATTATTATCATTAATACTATTATAATTATTATTAATCAACTACCTACACCTCTGTAGCACCGAGTTAACTCGCACAAACTCACACAGATAGACAGACAGACGTCCAGAACGATAAATAAATCGACGGACAGCCAGGAGGCGCACTTGTTCACAAATAGCGACCTTGCAGGTAAGAAGGCAACTTCCGTAGGTGAATTCGATGATCGTTGTCCTCGATGAAATTGTGATCGTTGTTGCTGTTGTTGTTGTTGTTGGCGTCGTCGTAGAATATCTTTGCTTGGCTGGCACGCGGCGGTAGTTCCTCTGGTTGCGGTGGCCTTTCACCTTTGCCGATTCTCCTTGCCGTGCCGCCCAAAAGTCCCAACTGATCTACAGCCAGACAGACAGATAGACAAACATACGATCAAAAACAGACTCTCTCCATCTCCCAGCGACTGTGTGGGTCCTTTCCTTATTTCCTTCCTCTTTGTCTGCTGCTCATTGTTGCTGGCTCCAAGGCCTACATAACAGCAACAACAACAACAACAACAGCAACAACCACAACAGCAACCCTTTCTCTCTTTTAGTAGCTGCCTTCCGCCGTGCACCACCACAATAACGGCAGCAACAATAACATCAACAATAACGGCAGCAGATGGCACGAATTTCGCCTCGCCGCTATATACCTTCTCCGATTTCAAAATTTGGCGCCAAACGTATACACGCGCGCGCGGAGAGGGGTGGGGATACGCAGTCGACGCATCACAGTTACGAAGTACTCTAGCACTTCGTAACTGTGATGCGTAGATAGATAGGTTTTGCTATTCTCATGAGTGGCTTACATTTGTACATAGGTTCACAGCTCCTCAAAGCCATCAAAGGCTAGTATGGAGTGCTGCTGCTACAGTTTGTTGTAGAAGCAAATTCGTGCAGCAAAATTTGAGGACGATTCGTTGTTATTACCTGCAGAAGGGGCAACAACGTTTATATTCGCATATTATTAAGCATGTACGTACGAAAGTAAAATTCTGAACAATACGTCTGCCGTGACAAAGCGATGCCAGTGAAAATTCTTCTTCTACCTTACCACATATGAACAGTGGTGGTTAGTAGTTCGTCAAATGAAATTCAGGCAGCAGAACTAAATTCAACGAGATTGGTAAAATCATCTCTCTGTCGGCTGGCGGTTGTCTACTTACGAGAGCGGTGAAATTTGGGGGATCTAGAGGGCGGACGTTTGTGGTCGACTGAACAAATCGCTCATGGTTTCAAGGCCCACATACCGTTTACAAGTTGTTACCAAAATTCAGGCAAAACATTCTTGTTAGGAGAGTTGCGTGGCCTCGCCGTTACATGGCGTTTGTTATGTGCGCTGCTTCCGAATACGTGGGGCGAGTACCAGTGATAATTAGATATTCGTATCTATCTTCACGTATCTGGTACGCAAAGACAGGCTTGATTCATATCTCGTTATCCGGTCATACAAGCTGCCCAGTGGTGTATTAATGTAAGCGTCGAAGATTGTAGGCTTTGATTAGTGTGAGTAATTCATTTGCGTGGAGAGCCGCTGGAGCACATGACGCAATGACATCGTACGGGACGACACGGGTTATCGAAAACTAGCCTGTCCTGAAATACTAGCATAGAAGAACGTTTCTTTTTAACGTGTAGGTGCATATGTGTGGTCAGCGCAGCACAGTGTGTGAGTATGCGCGGTCAGCACATCTAAGACGTTAAGTTAATTTTGTTCGCACTATTACAACTGTGGTGAGTTAAGATCACCGTAGTGAGCCGGAAAAAATAAAGTTAACGAGTGCTTCTCAACTTGCTTCAGTTGCGTTCGGTGGTGAGATCTCATCCCTACGTATGACCGACTAAAGCCTACGCGAACGTAGGTGACGTAAACTCGCAGCCAAAAAAATATTTATCAAGACTGACCCGTTGATTTAATTGCTTAAAACTTCATCACCCATCTCTCTCACTCTGCAGCTCACAGAATCCCGTAGTTAACGGCAAAGTCACCACCCAACATCATAGAATAATTGCTTCCTGGCGATACTAGTGGTAATATTAATAAAATGTTTCATACATAGAATGTTTTTGTCCTCGTCATTGCACCTGAACACCTAACAACTAACCCGTTAGAAGAACCGTACTAAACTCCTCAGGCTGACCGTCAGCCAACATTTAACGTTCACGGGACTGCTTTCGCAATTCTTCGTGAGACGGACCCTATAAATAAAAAAACAAATGTGTACTAACTGATGTAAAGTTCCTCAATATATAAACATACATGCCTATCGAATTACATATGTGTGACGCGCCATGTGTTCGTGTATGCAGACTGCTCTTGTATACACTGCATTTCATTTAAATTATGATTACAAGACATTTTTTCTTACGCTGACCTATATCATATAAAAAGTGTATGTATAAATATATACATAAATATATATATACATAAATATATATATATATATATATATATGTTGCAATGACGTTAACGAGGTCTGTACTAGCGAATGTTGTAGGATGGCCGGAGCAGGCTTCCCTGTGTCACCGGTGCCGGCAGATCTAATTCTAAATTATTTCCAACCAATCCAGGTCGGACTCTCCCAAGTGTGCCTCTGAGCCTCTGGAATTATATCTTTGACAAGTACTTCAGAAAGCCAGCGAAGATCTTTCGGATTTTGCCTATGTTAAATTTTCCGAGCTATTTGTTCTAGGGTTCAATCGTTAGCAACCCCTTTTTGGCCTTTTTGTGCAACTTCTCCGGCTTTGCTCGGAAATGTTGCATTTTTATGTGGGCTCAAGATTGCAGCCACGATCGGTTCGCCTCTTGTTTAGTTGTATTACGGAGACAATGCCTCCAGGGATGAACGGCGAGGTTCAAAGAAAGTTCCCTCCTGAAGTTGTAGGTTTCCGTCTTCTCTTTGCCAGTGGGACGGACAACCGACAAAACGTTTTTCGAGTTTAAATGTATCTATTATTATTATTATCGGTTCACGTCAGTATTTTTGGGGTACTGCTTACGTGCAATGACTCTGAAGTCCGACAGATTTGCTTCAACTGCTTACAAACGGAGCAATTCGCAGGCTGCTGCAACCTCGGAAGTTCGGAAGGCACGACAATTTTGAAGCCTCGCGCACCATCATAGCCAAGTGAAGAAATACGGACGTCCAACAAGGAAACACCAAAGTCATAGTGACTTTAGTGGAAAAATACAAGTTGATTCTCCCACAGACAACGGAGTGCGTGAATACGTAGAAAACTTGTGTGGTGGGCACACGCATATTAGTGCCACAACCGTACTGTTCTTTTGCACAGCTACCAGTGAGGATCAAGTGAGCCAGAGTGATTCGATGAAGAATTTCGATCGCCCATTGAATTTGAAGCCCTATCCAGGACGAGTTAATATCAACGTTTTCGAAGGACATCCGAAAAAAGCAACGAACGATGAAAGTGGTGCTCGTGCGATGTGGCGCGACAAAAATGTGGCTTGACACAGGTAATAAGACTTGGGCACATTTTTATGGCTCTCTACTCAGGCCCTCGCAGAGCTCACAGTAGTCAAGCGTTGAAGCGTCTCCTCCCACAAAAGTAAAGCCGCCAAGTGAACCTCCACCTCCACGAGGTTACCCATGAATATGTGTCTGTGTTTGAACATAAGCCATTTGTTTGCGTGTGCTTTATGCTTGGTTGTATATACACTGCATTTCACAATATGACAAGTTTTAAGTAAATTATGACTATAAGACAATTCATTACGTTGATTCATATATATATATATATATATATATATATATTTAGACTTCGGCTCGACTGTGATCTTGTAAATTCTCACCAATGCAAGTGTGATCAACCTGTTGACAAGTTAGCCCATCATGGGTTGTCGTGCGTCATGAGTGCAGGACGGCGTGCCATACATGCCAGTATTAACGACACTTTTAGCTGAACGCTCCGATCTAGCGGATTTCCCTGTATTCTAGAGCCCCAGGGTCTTTCCGCAGACGACGGCAAACGCCCGGATGGGATGACTCTAACCCCCTTCAGCCGGGGCAGGATGCTTGTCTGGGACGCCACAGTTACCGACTCAGTAGCACCTTCAATGGTCGGTGGCGGGGCGGCCTCAGCAGGTTACGCTGGTAATCTAGCCGAGACAAGGAAGCTCGCAAAATATGCTTCAATAGGGTACCCACGTAAATTTCAACCGCTAGCGTTCGAGACCTTGAGCGGCCCAGGCAACCTCACCAAACTCCTCCACAGAGTCGGCGAGCAGCTAAACTTCGCAACCGGAGACAAGAGATCTGCGGCTTTTTTGAGACAGCGCCTCGACTTCGACGTCCAGCGCGGGAAGGCGGCGTCCGTCCGCGGCACGCTACTAAAGTGGTCCCAACCCACTCTATACGAGATAGAGTAATATTCCCAGTGCACACGTTCTCAAGAGACAATTGTTGTCCATCTGTATTCTTAATAAATGCTAATGTTTATCAAAAAAACATTTAATATATATATATATATATATATATATATATATATATATCATTAATTGTACCAGTGCAAGAAAAGAGCTCTGGGGTGTCAACCACAGCTCTAACTAAACTCAGCTACGCAAGGTGCAATTCTTCGTACACACGAATCACAAATTTCAAATTCGTGGTATCGCCGTACGCAGATATGTTGTTAACCATACGTACGCCGACCACACATTTTTTTTATAAAACAGCGCAGGACCAACAATTTGGTGGGACTATACAGTAACAGCAGTAGCAGCCATTATTATATATATATATATATATACACATATATATCTATACACATATATATACATTTATATATTATTATTATTATTATCTCCTTCACTCCGTCTACTACCCGTAACAATCAGCATCACATATATGGGCTACGAACAAACATTGCAGGACCTTGCAAGCAGTATCCCGTGGCTGCCCGTTGCTGTGCTCTGGCAGTGTTCGTAGCATCCGCCTGGTAAGAAAACGTGCCCGCTCATTTTCGCCTTCTTCTCCTCGTCCTCGCCATGCTCGGCGAGGTCTACCCTTCCTCATGAGGTTCTTTCCTTCCTTTTGCTTCAACTACAACAGGAGCTTCGCCCCTTATCTGACCGGCGTACTTTCAAAACATGGCGGCGAATCCTGCGCTGCACGCTTCTGACCTACGGGCCCGCTACAACAAACAAGATTACGACGCTTTACGTTGTGACTTGTGTGCGATGCTGAAAGTAGTTAAAAGTTATATATATAAAAAAAATATATATAGCAGGTTTTGAATGCTTACTTGCAGTGTATGGGCAGTGGCTTCCAAAAAGCAGGGTATGCTGAACGCATTAGAACCGAAAGGTCTTGGATACGTCAGGGACAGATTCGCAGATAATAGCCTATGTAAAATGTTTAGTATACATTGCCACGGTATGTATGTGTCCAGAGCATTTGGGGTTTTGCTTGTTAAGTTAAAAAAATAATATTTTTCGTGTTAAGTAAAATAAATTATTACTTTATATCTGGAATTAAACGTTCTTCATTACGTTGAAAGTCAAGTTACTTTCTCCAACGTAATTTGTCTTACAGTGTCTAATCGAATTTAATTCAGTAAATTGTATATGTAACACGGTATGGACACGTACCAAATGTGGCCAAAAATGTGTTGTAATCCATATATATACAGGGCGCGTCAGTTAAATCCGGACTAAACGTCATCGCCCGTTTCGCAATTTATGTCTAAAGAAAAACAGATATTTCGGTAATTTTTTTCTTACGTGCCGTTAGGTACACTCCTGAGGAACATTTTTATTCAATGTAGCTACCACCAGCAGCAATTACACTTTCAATTCTGGCGCGAAAGCGCCCGCAGGCCTTCTTCAAAGTTAGCGGATTGAGATTCTTGAACGACTCGACAATGGCTCTGCGTAGCGCTTCTGCATTTGCATGTCGAGACCTGTTAGTCTTTTGCTCAACAACGCCCCATACATAGAAGTCCAGGGGATTCAAGTCTGGACTGCTAGGAGGCCATATCGTTTTGTCCCAGAACGCCGTCATGTTGCCCCGTAGCCAATCCTGGACGAGATTACTGGTGTGGGCGGGAGCGCCGTCTTGTTAAAAGACATATTGTCTTCCATTGGACACTCTATCAATCCATGGTTTTACCACGCTTCGCAGAACACGTAAATACACTTCCTTTGTTACGGTTTCGTGTCTGTCAAAAAAGTGTCGGGGCATCACGTCTCCTTCATTCGACACAATACTTAGGACGTGCACACTGGCAGGATGTTTGGTTCTATGCACGATTGGCACATCCTCAGGGTTCTTAGTGAGCCACCGGTCATTTTTCGGGTTATGTTTTTGGTCAATGGTGAAGATTTTTTCGTCGGAGAGGAATCGAAAATGTCCCGCCATTTCGTGTCTCAAAAACGTGAGGATGAGATGGCAGCAAGTCATCCTCTTATTTTTCGCGGCCTGAGACAACATCTGTCTGACTTTAAACGTGTCAGACTTGTAGCGCAGTTCTTCGTTGATAATCCGACGCATAGAACAATCACTCATATTGAATTTGATCGCTAAACGGCGCATCGATAGACTTGGATCCTTAAAAACGCAGTTTTGCACCATTTTGATCACTTTTGGCGTCCTCACTTCTCGTCGGCGGTTGTGAATCTTCTTTCCAGGTGTTGCACTACCTAGCCCTGTCTCTTCTGCATCTCTGTAGCGTCGAGCAATGTCGTAGACTGTTGCTCTTTTAAATCCAGTGATGTTGACGATTTCGACTGGCCGATGTCCGGCACAAAGCAATTGGATAACGGTTGTCCCTCAGTCATATTCTGGACCCAGGTTGCGGCGGCCGTCCATGATGACAATGCGTTTTTGTTCTATTGTGAGTGGGCTGTCTCCTAACGCAAACCGATCTGAACTAACGCCTTCCGTCTATGCTGGGTAGCCCGCCAAAATGTGTCTGGATTTAGCTGACTGTAAGCAAGACTGTATATATATATACGAGTATATATACTTGCCACTTAGGAGCCTGCTCATAAGAGTTTATGTTCTGAATAGAAAACATTCTTTCCTTGATTCAGTCAGGTTATATGAAGTATCTCAGCGATGCTAGAAAATAGTCCGCAGTTCTTAATATTAAACCTAGTTTCTTGTTTAGTTCTATGACAGGGGCGAAACTATTATTCCCCATAACCGCGTACCAAACCCACTCCAATGAATCAGGATTCGAATGGTTGAATCATAGCGTTTATCTAAAACAATAATATTAGGAAGAAAGAGAAGAATGTCTGGCCGAGCAAGTAATGCATTCGCATTGTACACAATATCATCACGAGGTGATTTTAGGCGCATCGGTCTACAGACTCGAAGCGGCAAAGAAACTGTAATAGGTCGGACGCTTCCTTATGATCAATGTTCCAGATCGCGTCAAAATTTAGCTTGCTAATCAAAACAAATTACATTTATTTCACCATATAATTGATAGTTGCGTTAATTTGATTCACATACTGTTAAGGTTGTGCAGGTAGGTCCTTCACGCGTGGACGTAAGGACGTTCTGTCCACGTTAGAGCGTGACTGATTGATTTATTATTCGCTTGACATGCATACACATGGTACCGTTTGATATCAGGGGCGCTTAGAGCGGCAGCACATATACATGTTATCTACGCGTCCACATCGCCAATGTATCCTCCAATACCTACTGATTATTTGCCTTCCAATGGGACAACCTCTTCTTTGTATTATCGACCTTGTCCTTCATAACATTTGGTCGTAAAGCTAGGGCCTACGACAGGCATATATATCTGATTCTCCGTCCAAAACTCTACATTAATCTACAATAAGTGTGTATATTTTCTGTTCCACAAAAGAGTTTTGCAACAAAAAATTGCTAAATTCCCCCCTTTTTAAATAAACCTTCTATCACGTTGTACCGTCTCCACCATTTTTATTGAGGAACGCTACGATGCAGCTCCAAAATTAATGTATGGATAATAGTTATAGTCAATGTGATAGGGCCAGTTCTGCGTCAATTAATTCTAATTTTGCCAACTATACCCCAACACAAGAAGAAGTTCCATCCCCAGATATACACGTTCTGCGTACTCAATTATGTCTTGTATTATTGACACAGCATAAACTCGCCACATGGACAAATAAGCAGCCATAATTAGCCGCGGTTCCAATATTTGTATATAATTAAAGACTCATCTAGTAGAATGCTTATCAATAATAGCCATTTAGGGAGGTACTCAATTGTGGATTGACATTTTGTGCTTGCGACTTATCCATCACATTGCAATGGCCACTGAAACACAATATTCAGTCATTTGCTCGTCAAAAATGCGACGACTAGGCCTGTCTGCCTATTTCATCGCCACACCTGGCGAGATTATTACGATTTTTATACAGAAACTCTGACAAATGCGTCGCATTGGCTAATTGCTACGTGACATCCTACAAGAGGTAAGTAATGACGACGCTAGTCTAATTGTACGACCAACTGTGACTTTTACTCTTTTCTGTGGCACTTCCCACGGTAAGCAGCAATAACCAACACCTCTCCTGTATCCTCCCATTCCACGTCTAGTCGGTTGCGCGGCTTAGCCGGAGTTTCACGAGGTCACTACGTCGTCTCTCTAGGCATGCGGAAGGATACGTCGCAATGGGATGGAGAGTGTCCGAGAAACGTGAGCCGGTTCATGACTTCGAATGAAATGCCTTTAATGGCTGCATGTTGCTGACGTCTGGGAGACATTCAATTCAGGGTAAGGGAATTTTTTGCGATCGATTGAGAACAGCAAGACGAACTCCGTGAAGCAGCTGACCGCCAGCGGTGCAATGATCGAGCCTCAGACTGCAGTGAAGTGCGACGAAGGTGGCTGTTTTGTTGCATTGGTTTTACAAGGGACGAGGGGTCTTGTGGGAGAGGGTAAGACGAGCAGCTGGGGGTGGAGCGCGAGGATCACAACAAGACGAAACGAGGTGGTCGATGGTCGTATTCCTGACGGCGTTTCGGCCTCAGGGGGGGAGGCGCAGCCCGCTATCCAACTGCACAGCAAGCGGGAAGAGCGAGCCAGACAAACAGAAGCACCATCACCACCGAGCGGGGGGTGGGGGGGGGGGGTGGGGGGCATGACAAGCACGCTAAAGGCACACTGCACCGCTGCCTGCGCATCCAGGCAGAGTCAGCTGGCTCCAAGCAGCAAATTGAGATGATTGTTCTTCTCGAACCCCCAGCATACGCTGGCGGGCGGAACAACCCCCCTCGCACCGGCAGGTCGCACGCACAAAACGCGGCGACGGCTACGTGGTGTTTAGCCTGCCTGCCTGTGTTTACTTATCTTTCGTTCTTTGCTCTTAACTAATGAGCTATGTACTTTTTTTTATTTGATCTAATTGATTTAAACTAATGAGCTATGCACTTTCGTGCCAAATTCATCATTTGGCCAGCTTTGTTGACGTTGATTGGTCGACCTTCTTGGTGGCCGCCTTCGGTTTCCTGCTTCGCCTGCTTGTTCTGACCTTGAAGGTAGATGAGGTGAAAGGAAACGGTGCCAGCAGTGTCACCGTATGTAGCCGAGACGCTCCTTCTAACCTCCGTCAACCTGCTCGTTGATTCGGCATGGCTCTACGTGCCTTTTGTCTTAGCTGCTCGAGTAAGGCCAAAGTGTGCATAGTGTCATCGTCGATGTCGTCCGTTGCATTATGCTTTATGCGCCGTTTTGATTGTGCCATCGTACTGTCGTCGGCGAGACGTCGAGTAAGTAAGTGCCTCTTCACTGAGGTTCGGTCGGTCGGTCAAGACTTTCGAGGGGACAAAGTGGCGCGCAAGAAACTGCGCTCATCCCTCCAGGGTGACAGGGGATCTGCCGGCGCCACTACCCCTAAGGCTGTTGTTGTAGCTCGTACGACTCCTTCTACTAAAACTTCAACTACTACTACTACTTCTTCTTTAGCTAAGCACACTCGGCTTCGTAAAGTCTTGAAGATTTCGGCCTCGTTTCGTTTTGACTGTAAAGGCGAGGCCAACGTCAATGTTTGACGTCCCCGCTCGGCGAGGTCGCAACGTACGCCCCACGTGGCAGATTGAGCATCCCGCACTTGCATGAATACAGCTCGTGTTCTTGGTAATGGCCAGTAAAGGTAAAGAAATTTACTCTGCGTTGGGTATACGTCGATCGGCGTTTTAGCGTAATTAGTGGTGTCGTAATTAGGTTTTCGATTAGTTCCAGCGGTGTGGGTGCACCTGCTGGAGAGCAGGGAATAGAGTGCGTGAACGGATGCTGGTGGTTCTAATGAAATGCCAAGCTGCCACTTAGGCTGAACTCGATTTGAAGATTTGTTGGTGGCGATTTTGCGTCCAGCGGATGCGGCACGAACTTGCGACTTCCGGATTTCCGGAGACTGCGCCGTCCGCTCATCGCCGGTCGCTGGAAGTAAGTACTCTTCTCTTCTCACTGGGATTACTACGTCGTGCGACCGAACGACGCGAATCTGATAGGCAGGGCCCTGTCGATACGAGGCTTCAGCGATAGTGCTTGACTTTGCTGTACCGGTTTACTAAATATAGAGTAACGTGTTGTTGCCCACCATTGTGTATTCGCTAGCAATATATATATATATATATATATATATATATATATATATATATATATATATATTTATATATATGCGCTAGAAAATACAAAATCTCTTGATTATCGCGATACATTATTCGGGCAGACACGGGCAATAGCCTTTTCTGCAAACTTACCTGAATAGTTATAATTGTTTGAATTTATGTAAGAATGGAAATTTCAAGCTCAATGAAGAGTTATTAAACTTAAAAAAAATTGCCGTCCGGAGAAGACGGTCCCGTAAGAAATAAAAAGATTGCTTTATATAACGGTGTATTAACATGGGATATCTCGAACCGCGAACATCTGCACGGACTTCATCTGCAAAAAGGGGCCGACAATACGGGTGGATGAGGTTTCGCCATACAGCGTAAACCATTCCATACGGTCGTAGCAACGAATTTACCTTTCTAAAATTAAATGAGCGACTTTCGATCTGAGACCGCCTTTATGCCCAGGTTGGTCTTTGCCCTCAAACTCTAGATGAAATCGCGATGCACGAGGTATCGTGGTCGAGCCGTGTTTCCTTGTAAAAAGTTAGGCGCTACGGTATGAAATATCACAGCACCGGCTAAATGAGCATGACTTCGGAACAACTACACGTGGTAAACTGGAACCTTGCCTTTTTGGCGAAGCAAGACTCAGTAGCATTCATATTATCAGTAATTTACAAAAAAAAATACACAGTATACAATTTATTTTAAGGGTCGGCACAGGGTGCAAAAGCTGCTGCGTTTAGTCGACCAATATGCTAAACACATATCGAACAAATCCATTTTGAAATCCGAGAAATTGGCAAGAGATTCAGTTTCGAACTACAAAGAGCACCAAAACATCAAATAAGAAGTCGTGTAGTTGTTGGATGGTGGAATTGTCAGAGGGAGAAACTAGAAGCTGTTGGAGCTACAGATATGTTCTAGATCACCAGCACGCTGTTTAGAGCTATCTGCCATTACGAACGGAATGCTTGCAAACGGAGAGCCCACAGGAAACATCAGATCCCGAACGAGGATGTGACAGAAAGATTAAACGGATGTCTTTGGAGGTTTTTCTGCATCGGGAGACCTATGCTGTTTAGTCAACTACATGCACCTTATTATCCTACAATGCGATACAATGCGATTTTACAGCAAACTGAGGACACGGTTTTTAACAGCGTTTAGCAAATTGAATGTACACATATTGGTATTATTTGTTTGCTCTTAATATTAAACTTACCTGCACCCATCATTGGCTAAACAAACAATAAATACTTGTAACCCCTTTGTATTCACACATTCCAGAGAGATTCCAAAAAAGAACACACTTGCCAACAAAGCATATGCCCTTGGCAATGCGCAAAGGACAACCGACACTTCAAGATAGTATGTCGGCTTAATGGCGTTTTTTTCTTATTTGTCTCAACCTAACAGTTTTCACCTCATGACGGCGAGCAGATGTGCGATGGTTATTGGTGTTTTTCCTACGCATCGAATCGTCTAACCTGGGCTTACATACTTACATGTAACATAAACTCTCCAAACGTATAACTGATTTAGTCTACAAGGAGGCAAGTTGCAGATGCTGGTAGCTAAATAATCTCAGAAAAAAAAATCAGCTCGGGGGAAACTAAGAGGTCACGCGAAGAGATGTTTTCGTATGGATCTTAGATATGAACTTACTCACATACGCTGCCAAAAAAGCGCGGCACAAGTTTCCTAGTGCTTCCTGCTTGCCAATGCCAATTTGAGTTGATGGAACCATCTAATCGCCAGCTCTGAAATATCAGACAACGCCAATAAAAAAAAGTTCTAATCAATTGCTCCGAGGCATATTGGGCTGCCTACTCGCAAAGCACAACTAATGTTACATAGTTTGAGTTGAGTAGAGGACATATCTATCTAGTTGGTAATCCGAAGTAATCCTACGAATTGAACGAGTTGAGCTAATCGAGTGGCGGCTATGAGAGACGATGCGTTGGTTGGCTGGAAACGCCATAAAAAGTCTACGTTGAGTTCCGTCGGTCTCGCATTTACCCCTAGCTTAGATGATAAGCAGCTCGAGTACATACTACGGCGTTGCGTTCGGGATAATCCACAAGATCGTTCTTGAGTAAATTGGTTACAAAGCACCGGGCAAATGGGTAGTACCCGAAATGCTGAGATACGGACCGGAATCGTACCAGCCCAGCAGGGGGCGCGCCTGTCGCTACTGCTGCTGCGCACAAACCAAATTGCACTGCAGCAGGCATATTCTGACACGGACCAAGAATTGCGCTGGCACGTTATTTGACGTAAAGATTCAGATTTGGGCTGACCCTTAGCCAAGATTTAACGTCCACGGCACTGCCGTTCGCATTGCTTCATAGAAACCCCCATAAATGCAAATGTGCAATGGTGGGGCTTGAACCCGCGCACCTATGTGTTTCCTTCGGTTGCGAGGCGCAGACGAATGCACCACGCTACCGGGCTCGGCCTGATTCCTTGGTATGAGAAACCATATTTTTTCACCTCGCGTTCACTTCGCGCGATGAAGGATCGGTGTGTATCCAGTCATAAAACTGTAGCGCCACCAAAGTGAGAAAGCTCTGCTAAGGCAAGTGCTGCAAGTGCTCAAAGAGAGAACAGGTTGTAAACTGCTAAAATGGCGACGATGTACGAAAGACCAAATTTGAAGCTTTCCCAATAACTTTGGGTTTATAACTTTAACGTGTTTGGTTTCTAAGTCGCCAGAAAGAGGGTTGCCAAAAATCTCACAGAATCACAAAGTATCATATATATATATATATATATATATATATATATATATATTATGCTAATGTAATTCATTAGCGCACGTGACCAAACGCTGTTACCGTTTTTATAGATACATATGATATTGTCGTGATCTAGGTTACTAAAATTGCATCGATATAGTGCCGGGCGCTTTATAGACAAGGTCAACCGGTCTTGTTCGCCAAGTCGGTCTCGGAAATTCATTTTCAACCTCTGCAATTCAAATAAGTGAATGCCGGAGTAGACTAAAATCGACAATGACTAAACAGCAAAATATGTGGAAGCGTAGACGCCTCATTATAAGAACAGCACAGAATCCCCTCATATTGTTATGATTAATAATACTTATTATTACTACTAATATTATTTTAGAAATTCGCGTTGTGCATAGGTCACCACAGTACTACCTGAAAAATCAATGTAACGAGCTCACAAAGTTACATAAAGAAATGTTATGTCATTTCGCTTGTACCTAGTTGATTACATAGATCCATATTTGTTATCTATCCATCCACACACACCCTTATTTGTTTTAAGGAAATTATTTTCTTTTTGCATAAATCAATAGCTCTAGAACCATTATATATATTTTAAAGAAAAAACGGTAATTATGTGGATGATCTAACTATATAATTAAGAATATTTTTAAGGAGTTTTTTAATTCTAGATTATCATTCGTTCATTACGGACTTGGAATCGCCGTAAGGCGTATATCCAATGTATCGAGGACCGGGCCTGTTGATATATCTAGAATGATCTAAATCTAGATCGGGATATGGCGTCAGAATGCACTCTTAAAAAGATCTTCGCCAAGATGGCCACAGAGAGAGTGTCTCCAACTATGGAGAAGGCCCTTCCAACGGAGCAACTCGGCTTCCGGAAAGACCAAGGTACGCAGGACACGACCTATATACCCCAGTCTTAATTTGAGCGGGTGTTGACAGAACCCGGAGGTCACTTATATGCAGTCTTTATCGACCTTTTCTCCCGCTTATTCGCTTATTTATGGTTGCGCCTTCTTGGAAGAGCCCATCTTAGTAGAAATCGTTTCCAAATAAACACACAGACCAGAACACCGAGTCGCTAAGTCATGTGTGTCTCTACGCGCACGTACTAGATTGAGTAATATGGCTGATAGAGGTTGTCATGAAAGCCGTCTAATATCTACATTTCTTGTACATTCAAGATTTTTTTCGATTTGTTATTTTTTTCCGACGTTTCTTTTCCGTTATTTCTACATTTCGTTTTCTTCTTCTTCTTCTTCTTCTTCTTCTTCTTTCTACGTTTCTTGTTTATTTCTACATGTCGTCTAAATTGTTCTGCTTACGGTTTGTAGCTGTTGCATATCAGTAGTGCTTATAACCATATGCAGTGATTTTGAGTGTTTCTACACGTCAGATGTATTGTTCGCCATAATACGATAAGCTCGCCAACGGGAACAAATATTTTCTAAGATTAAGACGGAACCAAATGCAGCAAGCCATTTGCTTCGACAGAACGATATACATAGGTGCACGAGTTCGGGCCCTACCGTTGTACATTTGTATTTATGGGGTCCGTCTTGCGAAGCAGTGCAAAGGAAAACCCGTGGAACTGAAACTGCTCTAGATGAAAATTGGCAAACGCTTGTGAAGTCGTAAACCGTTTTGAATTGCTTCCAAAAATAGTCCCGCAAAGGATAGCTTGGCGAGCACAATTCATTTAGGCGTGTCAATTCAATTGACAATACGTTGAGTTTGCCACTCCATTAGGCGAGTTGCCCACGCGGAAGACCTTTGATGTGCCTCGTCGACGGGCCAAATTCTGAATATTTTTTTAAAGATTTTAGCTTGTTTAATCAATTAAAACGTGTCATCTCGATATATCTTATCTATATGTATATATATATATATATTATCTAAATATATCTAAAGCTTACTAGATCTTTTTATTCTATCGTATCTTTCCGGGCCTATTGGTTCGGCGTATCTCTTTTTCAGGAACTTTCGAGACACTCTAAAAAGGCACGCTTCTACGTAGTTTACAGCACCTCGTCTAATTGCCATTAAGCTATTTGTAGATCGGTGTACGTGCAATTTCAACCCACGTAATTTCAGCGGTGAGCTCGCAGCTCACCGCTGTTTTTATCAAAAACAGTTGCGTTCACTGAGGCGCAAAACGAAACACGGTGTGCTCCCGATATTACTCTCGGCATATTTTGTCCACTGTGGTGACGTCGCATGGTGGAGCGATGATTACCAAGTCTTCGAGATCCACCCATTTTCCATTGTACAGCTACTCCATTGCACGTGGTACGTCGGGGATTCGCAAAGACCTCATCCAATGCATCCCTCCAATACGGGAGCAGACCTCGAAGGCTTGAAGGCCAGCCGTTCGCGTGCGCACATGCCAGCCTCTGTGCGCACATTTGTGGCCGCGAATAGTGAGCGCATCTACTCTAAACTTCTCCAAGATTCTGCCGTGTTATTGTCATGCACGGTGTCCAGAACCGTGTTTTCAGTCGACAGAGATCGCTAATTTCGTTGATGCTCGATGATCGTTGATACGCGATGATGGTTTCAATCCTCGAGAGCGAGTTGAGGAATCCTGTAAAGCAGCTGGAGCAGCTGAGCGCGCGCCATTCAATGAAGGCAGGATTGTGGGACGAACTGCGTTGGCGGGAAGGCCGATCAGCCCCTATCGGGAAAGCGTTTGAGGCTGGGGTTAGGGGCTTGCGTTGGGGAGCGGGGGGGGGGGGGGGGGGCGGGGGGGGCTTCGGGAGAGGGTAATGCGAGTGGAGCGCGAGGGTAGCAACATCACGACGCTGCTGCTGCTGCTGCTGCCGCTGCTGCTGTTTGTGGTCCTGGCGTTCCGACCTGCAGCAGCGGCGATCGGCGACGGCTGGCTGCAGACTGCAGAAGACTGCGCGAACCCCAGAGTCAGAGGAACGGGAGTGACCATCGTAGCGGGTCTGCGGCGGTGGGGGTGGTGATGGTGGTGGTGAAGACGTCAACGACGACGACGACGACGACGACAACAACAAAAGCACCCCCAGGCAGCACAGCCACACAGGCAGCAAAACGGGGTGCAAGCATCAAAAGAAGAGTTCGTTCTGCTCGTTCATATGTACCAATGCTGTCACGGCTACGGCGATGGAAGTGAAAGCTGAGAGACGAGCCGAAAGGGAAAAATGTGCGCTTTACGAAATTGCACATGGTACAATGACTGGCCGCCACCGCCGCAGCCGAAATCTGTATTTGCCACCTACGACTGGTCGAAGCACCTAGTTCGCAGCATGCCGTCGTCTGCTGGGTCGTGCTTGTACACGCATTCTGATAAGAAGAAGGTAGACACGGTTCTGTCCCAGGTACCAGTAAGGTGTTCCATATTCCTCTTCCCTCAGTGTCGTTCATCGCTCGATCCTGTTATCGTCGTCACAATGCTCGTCGCGGCTGGCCAGAAGTGCAAGCTCCGTTTGCAGTGAAGTTGTAACCAGCCACTCCAAGAGGCAAAACCAAGATCTTGTGGGGTGGTACGAGGTGGCCCGCCAAGACTACTGTACTCTTTCCGGGGGAGGGGGCAGATTGCCCTGTGCTACTACCGCTAAACTACAACTGCTTCTACTACTACTACTACTATTGCTGCTATAAATAACTACCTCGGGCGTTCTTCATTCAGGAAACAAAATTCCGAAGTCTATCAGGATTTATACACGTCTTCTATCGTATTGCGGATTCGTCTTTGTCTCCAACTGTTCGCGGTGACGGTGCTCGTCAGCAGCAGAGGCCGCACAAGGTGTTTGTTTCGGTGTCTGTCCGTTGGTGTTGTGATTGGTGCGACATAGCTATCTATCTGAAAGGAAAATTTCCGGGGCGTTATTCAGTTCAGTAGAGGGGCCGTCTCATCAAATGGATGAATCGATGGGCTCAATGTAAAATGAAATGCTGCGCTCGGTGAACCTGAGCCTGAGGAAACATTGCTTGTTTTTTGTTGCGAGCGAATGACGCACCGACCCGCGACACGCTGGCAACCAGCGTAGCCACACTGCTGGCTCTTCGGAGACGCCTGCGTCGCCTAGCCATCACCTGGCGCTGGAGGTATGTAACTTTGTTTTGGCAGTGGGATTCATGTAACTTGCGCCTTTGTCGATCAAGACGTCTCGCCTGAATCATCATCATCAGTGTTAGTGTATACATATACGACCATATATGTACGAGAATGAGAACGAAAGGCGAGAGAGACCCCAAACTTTCTTAATACGTTGGCGAGCCATGCTCTCAAAAAGACTTCGGCGGGCATATACAATATGTATATATATATATATATATATATATATAGCACACTGCCGTTTGACGATGTTTTTCCAGCTGCCGATGCAGCTAGTTCCGATTGTACGGAATTTAGTTGTATATATTCGTGCCTATCTATATATATATATATATATATATATATATATATATATATATACATATATTGTTTGATGTTTATTCGCCATTATTGATAGATTCTCACAATATTTACGGGCTATCCCGCTCAAGTACGTCAATTACAGCAGCTATTAATGAGCTGGTGTTCAGTTCTATACATTTCATTATGTGATATCGGTCGATGTCAATTTCACCACAATATTTACAATTACATTCGTCGATTTATTATATATATATATATATATATATATATATATATATATATATATATACATTAATTAGGTTTAAATGTCTAGGAAAACGCTTGCGCAAAGCTACGGACATCAGGCGATGTTCGTTACTGTGGCTGCGCTGCAGGATTTAATTTGCTGATCGCGGTGAGCTTCGAGAGTTCATTTCGGTTCCAAAGCCACGGAGGGCTGTGGACGCCGTATCTCTGTAGAGCATCGACATCAATCTCGGAGGAGAAGCTTACGCATTAGCTGGTCTACTTCAATACGTAATGATAGCCCGGACAGAGCGCTATATGGTTCTACGATTTTCACACGGGAAATGCACGGTTTCACCGGGAAACACGACAAACACGCATAGAAAATAAGGAAAGCGCTAGGGGTTGAAGAAAATGACACATTGACTACTAAATGTTTATCACGGACACAAAAAAAGGTCCCACAGAGATTAAACCGACCGGCTTTTGCTCTAGGTATTATGATGAAAGTTCCGCCATCTGTAAAGGTGGTAGGGTGACAATTCTTCTAAGACCTCACTTAGACGCGCTCACTATTTATGATGAGCAAAAACTGCAACAACAATAACCATCACCCCACCACAAAAAAAACACCACTATATGCGTTTTTCGAGGATTCTCATGCGTATTGACGATTACAGACAGTGCTGTGAGAGTCTGACAGAGAAACGCATTGCAGAGGAGTTTTGTTTATTTACTCCCAGCAGTACTTGCTAATGCGTCTAAATGCGTAGATTTTTTGGCTTATACCTACGGCCTGCTCACATATGGAGTGCAGCAAGGGCGAAATTAGGTTACTGAGAAACATGCGGGACAATGGGCGGCACATTGAATAGAAGGCGCACGACGCTATTCTAAAACGCATGTACATGGGTACGCCGACAAAAATGGCCGAACGTTATCCGTCAGATGAACGTAATATATACGTTATATATATATATATATATATATATATATATATATATATATATACACGTTTATAGCTACATATAAAACGTAGATAATAAACTGAAAAACGTATATATATGCGTTTATATCTACATATAAAACGTATATATATATATATATATATATATATATATATATATCCGAAAATCCGGAGCTTCATTGTTGCTTCATCTCACAGATGCACCTAACTGTCTCGTAGTGCACAATATTGTGGTGTTTACCAGATTGGGGTGGACGCCACAGGTTGTACTAGAAAAATAGAAATGAACGTAACGCTGTTTTTAACCCCCCTTCAACTTGACTTTATCCCGCAGATTTTGCAACTACACTATAATGTGAGTTCATTTGATTTGATAAGAGGCAATTGTTATGAGGTGAACAACAAACGAAAAATTGAAATGTAAATAGATGTGCATACACGTGCGCATACATATGCAATTCTTGAAAACATTATAATTAATTCAGTAAAGTTTCGCGATTTAATTTTTCAGTCAAAAATAGGGTAGAGACTACTGTACATATGACGCAGTCCTTTTTCGCGTCTCGGACCACCTCAAAATCACTTCTCTGGCTCGGCTTCTTAAACACTTTTATTACTTTTCGAAGGTATCGTTTGCTCAAACCGGTCAAGAGCCTCACATCTACGAAGTTTCACTATGCACAGTCCACATACATGACTTCGTCTCACCTATTCGGGCTATACCTAGGATTTTTATACACCAAAACTGGCATTCCCTTCAGCATATCCCTTGGGGCCAGCTTTACTTGGACGACGGGGTCCCAGCCGGCCATGCAACTACGAATGTTAACTTACAGAAGATTATCGAGTTTTAGAATAGAGCGCCTGAGCTCGTCAAAGTGGGAGGTATCTTTCTGAAAAAAAAAACAGTCCGACTCGATGGCGAAGTTAAGGATAGCCGCAGATCGGCTCCCTTTCGCAGGGCCGCACAACAGCTTCCTTTAGCAGGGCTTGTTTTTATTATGAGAACTCCTTTGAAGTATCCCCCCCTCCTTCTAAGTGTGTTTGTACTTGCTGGCCGAGCAGCGTGCCGCCTGCTTACTGATTTATGAAGCCGAAAGCGACTCCGCCTGGACTAGACTCAGGGCAACCTCCGCTTGCATACATGCAAGTATCTGGCTATATACAGGCTTTGTCCTGCGCTTCACTGGGTACAATACTGGATGACTCGAGCACAGCAATGTGTGTCGGTTTGTTTTTTGGGGGGGTGGGGTGTCATCACTCGACCACCCCACCTATGCCAATGCGGCAAACCTGTGCTACGAAAGAACGCCTACCACTGTCACGCATTTTACGGTGAAGGTCGCCGCCCGACATATGCAACCATTAACGATGCATTAGGCAAAGGCATTAAGGACAGCGCTTACCCGAGCATCCTAACGCCAGCCGGTTTATACAGACTGGCAAAGGATAGTGAAGACCCCAGACGGGAGTCATCCGTCTTTCGACACCACGGAGTCCTGTGCGTTTCGAACGCGACCACCGACTCTTTGTCTGAGATGCAAATGCACGTGATTCACTGCCGTTCCATTCCGAATGGTAAGTTACGAAGCGGCCAGAGCAGGTCCTGCCACCTCGGCAGCCGAAAGAAACAGAAAGAGAAAATCAGCAAAACTACTCGAATACTCATTTAAGCTCAGTGCAGTCGAATGTCGAAACATTCGCGGCGCTCCAGGCCATTTGACTGAACGGCTAGGAATAAACGCTGCAGACCACAACACGTGACAAAAGAACTGCCGCAGTTCTTTCGTCAGGCGCTCTCTAGCGATGTGCAACGAGGTAACGGGGCAATTTCCGTGTTGTGCTCGCCGGCAAAGCAGACTAGGCCAGGCTTAATTTAGGCTAAATGTGAATAGGTTTGTCGGGACACGATTGCTTTATTCGAAGGTACAATAAATAGGAAAAATGTGTTATATAATATCAGGTATGTAGAGCAACGAAGTAAAATGTCAGAGGCCAACTAACACGGGCCTATATATATATATATATATTTATATATGTTGGGGGTATATGGAACTCTAATACTCGCATAGATAATATTATCTCGATGCTTTCAGGTTAGCTAAGGCTAACAAATGCAGAAAATACTCTAGCGTTAATTATCCGTACAAATGTTGTTCGCTGGTGTTCGAGACTATGGGAGCTACAGGCCCCCTTACGCTCAAGCTGATTCAGCGTGTAGGTAGAAGCTTTAATCTTTCGACGGATGACCCGAGAGCATCCGAATTCTTGCGTCAGGGGCTGTCGCTCGACATTCAACGAAAAAATGCAGCGTCTGTTCGGGACACATTGTTGAACTGGGCTAACCTGGGCTAACTGGGTTAGAGAACCCGTAACCACACGTTCGCGCAAAGACACTTGTCTACTCTAAAGTGCTAACATAGCAAAGCTATATAAATAAATATAAGATAAAAAAAGACAAAACATATTTCGGCTAGTACAATAGATACAAGGCCGTTCGAGCGAGGCAAAATGCTAGTTTGGGATGCGACCGTTACCGACTCCTTAGCTCCTTCTATGGTCGGTGGCGGCGCATCCGAAGCTGGTTTTGCAGCCCACCTTGCGGAGACTAACAAGTTGAGAAAATACTCATCAATCGGCTATCCCCATGATCTGTGCCCTCTTGCGTTTGAAACCCTGGGTGCCCCTGGCGTTCGGACCAAGCAGCTGATCCGCAAAGTTGGGACCTTGTTAAACCTGTCATCCGGTGATAACAGGTCATCGTCCTTTTTTAAACAACGCCTGGATCTTTACATACAACGTGGAAACGCTGCCTCCGTTCGGGGCACACTCCTGAAGTGATCTCGCCCTGGCCTCATCGAAACGGACACGTGACAGTCACAATGCGCATTGGCTTAGCTAGTTGATGTGTGTAACATATACCTAATGTATTATACGGAAAACAAGGCCGTTTGTATTGGATATCTGACAGGAACATGAGATGTGCCTTGAGTGCAAAGCCTAGAAACTACAGCGTCTCCAGAGTACCCCCACTGGACGAAATCTGAAACTTCCTTCTCGACCGGAAGTATATGTGCATAATCGTATATCTATCGGCTAAACCTATTATCGGGCATGCGTCCATGCCATTACAGTCCGAAATGCGGAAGCTAATATTATTTACTATACATGGGCAGGAAGGGCAGAACTTGGAGCTGCCACCCCATTTCGAGGGTCGACCTTCGTCGAGGAACAAGGATATACGATTCCAGACGGTGTTTTTGCAGGAGAATTACCTCGTACCATAAGCCTGGCAGATCCTCGTAGCCGCAACCTGGAATAGGTAGAAACGAATAGCCCAACTCAGCGGCCACTTGGGATTATATAAGGCGTATCGCTCTAATACTAAGCAAGCTCTATAACTTTGGCCAAAATGCGGCTGTTCCCGCATACGATTCGTAAGTATACAGCACGTCTAAAATGTATTTGCAATGCCCGATCCACGCAAAGTGAGTCGTTTTTGTCCGGCCTATAAGTAGAGTGTGCAACTTTTCGTTTATGAAAAATAGAAGGAACTTAATTATAGCACATTTCCATGGCAAAAAGTAATCGTAGTTATAGGGCTGATTAAGCTCACATAGACTTTGGGCACTTTTGCAACCAGTGGTGCTTATTGTCTGAGCGAGAGCATGTAAATTCTGCGACTCTCTTATTTGTATCATATAAATAAGGTAATGCCATAAGTAAACGTACCAGTATAAATAAGAAAAGACTACATCTTCTCTTATTTATACTGCTAAGATTACTGCTAGTACTACCACTAGTGCTGCAAAAATTACTGCGGTCTACTAGA